>CAMZMU010000074.1:106156829-106642578 GCA_947311845.1 Poa pratensis | reverse complement strand
AACACAAATGAGTACTTCTTTCAACTATGTGTTTTAGGACATATTGCCGTCATAAAAGCTACCATTAAAACATGATAATTGTGTGTACTTTATCTATAACATGATAATCACCGTAGATGAGAGAGAGACGATTAAGTGACCCATGAACCCATGTCCATTGTTCCTATAGAGAAAACATTTGTCTTGTCCTCTTGCATTGAAGAGGATTGGGACACTTTTACATTCTTGTTTTGTTACATTAAACTTCCATCCATTAAATCAACCACCTTATTCTTTAAACTTGTTTAGTGCATAATCAACTAAAACTTGTGACACTTTAGTTGTAGCGAATAGATAAACTTTTCCTTCTTGCTCCTGCGGATCAATATCTTACTTCCACATTGAGAGGTGCTACAGTGATCCCCTGCTCTTGGGGGTAATCAATCGTGTCATCCATGCCCTCCACGAAGATTGGGGCATGGTGCTGCATCAGGCGCCATAGACTGAGGAATTCAGTCATGAGGGGAGAGGTAATCGTGGCCGGCAGGAGGGTGTTGCGGACCCATCTGTGGTTTGTGAGCGCCTGCTTGACCGTCATGCTTTTCCTTTTTGAGAGCCGGAAGAGCAGAGGGAATTGGTTGCATAGTGATGAGTTGTTGATCCAATTTGATGTCCAGAAGCATGCGCGATTGCCGTTGCCAGTTGTGACTCGAGTTGCCGTGTTGAACATGAGTCGATCGCCGTCGTCGCAGGGAGTCGGGAGGCCAACCCAGGGCTCGTCGGCGCCGTCCACTCATACCAGAGCCATCGCAGGCGTAGGGCACGCCCAAAAAGCGTGAGGTTTATCAAACCAACGCCACCAACGGCTGTTGGGGAGCAAACCTTTTGCCAATTGACTTTGCATTTGCCGCAGCAGTCTGTCGACAAAGCCCACTTAAGAGAGGTCGTCGACACACCTTAGGCTTCGCAAATTGGCCCAGCTGCGGCTCCAGTGTTCGTCTTCGTCAGTCATGTGTCCGGATAGCACCCGCCGGGTTCGGGGCCGGGTTTGGCACCCCCATACCCGTACCCGGCCTTCTCCCTGCACCCGCTAACCCGCCCCATACCCGCTGCCGGGTACAGAGTTTCCCCATACCCGTCACCTGCCGGGTATGGGGGACCCGACGGGTACCCGGTAATCTTGGGGAGCGGCAGCACAGGGGCCACAAGTGCTACGGTTCGTTAAATTAAACACCAAAGAGTACAAGGCATTGCTGACGGCTGCAGACTGTCTGAAGATTACACACGGACTCGACTGAAAACATCAAGAACTAAACAAGCATTGCTGATCCACCAACCATAACATAAGATTACAAGGCATTCTTAGGTAGAGAGAGAGGGGTACATCATACATGCATGCTGCACGCACAAATTAATTAAACCGAAATCAATCAATGGTTCGACTTCATGACGCATCAGCTGATCAGTTGATCTTCGCGCTACTACACCTGCTCATGTCCTTGAGGAGGCGGGGCCTGCTGGTTCGGCGTGTGGGCCGCCGGTTCATAGCCCTGAGCAGCAGGAGGAGGAGAAGCGGGAGGAAACTGCTGGTTCGGCGCGTACGCTCCGTACCCTTGAGCAGGAGGCGGCGGGAACTGCTGGTTGGGCGACTGTGCTCCGTAGCCATGAGCAGGAGGTGGGTACTGCTGGTTCGGCGCGTACGCTCCGTAGCCTTGTGCTGGAGGAGAAGGGAACTGCTGGTTGGGCGATTGCCCGTACGTGCCCTGGGGCGGCGGGGACGCCTGTCCATACCCCTCGGGCGGAGGAGACTGCTGCGGGAACTGCGGCTGCCCCATCGCAATCCCGGCGGCGCCCGCCGGCAGCTGGTCTCCTACGGGCTTGGGCGCGGCGTCAGGCTGCCTGCGGAGCAGAATGTAGGAGGTGAGCGCGAGTGCCGTGGCGGCGAGCGTGAGCACTGCCGCGCCGGCGAAGATGCCGTCCTTGAGGACGTAGCACAGCCCGAGCGCTGACGTCTCCCGCTCCCCGGTTGCGTTCGACTTCGCGCCGTCCACGAGCAGCGCGAATGCGATCACCGCCGCGATCCTGCACGTTTTCAGTCAGTACTCAGTTGCCGTTTCTCACACAGCGACATGCATGCATGCGCTCATTAATTCTGTCGAACACTCACCATGAGACGATGGCGCAGACGAGGCCGATGATCCGGTTGGTCTCGGAGGGCATGGCGCGGGACTTGCAGCAGCCGCAGCAGCCGCCGACGACCGCGAAGGTGACCTGGGCCATTATCAGGAAGATGGCCGCGCAGACCCCCAGCGCCAGCGCCGGGTTATGCGGGTAGTAGCAAAACCCGACGCCCCACAGCAAGTCCGAAAGCTACAAGCGAGACACCACATCAACCCAGTGTAAGAAAGAACACACAGGCATATACACCCTTTCTTCTACTCTACACTACAGTTCAAGTGTTCAACAAAAACGGACATAGATATCAGTTGAGCTTACAGTGAGCTTTGTGCCCTCGGCGGAGAACCCCAGGATGGCACTCAGCAGCCCCAGAGAACCCACGATCGCGGACACGATGATCATCGTCTGATCCATTTTCCCGCCCATTGCTCTCGAGTCTCGAACTCTTTCGGGTTTGATGAAGTCGACTGGCGTACACGCGTGCTTATATAGAGAAGGAGGGCTAGCTCGATCTCGAGCATTCATGTAAGCTGCCCCGCTGACGTACTTCGATAGGCTCAAGGCTATGTCACTGAGAAGCGAAGACTTCTACCTGTAAGTAAACTGCCATGTTCTGGCCATGTTCGCCGTAATTCCGCCAGCGTTAATTTTACTGGGAAGAAAGTTCAATCTATGTTTTTTTTTTTAATCTAAAAAATGTTTTATTTCCTTTCAACTAATTTTTTTAAAGTAAGATCACGTACAACGTGTGGATACATACATACGATTCCGGGTCAAAGCAACAAGAGAAGTCACTCAGGGGCTTACACTGTTACACTAATTCGTTGTTGTAGTAAATGAGGAAACACCATACATAAGGAAGTCGGTTTGAAATATGCAATGAGAGTAATATCACTGGTTCTTTTCTATGTTGGTAACGATGCATATATAATATTAATGGATAGTTATGGTGGGCTTCAGGTCTTTGGATTTTTGTTCTAGTTCTATTTCAATGGTAAGTGGTGTTGGCATCATTTACAAAAACTTCGATTTGTTCAGATTAATCTCATTGTGGGTTTATCGGTAGTCTTGAGATCAAAAGTAGTAATTAATGCTCGTTTCTTGAGAGGAAGTCTGGACTTCTTCCTTTTGATTTCATAATGTTTGACTCCACGTAAATAAATGTAATGTTTGGCTCAAAATATACTAAGCGGGGTATATTTTATTCCAAGTTTCTCTTTCTTTATCCTCAAGAACAGACACCTCAACAAGAAATATTTGACTATTTGGTTACAATGAGATACTCATTGATACATATGAAACCATCTGCATGGCCCAACACTTTTAACAAGCATTATTCTTGCCTCAAAGAGACTGATTTTCCTAATGGAAACATAACATGATTTGTAGTCGATATAAAATAGAAGCGCTAACAATTATCTAGAAAGTACTTCCATAGGATGCCAGTGATGCATTGCCTTGTCCACCAGTTCCCATGGAAGGCTGGCCTACATCAGTACCACTATAGCCCAAATAAGGATCCATCCCTAGGAATCTCCTGTTGCATGCCTGATCTGATAGAGGATAGCCCCATTGGTCATATCCTACAAGCATATCATCTATGACAAAATCATCAGCACTCCAGTTTACCAATGGTTGTGTGGCCTCAAAGTTGTCCTCACTGGTGGAGTTAGGAGATGCAAAGTTCTGTGGTGGTTGCACCATCTTGCAAGAACTTTGGTAGTTTTGAAGGTGTAGATCATGTGGTGGAGGTAGCTCCCATTGTGAATGAGTTACTGGGTGTAGCAGGGAAACCATTTGTTCCAACGAAGGTGGTGGTGGAGGTTGTAGCATTTGTGGGACATGTATAGGAAGAAGTGGTGCCAAAGTTTGGTCTAGTGGTGATGGTAGTGGAAACGAAGACAACTGATGCTGTGGAAGATGGTGAGACCAAGATGACAGCATCTGCGAGGTAGTAGTATTCAGAAAATTCAGTGATGGAACTCTTGGTGGTAAGAGGTCTTGTATCACGCTTGGGCCACCGGTATTAGCTACGCGGTCATGACGCAATGGAGGCAGACGACTTCTAATGTCCTCTTTGAGCCGCGAGAGGTCATTGAAGAGCATGTCAAGATATTCAAGACTAAGATTTTCTTCTTTTGAGAATATATGATTTGCCACTGTACCTGGGTTCTCCTCTTGGATCTGCTTCATGCGTTGGATGGAAAGTTGGTTTCTCTTGCCCGCCACCATCTTCTCCATGTCCAACTTTGCCACCTCATTCTGCAGTCGTGCAATTCTTGCAGTTGTCGCCCCATTGGCAAATGGAGATGTTGATAGAGGTCCTGATAGGAAAGCATCAACAATGGGTTCGGCAGATGGAGTCCCAAATGAGTGAACCTTTCCATTGCGCCTCTCCAGGACGATGGCAACCCTAGCACCAGTTAGGACAGAAAGGTCGGCAGCGCCTTTGAACAAACCTCCACGTCGCTTGAAAAAGGTGACTTCACGCTCTTTGTCGTTATCGATGTAAACGACACCCAACCGCTTCTCTCTCCTAGGCATACTGAGAAAAACGACTTGCAAGTAACTTACTACTACAAATAGATGGAACAAGAATCTACAAAAGGCTAGAGATTTATTGGCACCGGTTGCTAACGACATATTACTGTGCTGCGTGAGGAGTTGTACTCCCCTTATAAAGAAACAAAAATTTCACACCAAGGATACTAATCATCGTGTAAGTTATTAGCATAATTTGAAAATGACATTCTATAGATACTATTAATTATTAGCCAATTATTCATATGTGAGTACATTTACGTCCTTCTTTGGAAACACGAATATATTTATTGTTATGTTGATTTCACATCCATATTTGGAACCATTAAAACGTTGCTATCATAGTAAATTGACATCGTTATCTTATCTAGACTCATTCAAACTTTAACGGGAGTTGAATCCAAGAAACTATCATCTCAATGCATAACATAATGGCGGTTAAACTCCTTTAATGATCACATTTATGACATACAAATCCTCTAGTACTAGGATCCATATGCCATCCAAAGGTGGTCATTAAATTCATAATATCTAAGTGCAATTATGGGACTTTCTTTGGGCCTTCTAGGCCTTTCCTAGAAAATAACCAACCAACTAGAAAACATAGAATGTTGTCAAACAGAAAATTGATACTCTCAATGCCAGCATCACAAGCCAACATCCGAAAGCGACAAGGCAATCATATAGACGCATACCAGGAATCTTGTGTTTTCGTTGGGGTGCACATACATGTTGTCGAAATTGTATCCAGATTCCAGATCATGGGTGATAGCCTACCCAAGACTATCTCTCGGTGGCAATGATATAGTAGAAATCTACCTTTGTGAGAATTCCCAAAAACTGCCCCGACAGGAGTCGAAATCAGGTCTCTAGGTTCGCCACTACGTCCCCAAACCAATGGGCCACTGCCCCGTTCTATAGATAATCACTTGACCACCTACTAACAGATCATTAGTCCGATACCACTAGATAGATATTAGAAGTTGGGACGTCCCCATACCACCCTGCTTCTATTCACTATTACACCACTTTAGGTACAACAACAACATATATGACTTCACGCCTTCTTAAAAAGACATCATGTGAGCACGCGTCAGAGAGCTTGGACCTCTTGCCCGTTCCCCTTCTACAGTAAAATCGGGCGATTTGTGAGCGACTCCGCGCGCACCAACTCCAAGCCGGCGTTTCGCCGGATTCCCCGCCCTTCGGCGGCCGCTTCGGCGGCGGGAGGACGGGGGATCCCCGGATCCGTGCTATGTAGATTAGGTGTGCGTGTGGGTGTGGTGGCTGGCGGCGCTGGAGTGGAAGCGGCGGCGTTGGCGTGCGTTTTGGTGGCGGCGGGCTTCCTCTCTGCGGGCGCGACTCCGGTGGAGCTCTGCCGCAGATCTGTTGCGCCGACCTCGTCTGCGGCTCTCGGAGTACTCGGGAGGTCATCCCCTTCGCCGGATTCCGAAGGATGGCGGATCCGGCGGCTGACGACTTGAAGAGTGTGGTGCTGTTGACCAAGATGGCGGCGTCGACCAGCGTGAAGAGTGGAGGTGCTTCGGCACCGAGGAGTGTTCGACTTCCTGCTCGTGATGGGGAGCCTCCCAGTCCAAGGCCATGGAGGTTTCGCGGCAGGTTTCGCCGGCGCGGCGTTCTTCTCGGTGAAGACGAAGCCACTGCTCAGAGGGACCTTGTTGTTATTTCTTTGTTTTCTGGGCAGTTTCTTGGTTGATGTACTGTACTTTTCCTCACAAAAAAAAAAGACATCATGTGTGCCATGACTTGCACGAATATTTGCAAGGTCGCCCGATGAGAAACACACTACGCGTGGTGTACAATGGTGTGTAAGCCACTGGCCAAAAAGTGATAACGGACGACGGGTCGTTGCGCTTAATTAGTCACCGGGTTGAGTTGACTTATGACATATAAAGATGACATTGGCAGCTGGTTTTGACCAATTCAAACAAGTTATATCGATCAAAGAATATGTGGGGTGAACAAGTAGCCATGTTCGCCTCTGGTATAATGAAAGCGCAGGCGCAGATATATGGTTCAGTTAATTAAGGCCAGTCATCTTCCTCAAGTCCGGTTTAATCGTGCCAACTTCTCGCCGATCCCCTCTAGGCATACGAGGAGTGGTGCTTTGATCCGGGCAGTCTTGGAGTCAAGGTCGTGCGGTAGTGGTGTCTCGCTTTGATTGTGACGCGGTCCGGTTGCTTAGTGCCCCATCTCCTCACCTTTGGTAGGAGCTTGGGCAAGACGAGCTCTCTTCGTCGGGTCGTTGTAAAGTGTGTGTTGTATACCGTTGGGCGTGGCGTGCGTTTCTATTGTGGTACCGGCCGTCTAGGCCTCTTCTTTTATGAAAGTGATGTACCTACTCGGGTGTATGCTTGAAAAAATTAAGGCCGGCCATATATGCATGAGAGCCTCTCGTGTAACCGGCTAAGGATAATTTAGGAGATATGTTTGACTTGTTTTGATTCGCCCTAGAGAGAAAACTCAGTAAGAGCATCTCCACCGGGGCCTCTAAATGTGTGTCCGGCACCCCCCAATTGGGCCTCCTTTGGGGGGTGCCGGACATGTGTCCGGGCAATATTTGGAGGCCGCCCACAACGGCACTCCCCAAAGGCCCACCCCTCAAACGGCCCAAAATTTGAGCAAACTGTCGAACACCTTGCGGGCGCACGAACCGCCGCCGGCAACCGCCGCATCGCTCCGCATTACGGCAACCGCCGCCGGTTCGTGTGGGCGTGCAACCGCCGCCGTTTGGCAGCAATATCTAGCCATCCTCGCGGGCGCACGTCGATCTCATTCTATTCGTTTGGTACGACATGGCCGAGTGGGGTAAGCCGGAGATGTGGCAGGGCGCCACGAGCGAGGAGTCCGGCGGCGAAGGCGAAGCACCGGTGTCGTCTTCCTCGAGCGGCAATGGCTCGGATTCTGTTTCTTCCGTCGAGCCATCGCCGTCAGAAGTCAAGCAACTCGAGCTCTTCTACGGGCTCGACGACACCCCTTCGCCGCGTTCCTCGTCGACGTGGATACCCCCACAGAGGAGGAGGACGATGAGGAGGAGGACGACGACGAGGAGGAGGAGGACGACACGCCCGACGGAAACGAGGCAGCCCCTGCATCTCCGTACGAGGTGTTGAACCCGCATGGAACCCCCTCCGAGGAGGAGGCAGCCGGCGGGGAGGAGAGCGAGGTCGCGCCCGCCGCCAAGGACGCGGCCGTCGATGACAAGGACGAGGACGGCTACGACGGCGACATCGAGAAGCCGAAGGCCCCAAGCGTCGTCGCCAAGACGGCGATCACGCGGAAGCTTCGGCCTCCAAGAAGATGAAGAAGAAGGATGCGTAGACCTAGACTAGGCGGAGAGAAGTACGCCGCATGTATTTGTAATTTTCATTTATTCAAACTTCATTCAAACGAGATTTAACAAACTTACAATTTCAAATTTAAACGAGATTTAACAAACTAAACATAGACTAGGCGGAGAGAAGGGGGCCTATGCAGTTTCTCGCCAACCAATACACGCGCCGGCGAGGAGAAGAGATGCCGCTTCATGACCGGCCAAAGGAGAGGAAGATGCGAACCAAGCCAAAGACATCAAGAGACTTGCATGCCTTGATGATCCGGCGCCCGGGATTGCATCTTCCGTTCCCATCGGCTACGGCCTTTAGGAACGTTCCCGCCGGTTCCCCTAGATCAAGAGCTCCAGCCTTGAGGAAGTTCACGTAGCCTTTGCTGAGCCGGCTGAGGCTTCTGGTTTCGCCGGCGTGTGGCATTCGATTTACCGCCGTGACATGCGGCGGTGTTTGATGGGAAGCCTCTTCGGCTTGCGCCGTCCCTTTCTTCGGTGACAGCGACGCTGCTGCCCAAGATGCAACCGGTTGTAGAGGCAGATCGGGCCTCTCGGGTCGTCGTCGTCACCGTCCTCGCCGCCACGCTCGTCGTCCGTTGACGACAACTCCGGCGTTGGCTCTCGTCGACCGCTACGACGCGCCTCGTACTCCTTGTCCACCACGGCGTGCCAGTAGGGCGCCGAGATGGAGTACTTGGGGCCGAGCTTTTGCTCGTATGGCATCTTCGTCCACTTGCGCTTGAGGAACTCGACGCGGTCTTGCCCGCTGAGCCGCGGCGCCACTGGAATGTTGGCGGCGCTCCTCACCCACCCGTCTGGAAGGGTGGCGTCGTCGTCCACCGCAGCTGGTGGCGGCTGCTCAGCCGCGCGGTCTCCAGCGAGAGCACGTAGGGAGGCGCGTTGTCGGCCTCCTCGCGCCACATGCCTCGCTGGAAGGCCTTGGCCCTCCGCCTCCTCGTTGCGACGCCGGAGTTCCTCCAGCTACTCGTGGCGTTGCTCACCGCAACGCCCGTCGCGGCTGCCCGCCATGGCGGCCTATTTCTTGAGGGAGAGGGAGAAGCGATGTGTGTGAGGAGAAAGGCTGCGCTGCGTCGGGTTTTTAAGGCGGCCGGAGGAGCGGGGTTGGGTGGCCTGCATTAACGCGGCCACCACCGCTTCGCCTGGCCGCGCATTGACGCTGACGAAGCGTCTGCAGGGCGCCGCCGCGGCCAGCCGCTGCGACTCCAGCACGCGTCGCTTCCGTCTGCGCCATTGGAAGCGGCGCGACGTTATTGCGACGCGTCGCTTCGCTCTGCGCCCGCCAGCGGAACGGGTGCGGCGTTATTGCGACGCGTGATGACAGGCGTGGCGCCGTCTTGTCGCCTCGACATTAAACGCGGTGGAACGGTCTCCTGCACAGCCAATTTAACACGGGCGCGGCGCGTCGTGTGTATGACGGGCGGGCCAGCGCTGTCAGGGCCATGACCGAGGCGATGTCCGGCACCACCAGGAGGGCCTCCAAACTTGGAGGCCCTATTGGGGGTGCCGGACATAAAATAGCTCGGGGCGAGTCTTTGGGGAGTGCCGCTGGTGTGCGTTTTGGTGTCCGGTCCCCAAAGGGCCTTTGGGGTCGCCCCGGTGGAGATGCTCTAATGTCCTGCTGTTATCCACACTGCATAGCTGACAGCAATGCACATATTCGAGCTGTGTATGGAATCTGTAAGTTTAATTGGTCCAAAGTCCAAAGTCACCTCAGCTGATCAGCTCGTTGCATCTCACACTACGGGAATCGCCCAAAACGCCGACGGCCGGATTGTACGCCGACGGCCAAATGTCGGGGCCGTCGGCGTACAGCCAGGGATAGGGCAGCCGTGCCACTGGCCGTCGGCGTACAGGGCGCCGTCGGCGTAGCCATCCAGAGGCCGACGGCCGCCGTCGGCGTATAACTGGCCGTCGGCGTAGCAACCGCCATGACGGAGAAGGAACGGAAGAATTCCCTGGGTTCATACGCCGACGGCAATGCCGTCGGCGTATATTTGTTCCTTTTTTATTTATTTCTTTATATGATATTTCTTTATTTATTTATCTACGTAATATTTAATGTAGGCATAATTTATACATAAATTGGATCTATAAGTTCCCTCCCAATTTCGGTATCCCACCCGCATAAAATAACGGTTTGAGTTTTCCGGTATCCCACCCGCATAAAATAACGGTCAAAGTTCCCGACATAGTTTATATCCCCTACAACATATACATGTAAAATAAATAAAAACAACACATGTAATATACACCTACAACACATAGTTGATGTCCCCTTTCGACGCACGTCTATGGGGGTAGATGTGCACATTAGGGTTTTTCCAGCGGATCTAGGGTTTCGCCGAAGCGGGGCCCCGGAGCGTCGGAACACCACCAAAACCTAGGTTGTGGCATACCACATGTATACAAGTGTGTTGTGTGTTGTAAATGTGCAATATCCTACTCCGGAAGTCTTGGAGCTTTTCAGCGTGGAGAAGCAACTGACAAATTCACACAACGGGAAAGTAAACCTCCAGCTATCTAATGACAGTTTGCTAGCCCTGAAACACATGTCTATAAGAACCATGTTGAGCAAAGAATCAGCTAACCAGATTTTGTTGTGGAAATGCAGGTTGACAACAATCTAAAGCAACAAATTTCAGATTTTGTTGTGAAATCCTCTCATCTTGGTCTTCTTATTGACCCAAAGAGCGACTCCTCAGTGTCAAAAGTAGTTCAACAACTTGGTTTTGTGGGTCTGCAGCTCTACCGTCGGCGTTTCGTTGTTTACTTTAATTTATTTTCGTATATAATATTCATTTCTTTATTTCTCTATATAATATTTAATGTAGTTGTAATTTATATATATATTGGACCTATAATATTTAATGTAGATAAGATGAAGACATTGTTCATCAGCAAAGGGTCAGGATTTTCATCTCGCAGTGTACTTACCGGAGATCCCTACATTGGAATAGATGTAGTTGGACTGCCGTCTGAAGTGGCAAAAAGAATAACTTTTGAAGAACAGGTTACAAACATCAACATTAACAAATTGAAAGAGATTGTTGACAAGGGAGACTGTTTGACCTATAGAGATCACACTTTTATTAACACTATTATTTGCTATTTTATTAACACTATTATTTGCTATTTTATTAGCACTATCTCAAATACAATAGATCACACTTTTTAATTAAAATATAATTTGATTTACAAAGTGTCTTTCACGGGATTTTTTCAAAATTAAGCAAAACAATGGACAGAATATGAATGGACAGAAAATTATTCGGTGCTCCGATTATCCTTTTCCAGCCAAACCCTAGTCGAAAGGGAGTTTTCACCTCTAAGTGCAGAAACTCACTAGGTAGCCCCTGTTGATGGAATTTTTGCTTCTGCATGGTTTTAGTGTAAGTTTGCAAGATTTTAGTGTGCCCAAGATTCTGTTGATCTCGGGACTCCGAGGTGTGACCGGCCTTTCGACTACTTTTCTACCCCCTTTGAACTACTTTTCGCATTGATATTAAACAAACCATGTAAATTACAGTGACAACATAAATTACACAGAGAACATTCTTGAACCGCCGATACATAATTGACTAACAAACAAGTAAACATGCATGTAGAACAAATTACAACAATCACGAACAACTAATAAATTTCTCCACCCTATGCCGTGCGTGTGTTGCCACCCTTGCCCTTTGACGAAGATTCTGCCTTCTTGCCTTTGCCCTTGGACGAAGTTTCAGCCTTCTTGCTCTGTGCTTCAACCCTCCTTTCCTTTGACGACGGCATGAAATCGTCGTCATCATCGCCGTCAACTACCCAGAGACAGGAACGACCGTACGAAACACGGTCAGCTTCAGTTCGGTAGAACGGACTATTCGTAACTTTCCTGTCAAACTTATCTGCAAGCCTGAGCATTTCTGCACGAATTTGGAGCGGGGTCCTATACGGAAACCCATCGCAGCATAGCTTCGCCCCGAGTGAAGCGAGATGACTCTCAGTGTGCAAAATTTCTTCAATTGGAACTACCCTACCATCTACCTTCAAATTGCTCGAAAGCCTAGCGAGATGCTCGGATGCGGAAATGTGAAACCCGGACACACACTTCTCGCAAGGACCAATACACACCATGTTTGCGCTCAAGTGAGTACCATGCCTACCTTCGACTGGGTTATATAGAACTACCGGTGGCGCTCCCGGATCCAACGGCTCACCAGCGCTCGAAAGAAACACACCGCTGATCCAACGGCTCAGAAGCGCACGAAGGAAACACACGATCCGTGTGCTTCTCCCGGATCCAACGGCTCACCAGCGCTCGAAAGAAACACACCGCTGATCCAACGGCTCAGAAGCGCACGAAGGAAACACACGATCCGTGTGCTTCTCCCGGATCCAACGGCTCACCAGTGCTCGAAAGAAACACACCGCTGATCCAACGGCTCAGAAGCGCACGAAGGAAACACACGATCCGTGTGCTTCTCCCGGATCCAACGGCTCACCAGCGCTCGAAAGAAACACACCGCTGATCCAACGGCTCACAAGCGCATGAAGGAAACACACGATCCGTGTACTTCTCCCGGATCCAACGGCTCACCAGCGCTCGAAAGAAACACACCGCTGATCCAACGGCTCAGAAGCGCACGAAGGAAACACACGATCCGTGTGCTTCTTCCGGATCCAACGGCTCACCAGCGCTCGAAAGAAACACACCGCTGATCCAACGGCTCCCAAGCTATCGAAGGAAACACACGATCCGCGTACTTGTTCCTGATTGGCTAGCTGGAGGGAGTCACTCGGAGAGGCGGGTCTATAAGAGAGGCAGGAGTACACTTCACATCCATCATTGGCAGTACACGGGTAGCAGAGAGCAACATTTCTGAGAGGCAGGAGTTCCTAGAGCGTCGGCTGAAGGTGAACCCTCCCCTCGGTCGGATCCAAGCAGCGGCAAGGATCTCTGATGATTAGCAACATTCCCAACACTTGTTCCGACGGTTGCAGATCATCAGAGATGTCTTGCCGCTGTTTGGATCGAAGGCCGATTTGCCGAGTGAAGAGAGCAACAAAATCCTTCAATTCGTCGACCGAATACAAAGCATTCGGATTCCCGTCATACAGCCCAACGGTGCATTTGATATGCAGGCACTCGCGAGCCACCGTTGGGCTGTATGACGGGCTAACCGTGTGTTTTGTTCTATCTACAAATCCTTGAATTCTGTTGGTCACAAAAATACAAACTAAAATTCTACAGAAAGCTACTGATGTGTAGAAGACAACACAATTTGATTTGGATTAATTGGAGTTACCAAACTCCCTACACAATTGTTTTAATCCAGTAACTCAACAATCAATATTTAGCTACCAATTGAGTTCTGTTAATCCTAAAATTAAACACTTTTAGGGGTAACTAACCATGACTAAATGTGATCTAACAAAATTGGTCCTAATTAATTTGGGTTAACCAATCAACAGATTTAATTGTTTTAGTGCAGAAGGGTGTTCTAACTTATAGTTTATACTAAACAATTACCACTGCATAATTAATTCTCCCAAAATTAGGGAAGCTAGTACATCACAGTACCAAGCTAACAAAATTGGTTTGGAAATATTTGGACTACCAGAGTATCAGAAACAAACAAGTTTATAATTTAAACCTTCTGTGGTATTTTGAATAATACATTTTTATTATTTATCTAAATGAAATGAAACCACTTGGGTTGGTTAAAAAATTTCATAAGCTTTCCAGAACATATTTATTTGATTTATTTGGAGCTATAAATCTCGAGATATTGCATTTCTAAAATAGGTCCAGTACTGGTTTTCCAAATTTCTAAATCCCTAAATCCCTAAAACCATAATATTTGATTTGTTTTAAGAAATAAAAAAAAAGCAAAAACCATACGCCGACGGCCAAGCCGTCGGCGTAGGCTTGGTGGAATTTTCTTACCCCACCCCGCGCGTTCCAAATCCCCAATTCCCCCACCCCGCGCGTGCCAAGCCAAACCACCACCGCACCCCATTCGCCGCCGCCGCCGCCCTACCTCGCGCCCTCCCCACCTCGTGCGCCACCACCTCCGTTCCACCTCCACCGGCCGCCCCCGACCCTCTCCACCGGCGGCCCCCGACGCCACCACCTCCAGTCCACCTCCTCCGGCCGCCCCCAACGCCACCACAGCAGGAGCGCCTCACCTCAAGCTCTCCCAGCCACCACAGCAGGAGCGCCTCGCCTCGGAGCGTGCCCCCTCCCCGAGCGCGGTCTCGCACTGCCCGTGGCAGCCCATCACCCGCCTCTTCTCCGCCGCCCGCCTGCGCCCGTGCTGCCTCGCCTCCGCTGCCCCCCCCCCCCTTGCTGGACCGGCGTCAGGACGACGCGGCGCCCGGTGCTGGCCTTCGCCGGAGCCGTATCTTCAACTCAGCCCGACCACAAGGTACCACCACCACTACTTCTTCTTCTGGTGTGCTTTAGAGTTAGGGTTAGCTTCTTGCTGTTGCAATTTAGCTTCGGTCCAGCTGCAAAAACAGTTAGTCCTTAGGCTAGGATTTCGTTCTGATGTGTGGTTGAAATGCTAAGATTTATTAGATTAGAACAAATGCAGGAAAAGCTCTAGGAAATTGTTGTCAATGGCTGCAAGCAGTGCTTCCTGAAGATTACAACTGAATTTTGAATTGTTGCTGCGTTCTTTAGACAGTGGAAAAAACGTACTGCACACTTACTTTAGACCATATGGTGCAAATTTGGCAAGGAATTTCGGAACCATATGTATCACTTTAAACAGCCTTCCGTTAGCACTTTAATGTCATTGGTGTCATATTTAATTATGCTCTATCCATTCTGATTTGCATGTATGTGCAAGTCCATTTTTCTCGAAAGTAGCCGGAGCTGCTATTTTATTGCCAATAGGAGGAAATGCCTCATATAAGAAAAACAGAGATTTAATTTACAGAGCATTAGACATATATACTATGAATAAGGTGCATGTATCATTTGTTGTCTGACTGCCTAGGTGAATAACTGCTATGCATTTGAGGATTGAACTGAATGCTTAGATCTATTCCTGCAGGTGATTGACCAAGATGAGCCAAGGCAAGGAATCATCGGCCTCCTTGGTGAAGAAGATGCGCCAGAAGAAAGTTAGTAAAAGTGGAAGAGAACATATTCCGAACCCGCGTTACCTGTCTGACAGTGGTGAGAGTAGAGGTGATGATGCAATTCTTAATTTGTTCATGTCTTTATGCTTAATTGTTCACCCTTTCTCAATGCAGGTGAGGGTGGAGATGCTGGAGGAGGGGGAGGTGCCGATGCTCCAGTTCCTCCGAGGGGACGAGGTGCAGGACGAGGACGAGGGCGAGGTGGAGGACGAGGGCGAGGTGAGGGAGGACGAGGGCGAGGTGGGGGCGACGTGTCTTCGGACATACCCTCTGCGGGCCCCTCCACGGACGTGGGGACGGGCCCCTCCACGGACTCGGAGGAGACGGGCCCCTCCACGGACGTGGGGCCGGGCCCCTCCACGGACTTGGAGGCGGGGTCCTCCGCGCCGCCGAAGAAGCCAAGGATTCGAGGGGAATCCCAGGTCCCTGATGAGGACAAGGAACCTGCTACCGAGGAGGCGAAGATCCTCATTACGCCTAATGGGAAAGAGTAAGTGACTATATATACTAATTTTGAACATGGTAACTTCATTGTGGTCAGGACAATTTGACATGTACTAATGTTTCATTATTGTGCAGCAACTGGATACATCCTGCGGGAGCCCGTGTGCCTAACACCCTGATTGGAGCTTTGATTAGGAAGTTTTGGCCGGGCTTGTACAGTACCGTCCCCAACGGCGCGACGAAGCTAGCCACCCATTGGGTAGACTATCAGGCCGCCAATTACGCGAGCGGCGGGAAATGTTCTGACGCCGTGATCAACAAGTTTTGGGTAAGTTGAACTTTTCGAATTTCGTTCATACTTGATGTCCCCACCATGCTCTCACAATTTGTTTTTTGTGCATGATTAAAGAGGTTCTATAGGGTACTTCCTGAGCAGCGGGCCGATGCGGACAGGACTTTGGAGGGGGCTTGTAGGAAGTTGACACGACAGCAGTTCTACAATGCAAAGCATACCATCATCAATCATTTCAGTACTGAGACGTTACACAAGAAGGCGGTGAAGCATGAGATTGTGGAGAACCCACTTGAGGTGACCGTAGATGACTACATGGCGGTAAGTAGATTGTTAATGAGATTACATGTTGCTGCTAGGTTGCAATTGCATTATCCGTTCTTCACATGAGTATTGTTTTTTCAGTTTAAGCCCTCATGGGCCTATGGCAAGGATGACGCGTGGAGGGCGTTGGTGTCTAGGTGGGCTGGGGAGGACCCCGAGTTCAAGGCCTTGAGCGAGCGAAACAGGTTAAACCGCGGGAGCGGGGGGACACATCGTGCGGGTGCCCGCAACCATGATCGCTTCAAGGCAAAGCTGGTATATATATACATGAAACAATCTTCATTTATTTCCCCTCATGTTCCTACTTGATACGCATGACACTTCTTTGGCATTGCAGGAGGCCGATCTCGGGGA
The DNA here is from genome assembly GCA_947311845.1 of Poa pratensis. NCBI lineage: Eukaryota > Viridiplantae > Streptophyta > Magnoliopsida > Poales > Poaceae > Poa > Poa pratensis. The sequence goes on along the minus strand of CAMZMU010000074.1, from coordinate 106,625,968 downwards.
GCCTCTTACGGACATGCAAACATGGGAGAGGATGAAGATGAAGAAGCCCAATTTTTCTGAGCCTCAGCCCTCGCAGCCCGATTACTTCGGCACTGCCAAGGAGGGGATAAAGGCATACGTCGAGACGTTCCAGGGTATAAATCCGTTTGTGGACAACCCTCTTCGGCATGACACCGATGAGAGAGCGGTGGTCCTTGCCGGGAACGGTTGGGAGCATGGCCGTCCTCTCATGCTTAGTGCGGTACTCACGCGTACTCCTGAGTTGGGCCTCTCGCGTGTCAAGGCTACCCTCACCGCCGACGACCCTCCCGTCCTGCCTCGTCGGCCTTCCCGAGCTCGCCCCGATGTAAGTTTTTCTCAATTTCATTCTCTTTCCGACATTCGTTCCTAGCTAAGTGGCTAAGTTGACGAGATGCGTTCCCTTTTAAAACTGTAGGCTGATTTCGAGGCGGCCTTCGATGCCGCTTACGCGGACTATGAGAGACAGTATCAGTTGTGGGTACAGAAGAGCCAGGAGTATGAGGAGTGGAATGAGTTGAAGGATGCTGTAAGTTTCAACTTTTGTATTTGCAAAATATGACAAGTCCCATTTCCTCTAGTTTGAACCTTCTTTTTCTACAACTCCTGACATCTAAACTATCTTGTAGGCTACCGAGAAGTTTTTTGCCACTGGAGAGCGGGAGGCGCTGCCTACGCGTCCACCTAGGCCGGGGATCCCGCCCGTCGGCCCAACGAGGGAGTCGGTCGCTCGCACATACAAGCAAGCGACACCGGTAAGTTATTTGCCAAACAAATTGTTACCGCCATGCTGTGCTTTCCAAGTTGCTAACTTGGACTCAAACATGTAGGGATCGAGTTGCTCGAGGAATGCACCCATTGATCCTGCTTTTGCCTCGCCGACTTCGACGCGCGCGCTCGTGGTGCATGGCACTGGTGGTGCCTCGCCGGGTTCGTCGCGTGAGACCACACAGTCCCGTGGCTCTCCGGATTCCCTGTGTGGTTCGACTGGCCCACGCGGTCGGTCGCCTATTTTCACGCGGTCAGAGATAGGTGGCTCGACCTCTCACGAGATGTAGGATTAGTTCGGGTGTTCCGGGTGTCAATTCGAACTATGTTTCTGTCATTTTGAGTTTGTATGAATGCTTGTATGAATTCGAATCATGTTTGTGTCATTTTGGATATATATGTGATGTTTTATGTGATGTTTCTGTCGTGTTTTATAATTTGTGCAATTTTAATTGTATTTAAAATGCGCCAGAAACCAGCAGCAACAAGCAGCTAAAATTGGAAATTATGGTCAAGGATACGCCGACGGCATTGCCGTCGGCGTAGAGCACTTCCCAGGCGCATAGGGTACTGCCACGTCATCTAAAATGGACCAAATGGTCACGAATACGCCGACGGCTTTACCGTCGGCGTATGCCACGTCCCAGACGCACCAGCTCGCTCCACGTGGCACGCTAGGCCGACGGCGCTGCCGTCGGCGTATGGATGGAGCAGACGGAGACGGACGGCTTCCGTTTTTGTGGGTCCCACAGCGGCTACGCCGACGGTTACGTATACGCCGACGGTTATTTGTATACGCCGACGGAGATACGCCGACGGCCGCCGTCGGCCTAGGCCTACGCCGACGGCAAACGTGCCTACCCCGACCGCTTCTGGCCGTCGGCGTATCGTGGGTTTCCCGTAGTGTCATGCCCCTCTATCACCACGACCAATTATTCACCGGCTTGAGAATTTGTTAATCAAACGATCGATGAACTGTCCATTAGCAGACCACCGTATCTGGATACTGCAGTTAATTAGAGCCTTAATTGCATGATATATTTTTCTCGATGCAACGACACATCTGGTTGACTGGTTCTTCGTTACGGCGCAATGGGATCAAATGGATCGATGATCCGTCGTGCTGTAGAATCAATATGAGTGACCAGCCTTACTGCATGATCAAATGCATGTGGCAACTACGTGTTGCTACCAGGTAAACGCTAAATGAGCAAACAAGTCAACGAGCTTGATTGCCAAATCCTGCAAGTTGAACGCGTAATCTCAACCCAAGGTCAACCCGCACCAGGTGACTGTGAATGAGGGGACGGATTCAACGGGAGAAGCAAAGGCCCGGTATCCCGTGGCTGAGCTAAGCATCTCCACGGCCCAAAAGCCCATCTAGGAGGGTGCACGTGGGTCAAATGACGTAAGAAGGGTCCGTACACTACTAGGTGGCAAGGAGAGGTCCACGGGGTCCAGATGACCACGATTGTCGCACGTGCTTTAGGATTACCGAAAAGTGCTACCGAGACTCCAGTATGGCTAGGAGGGTGCACGTGGGTCAGATGACGTATGGAGGGTAATCCGAATCTTCAATTGCGTTTTCTACCCCGTAAAAAAATCAAATATGCTTTCTAAAACTAAAGATTTCCAAATTTGTTTCATTTACATTAAAAGAACATAGCTTTTTTAGTCTTTTGATCTTGATCTTACAGTTTGTTTAAAATTTTGTTCTGTATATCGTGAGGATGTGTTCCACAAGAAAAATTAGCTTTGCGCTTTCCTAGATTGGGCCAACTGGCGTTGGGTTGACTATTTTCAATCAGAAGACACTTTTAAAGAAAATATCATTGCAGCACCTTGGACTATTTTGGAAACACTATTATTCCAGATGGAGTTAACAATACTGGTATTGTACTTATCCTCAAACTAAAGGATTTAACGTTAAAAAATAAATCAGACAGCTAGTCTTCGCAATGTCATCTATAAATTCTTTCGAAATGCTGGGTAAACGGAATGTGGCCACTTCTCCAAGATACTATTTCTTAGACCAGAGTGCATTTATTCCAGGTCGAATGAGTTTTTGACACATTAATTTTGTTTTAAAAAATGGGGACATCCTCGGCCGCTGCATCAATATAACGTAGTGTACCCTTCTTTATATTACTTAATTTTAAAGAGTACATTCAAATAATTACGAATAACGCGGAAAGTGTATTGTGATCGCAGGCACCAGTGCTCCCTCTCATTTTTAAAATTCGAAAATCATATTTGTGAGTTTCCAAAAAGTTTTAAAAAAATCTAGATGTAGCCCATGGTGTAACCCACCAACGTGATTTTTTTTTAATCTGAGATACTTTATGTTATGGGCTACAACAAAAATAACAACTCTGATAAAATTTAGAGATTTAAAAATATATATTCTCCGATCTATACATTTGTTATTTTTGTGTATCTCAGAATACACAGTGTTTGAAGTTGATATTTTGCACGTCAGTGGCATTTATCATTGGTTATGTGTGGATTTTTTTTTGAGAATTTTTTGAACATAAAAGTATGATTTTCAAAAATTTTAAACAGGAGGGAACACTGGTGTCCGTGTGCAAATAATCTTCACCGCAAATAAATGCTTACTGCATTGGAATGCATATATATGCTTTACATAAGGGCTTGAATATCCCGGGAAAGTTCTCCGCCTATAAGTTAGACCTCATGTGTTGTTTTATTTTGATCTAAATTCGTATATACTGGTAAAGTCCAACTTGTGACGAGGGCTCCGGTACGGTATGGATCGTTTTCGAGTCAGACTGCATCTGACTTAGGGTTTTGCCCACTATAAATATATTTTGCAAGTCGCCGGTTGGGCTAAGCCATACATTGTAAACCCACGGCCTTTGTAATCTCACCCGATATAGTGAAGTATTGTTGGCCGACGCCTGTTGTTTTTTCTCCCCATTTGTTGGGAGGGGTTTTCCAGATTAAATCTCGTGTCTCCGTTGGTTTGATCTTCCCCATATTGATCGTTTTCTTGCTATCTTTTATAACATCATGAAGTCCTTTAATAGAGCACTGGAATTATTTGGAAGAGGCATCGAGCAAAAATGGTAAGGGGAATAAGTGGATAGACTGGGTGTAAATACAGTGACTTTTCAGTTTAGTTAATTGTATTTTTCTATAAAGTTCTATAACATCTTGATGTCTTTTCCAAGGTCATCCGCTTTGCCTTATCTTTTCTGGTCAACGTGGATGGGCTATCCACGTCGTTACAACACCAAATTCGGAGCTAATTTTTTTTTAGAAGAAGCCTATGAATCTCCCACCTCTTGTTTGTGGATGATAACCTTTTTATTTTCTAAAGCCAATGTTGAGCAACCCAATTGGGTTAATGGTGTATATGTACATATGAGAAAAATACACAATAATTACTTAGCTTGGCTAAGTGCTCATTAATGTTGGCTAAAAATGTTCAAAAGAGGACGGACAAATGGTAGATTCAATACTGAACATCTTGAACTCGGAGTTCCACATGGTAGAATGAAAAGTGATAATTCAAAACCAACAAAAGAGAAGCTGTTGAAAATATGCTCTGCTTCGTCGGTACATGTATGGTGCGGCAAAGTAAACACTAGTGAATTTAGTCGTGCAATCAATTTGACTTTTGCAAATGCGCATTTTTAAATTCTATGCAGGCCTCTCTGCGATTTCCCATCGTTAATTAGGGGAAATTCTCTGTGGGGGCGACGATAGATAAATGAAAAGTTCAGTAGATGGGCTGAGCTGTGACAGAATAACAAGGCCAAAAACAGTTGTGCTCCCTCCGTCTCAAAATATAAGGTGCCATTTAATTTCGCTGGTCAATGCCGTATAACTTTGACCATGATTTATACTTATAATATGTACTTAAAATTATTATAAAGATAGATTAAATAAAAGAATTTTACAAGACGAATCCAACGGTACCATATATACGTTTTCATTCAATTTATTTTGTTATATATTGATGGTCAAAGTTGAGCGGCAAAGACCACCTTAAAAATAGCGCGCCTTATATTTTGACATGGAGGGAGTACATCTTTAGTTACTGAACAAAACCGTACAATGGAACAAAGATCTCCAATCTCTGGGATTGTGAAAGATAGCAAGTTTGCTTCAGGCTATGTCTGAGTTTAAAGTGCCTAGGGGTAAACAGGGTTGCCCATGCGTAGCTAAAATAGGGATTAGAGAGTTGTGTGTGGCCGGGCAAGTGTTGATCAGAGCATTCCCTCCCTATGTGGTGAAGCTGATCGATCGTGATTGCAATAAAAAAACAGTTATACGTAATCTATACATGCCCAAATTCAAAAAACAAAAAACTGATTAAAATTCAGTAATATGCAGAATAGAAGCCGTCAGCGTAGCAGCAGACAATGACGCAAACTCAGCTTATCTTCGGTAGTTCGAGTGTACAGCTACATTGATCCCGCTCGGTAATCTTGAGACCGGCTAGCAGAGAAGGACCGCGCGGATATGCAGGATAAATTAGAAGTTTTGCGTGCCAGCGGACAACGAGTGAATGACGCAAACCTGTCCTCTTTCATTGCGTGACACAATCGCGGAAATTGAGGCGATAGAACCAAGTTCTGAAGATGACTCTGTAAGCTGGGCGCTCGAGAGCTCGGGCCTCTTCTCGGTTTCTTCCCTTTACTATGAAATGCTCCAGACCACGGAGGAAAAAGTTCCCCAATTCTGGGAGGCCAAAATACCCCATAAAATAAAAATCTTCCTTTGGCTCCTTGCTCGAGGCAGGTTGCCGGCCGGAGACCAAGTGAAGTTGCGCCTCGGCCCCTCGGATGGCTACTGTTCTTTATGTGGAGAATGGGAGGATACAAACCATATTTTCTTCTCCTATGTCTTTGCTAAGCTTCTTTGGAGTGGTTTCCGTGAGAGTTTTGGTTTGCTTTGGAATCCCCAGACTTTTGATCATTTTTGGGCTCTTTTACTTGCGATGCCCTGCAGAGAAGAAGTTTGTGTGGCTTCTCTTTTCTGCACAAAGCTGGGCGCTTTGGAACATTCGCAACAAATTTACTATTGAATCTATTTTTCCTAACCAAGCTGCTGACTGTTTCTTCAAAACTGGTATTCTACTGCAGCAGTGGCGCCTCCTCTCCAAGCCTGAAGACCATCTCACAGCTCAAGAACCTCTACATGACGACTCGTTTACCTGTGCATCCTCCTCTTCATGAGCATCACGCCTCTTTTGCCTTCGACCTCCGTAGTTATTGATGCTGATCCTGTAGAACTAGTTACTTCTGCATTCGCGCTGATGTGTTGGTTCAGATCTTAGTGTAAGGTCTGTGTAGGGGGTGTCGAACTTCTCTCGCAGCGCCGTGTGCGCTTGCTTCGATCTGGTTGTAATCCTTAACACTCCTTGTTTGTGGCAGACCTGTGACTCTCCAGGCTTTATTAATTTAAAGTTGGACGATAAGCCTTTTATTTAAAAAGGAACAAATTCACAGAGCTAGGAGTAGTACCAATGTTAATTACTACTGTAAAAATCGTGTTCCGTCATCCACTCGTGTATCGAGACAACTACCAGACGAGCATCATGGCGGCGAGTGCGGCGGCCGCACCTGAAACCCTCCAGACGCCACGGAAACAGGGCTCACCGGCGGCGCTGTCCCCGTCGTCTGCCCCGCCTGGAGTGCGCGTAACGGCTGGCGTCCGGCTCACTGGCCGCGTAATGGCTGGCGTCCGGCCGCTCGCCGGCCGCGGAACGGTTGGCGTCGCGCGAGGGACGGCTGGCGTCCCGCCGCCGCCGGCTGCGCCGCTCCCTCCTTGGAAGTGCGCGGACACGCAGAGCAGCACCAGCAGCGCCGCGCAAAGCAGGCTCGCATTGCCTCTCCGTCTCATGGCCACCATTTCTCCTCTTCTCGCTCCACAGCAATCTCGCTCGTTGTCTCTTTCTCCAGTTCTCTTCTCCCTGCAGTGGCTATCTGCGCCGTGCGCGCCACGTATGAATCGATAGAGTTCGAGACAGAAGCTAGGGGGAAATACAAATACTGCGTTATCCCAGCAGCTTGTGCTGATAGGGATCCACGTTGCCAGCCAGCGGTCAACCATTGCTAGGTCGATCGGATGTCAAACATAAGCCATCCACGGTATGCATATGTGATACGCCAATTCATATGTGATACGCCAAAGCGACCGGAGTTTGGGGACCTGGTCCGTCAGAAGTGGTGTGAGGCAGAAGCTGATGGTGCTCCTACTAGGGACTCCATCTCTGCCTGGCAGGCCGTGTCAAGCAACCACCGCCAATTTCTCAAAGGCTGGGGGGCCAATCTGGGAAAAGAGGACAGAGACGCTAAGGAGGCATTGTTGTCTCAAATCTGTACTCTGGACCTGAGAGCGGATGCTTCAGGGCTGGATGACGAGGGGTGGGCCCTTCGATATCACCTAGAGGACCAACTTACCCACTTTGCCAAAGTGGAGGAAGAGTACTGGCACCAGCGGAGCCGACTCAACTGGCTCGTAAAGGGTGATGCGAATACCGCCTATTTCCATGCGATCGCTAACGGTCGTAGGAGGAAGTGTGCTATCTCGCACCTCTCGACTGATCAGGAGATCATCTCGGAGAAAGGGGCGCTTCAAGCACACATCTATGACTTCTACCGCGCTTTGATGGGGCGCCTGGAGAGGACTCGGTTTTCACTCTTGCCCCCTCCCTATGGGACACACGCCCACGTGTCTCAGAGGAGGAAAACGACGGTCTTATGCTCTCTTTCTCGGAGCGTGAGATGGATGAGGTCCTGTCTAGCATGAAGGTGGACACTGCACCGGGTCCGGATGGACTTCCAGTCTGCTTTTTTAAGCAGTTCTGGCCCTTGGTGCGGCCCTTCATCCTAGCCATCGCGAACGATTTCGCCCTAGGGAGGGTGGACATCGCGCGTCTGAACTTTGGGGTTCTTACCCTCATTCCCAAAGTTCCCGGTGCGGAGAACATTAGACAGTTTAGGCCGATTGCGCTTATTAATGTTGTCTTTAAGTTTGTGGCCAAGGCCTATGCTATCTGCCTGGCGCCGATTGCCCACCGCACGATTAGTAAGACCCAATCTGCATTCATTAAGGGGAGGCATATTCATGAGGGCGTGATATCTCTTCGTGAGATTGTTCACGAAACGAAGTCTAGGAAGCTCAGGGGAGTTTTCCTGAAATTAGACTTCGAGAAAGCCTATGACCGGGTGAACTGGGGCTTCCTCAGGGAGGTCCTTCTCCGGGCGGGCTTCGACCCTGGCTGGGTTCATAGGGCCATGAGCCTGGTCTCGGGGGGCCAGACGGCTATTACCATTAATGGTGAGATGGGCAACTTCTTCCGGAATGGCCGAGGAGTTCGCCAGGGGGATCCCCTTTCGCCAATCCTCTTCGACTATGTCGTCGAGGCGTTGGCTGCCATCCTGGACTTAGCTAATGCGGCTGGGCATATTCAAGGGCTGATCCCCACCTCATCCCTCGGGGGTGTCGCACCTCTAATACGCGGATGACACGATCATCATGATCCAGCCCGAGGACCTGGACATTGCCAATCTCAAGTTCATCCTTATGTGCTTTGAGAACCTGTCCGGGCTGAGGATCAACTTCCACAAGAGTGAGGTGTTGGTCTTGGGGGTCGATGCAGAGGAACAGTTACGGATTGCTAACATGTTCAACTGCAAGCGGGGATCATTCCCCTTTACCTATCTCGGTCTGCCGGTGAGCGATCGAGCGCTCTGTGCAAGGGACTGGGGTCCCCTGACGAGTAGAGTCGGTAAACGTGCAGACCCGTGGATGGGGAAACTCATGTCCTCGGCGGCCAGGCTCACGCTTACCGACGCGTGTTTGTCAAATCTTCCCCTCCACGCGATGGGTGTGTGCCTCTTGGGAGAGGGAGTACACACGACTCTTGATAAACACAGATCCCGTTTCTTCTGGGAATGTGGGAAGAGACGCAACTACCACTGGGTTCAGTGGTCGGCGGTTTGCCAACCGAAGGCCATGGGGGGCCTTGGGATTATGGACTCCAGACTCATGAATAATTGCCTTATGGTGAAGTGGGTTTGGAAGCTGATGAGCGGTGAGTAGGGGCTCTGGGCCGACATCATTCGCAATAAGTACCTGCAACACAAAAACCTGTTGGTCGACTCACACGGCCCGGGTTCCCAATTCTGGAACTCTCTCCAGAAAGTTAAGGATCTTATTGGCCTGGGGGCCAAGCATGAGGTCAATAACGGGCGTTCGACGAGATTTTGGCTAGATTGGTGGGTGGGGGCGGGGCCGCTCAGGGTCCGTTTTCCCAACCTCTTCCTTATAGCTGCTCAGCCGGGATCTCCGTGGCCGGAGCCTTCTCGTCTGGGGAATGTGTGATTCCCTTCCGTCGAACGCTTGGGCAGCCTGAGGTCGTGGAATGGCAGGAGTTACTGAGGATGGTTGGAGATATGCAGTTGTCCGAGGTCCAGGATTCTTTTTCCTGGCACCTTGAACCGTCCCGGAAGTTCTCAGTAAAATCCCTGTACAGCAAGCTGTGTCTAGGTACACCTCGGAAGCATTTCCGAGAGATTTGGGATATCGCTATTCCCCTCAAGATCAGGGTTTTTCTCTGGCAACTAGCCCGGAAGCGGTTGCCTTCCTGTGACAACATTGTCCGGAGGAGAGGTCCCTCGAATGGCCTCTGCGCTTTGTGTGGGGAGTTCGAGGACACAAACCACATCTTTTTTGGCTGCACTTTAGCCAAATTCCTTTGGAGCGCAGTTAGGGAACTGCTGCTCTGTACTTGGAACCCCTCGTGTTTCGCAGAGATATTTAGACTTCTCCAGGGCTATAAGGGTCAGGACCGTAGAGTGTTATGGATTTGCTGCGCCTCTCTGTTGTGGACTCTGTGGAACATGAGGAACAAATTAGCGATTGAAGGGGTGCTCCCTTCTCAGCCGGCTGACTGTCTTTACAAACTCGATGTGTATATGCAGGTGTGGAAGCCAGTGGCTAGGAGACAGGACCGGGGCGCGGTGGAGCTTGCGATTCGCCGCATCCGCGAGCTTCACAACACTATTAGGGATCGCCATGTTTGACTGTATCTTTCCTTTAGTGTTTGTTGTCTGTCTCTTGTTGTGGACTATCTAGGGTGAGAGTCTGTCTTTGTAGCATGCATGCTACCTTGTGCTACATTGGGTCCTTAGTGACCGATGTCTGTGTTTCGCGTTTGTTGTATGAACTTGGCCGGATGGCTTTATTAATTTAAAGCTGGGCTCTGCTCGAGCCTTCCGTCTAGATGTTAGACCGATTCAAGACCAATCCAAATACAAGTATGCACATTTTGTTACATTTTTACATGCTAATAAATTGTAAACAAAAACATTAGTGCCATTGATTCATTTATACTCTAGAAGTTTCTATGAATCTGCTTACCGTATCATACACTAGAAATTGATATTGAGATATTCGTTAATTACATCTTACTCTTATTTTACAGCTCTTCACCATAAATTATATCGATAATGTTTGTAAGAAATGTTCAATAATAGAATTTTGTTACAAAATACAGTTTAGTGTGTTTTATTATTCAGTATAAAAAACGCTAACTAATATTTAGTAATATTATCGATTGTGGCTTAGACTATGCGAACAAATGGAAAATTATACTTCTAATATTGTGACGTGTGAAAATATGATTTCAAAAGTTTAGTATAAATGAATCCTAATTCCGTAAAACAAACCCTAATTCCTTAATTCAATTTGTCGCTTGTACGTTTTTCCTTCCCATTGTATCATGTACCACAATTTAGTTGAAAATGCCACAACAATCTTCGAATGGAAGAAAGGAAGGAATGAGAGGGAGGGATGAGAAGACGGAGACACACTTCTCATTGTCTCCCCCGTACTTTATGTCATTGACGCCCTCCGCTTTGTCGTCATCCTCGGATATTGAGCCTCTTAGGTGCACGTCGCTCACCTCCTTGCCCTGACGCCTCCGTCCTCCCTGCCTTGTCGCGAATCTCCACCTCCTCAACTATCGACTACACATCACCGCCACCCCCCGTCCTCTCTTGCCTCGTCATGAATCTGCGAACGAGCCATTGTTTTCGAAGAAAGGTGTTCGCCGAAGAAAAATTCCTCTCCTCTCCAATAGTCAAGAGGGAGGAGCTTCGTTAGGGAGAGGAAGGCAACCTTCCTCATTATTGGAGCGGCCAAGCACAAGCGAATGCTAGTTACGCACAGGGACAGAGGAAGGGGGGACGAGCAGGGGCTTAGCCACCCCCAACAATCTGATTTTCTTCACAAATCCACTAGTACTCATGATCAGATTAGTAGGTCTAAGCCATTTTCTCCCCCCTCCAACAAAATCCTGCCCCCTCCAAGCCTGGGAGCTGGCTCCGTCCCTGGTTACGCAACTTCGGTACTATCCTAAGCAAAAGCAGATCTGGTGCGGAACAACAACGACATGAGTTGGATACATCGTGCCCACTTGCTCTATGACGGTGTAGGTTGCTCATTGCCAGGCTACGCAGGAAGTGTAACGTTGGATCATGTGTTCACGTGGTCACATAGTTCAACAATTTGATGGTGGTAATAATTCTTGAGGACGAAACATGTCACGGCTGGGAAGACAGAAATATGCAGAAAAATGGGGCAGCTGTGTTTTGGTAGGAACGATGCGGTTGTTTGGATCGATCGTCGGTTGTGTGCAAATGCGGTACCAGCCCAGTCCCCCACCTATACGTACGTGCATGCACGGTGACGGGCTCACAGTGCACCTATCTCATGTCGTCCAATGGGAGGAAGCCTGTTCCTTAGGATGGGACTTAATTGGGATCTGATTTTCAATCATCCACCTCCAAATCTTCCGTTTTTTCGGGCGTAAATCCGATGCATGCTGTGTTGGCCCCTCGCCGCTTGGATGAACCTCTCGAATCGCTGCCTCCAGCACATGGAATCTGTGCTTGCTGCCAACGGCGGCTACTTCATCTTTTTCTTTTGAATTTTCTCCGGCATATGCATGATAGTCCTTGGATTCTCGTACAGGTACCAGAAAAGAAGTGACTGTTGATCTTGCACAAATTTTCCGCGGCTAGTGAGACACCTTTTGGATCTTTGTTCGTACTAGAAATAATCTTATTTGAAGGCACTGTGTATCCATGTCCCTACGAAGGATGTCTTGATTGGGAGGGACGGAGAACACATCCCGTTGCGGCGTGGTGACGTGGACAGAACATCGTCGTTGCAGACGTTAACCTTGGATCGCTTGGCTGCTGAACTCAAAACCCTCTCCCTAGCTCACTAGTCGGCAAGTCGATCGCTCTCCCGCGGACGTCGAGAGATCATCTGCTTCACTAGCCAAAATCTCGCGCATCAGCTCAGCGTTCGGAGCCCGGCCGCGTCGGCAGCGTGTAGATACGGCACCTGCCGCCCGGGGAAGTGACAAGCCACCGCTGCTAAGGACAGGGACGGGCGCCTTCGTTATCACCGGCTCTCTCTTTTGCTTTCACGAGACGCGGTGATGCTGGTCTGCTTTTACTCAAAACGTGTTTTTAAGCAAGAGCTTTACCTCCCCGCACTTCTCTGCAATGTTCAGACACGAACTCTAGACTACTTTATATACTCTCTCCAATCTATATTATATTAACTGTCATTGGATCAGATGTTGTAGAGATATTTTAGTGTTAAATACATCTGATTCATTTTCAACTAATATGAATAGAAGAGATGTATAGTATGTAATTTTGAAGCCCTGTATATACTAAGGCAACAATGAACACACATTTCAAATTAGATGAACCGTACGATATTTTCTACGACCAAAATTGGCTTTAACTTATTGGTACACATTTTTCTCTTTTTTCTGCGAGGCTTGACACGTTCTCTCCGAAATACAATTTTTTGTTGATTTGTATTAATTTGTTTGTTTCGTTGCTGTTCCATTTTACCCGCCCATATACACGATGGCCTAACAGATACTACGCGGCGGCATGCAGACTATGGGCCATGTTTTACATCTTGTTTGGTTGCATGAATCGCCCTTGTCGGTATGTAAACCGCAACGCAAGTGTGGCATCTGTTGCAGCACTGTACACCTCAGATGCAAACTTTGTGTTTGGTTATGTTTGCACTGATTGTTCATCTCATGTCTTCTCCATATGGTGAAACTTACATCACACCATATAGTGTAACATCTGCAACAGGTTCATATGTGACCGTTGAAACTGAAAATTTACGACATGATAGTTGTGTGGAACAATGAGATGAATTTAGTTGTGTGGAATCCAGCCTGATTTTCAGTCCCGGACTAACAGATTTAAGGAGAAATTCTCCCTTTTGGTTCATAGAACCAAGCAGGATAGACATAGTTTCTTCAATTCATATGTTGCTGCGATGTAATCTGAACGTACTCCCTCTAACACTTCACCATGTAAATATTCGTTGGCCTTTTGGTTGGGTGTTTTAATATAGAGACAGTAGGAGCCTTTCTTACTGTCATAAAAAACTTAAAAAAAACTATGTGCATTGAATATTGACGAAAATCGCCTAAAATATGTTCAAACTTGAATTCAGAATTGAGGAGTTATACCTAGCGAAACTCGGAATAGATTGTCTAGAGTCACATTGTCGATTCGCTTTTCTTAGTGTGGAACTTATCGTAAAACGGTGTACTGACAAAGTAAATGATTAAGAACGTTGAATTTTTTAGAAGGGAATACATATTAATGTCAAGAATATACCAAATTATACTCAGCCTCTGGAAAAAAAAAACACGAACACACATGTGAATCTGTCACACTGTAGTAGTTAGATATAAATCTATTTTTATCGCCGTCCCAATGGAAACCTTAGACGGCATGAGCTATTCTGCAAAGGAAAATTCAAATGGTCGACGTGATGCCACGAAATTGATCAAATTCATCTAAAAGGATACAACCATTAACACGAAATTGAAGATTAACCGTCAACAAAGATTAGGAACTGGTCATGGGAATGTGATCAAATCGTCGATGTGCATCTTTTTTTTCGGACGATCCAAATATCATTATGTACTTGAGTAGATTAGAAAAGGAAATTGAAAAAACATGACGGGAACAAACACCTAAACCAGGTGCACTGACACCACGCGGAAAAGTGTGGTTGCCTTTTCGGCCTGAAGGAAGGATTTGTTCCTCCCATGCCAGGTGGAATGCTCTAGAAGCGCGTGGATCGGATTGTCATTTCGGTATAACCCAATCAAAATATTGAGAATTTACATGTACGCGACTAAGTTGGGCTAAATGTTGGCAACCAAATAGTTCAAAAACAGTATTTATCATTTCATTATTTTGTATTCCCTCTGTTTATGAAAGGATGTCTCAACTTTCTCTAAATTCGCATGTATCTACATACCAAATTATGGCAAGATACAAGTTAGACAATGTTGAGACATCGTTTTATAAACGAAGTGAGTATGTGAATCCAACACTTTAGTGAAAGCAAAGAGATTTATAGTCAGAATCTTCGGATGACTTTATTGTATTCGAATTAGATCAAACTATCTGGTCGTATTGGTTTTAATGCCGATTGGATTAGGAAGTGGTTACACTAAATCAAAAAAGCGTCTCTCTGTTTGGGTCGGGCTTGGCCAATACACGGAGCAGAAGGCAGGCGCACAAGTCGCGTCTATATAAACTCGGCGAGCGCAAAGACGAACGGAGCGCCACGCCGGAAAGCGACGCACACGCCACGGACCTCACCGCCTCTCCCCGCCACCGATCGATTCGTCGAGCCTCTCCGCGGCGGCGGCAGCGGCGATGACGACGTCGGCGGCCGCGCCCCTGCAGGAGCGCGCGCTCAGCGGGATGGACAAGTACGAGGAGGTGCGGGCCATCGGGTCGGGAAACTTTGGGGTGGCGCGGTTGATGCGCAACCGCGAGAACGGCGGGCTCGTCGCCGTAAAGATGATCGAGCGCGGCAACAGGGTCGGGATCATCTGCTCCTTAATTTGCTCATGCGTGGTTTTTTGCGGTCGAATCCGCTAATTGGTTGGCGGTTGCTCGGTCTGAATTTCGAATGTGTGCTGGTTTCCCTTGCAGATTGACGAGAATGTGTACCGGGAGATCGTCAACCACCGCTCCCTTCGGCACCCCAACATCATCCAGTTCATAGAGGTGAGTGTTTCTGAATAACGAGCAACGGGATCGAAATCGTTTGTTTTGTCCTCTTTGGTCCATTTGGCTGTTCTTGAGGGAAACAATGACGTGCAGTTGTGTTCATTATATGGATGGTTTAGAGTTTTGATTGGGGCAGTTTTGCGTGATAAAAACTTTCGATTTTGGAAGTTTTTCTGCACTAATTTGCTACCAAGGTGTTCTCTATTTCTTTTTTCTCGAAACATTAGCAGGAGCGCTGCCGATTCTGTTAGAAAGAGAGTAAGAAAAACAGGTACAGTTACAGATTATGTACACTAGGCTTACACTGAAAGTTTCAACAGGTGTTCCTAACACCGACACATCTTGCGATTGTGATGGAGTATGCGGCGGGTGGTGAACTCTTTGATCGAATCTGTGATCGTGGGCGGTTTAGCGAGGACGAGGTAACAATTTATAACCAGTACTTTAATGTTTAGTGTTCTATCGCTTCTAACTTTTTTCTTCTGCATACTGCAGGCCAGATATTTCTTCCAGCAGCTGATCTGCGGTGTAAGCTACTGCCATCACATGGTATGGAGGAGCAACAAATTACTCTTAAATTTAGCTGGACGATCAAGCAACTTACAGTTCACATCATTCTTTGAGTAAAAAGTGCCAGCGTGATTTATTTTCAAATAATGTGAGTGGGACCTGAAAATATGCTAAATGTTGCAATCATCTTTACTGCCTGCCAGCAAATATGCCATAGGGATTTGAAGCTGGAGAATGTTCTCTTGGATGGTAGCCCAGCTCCGCGGCTAAAGATATGCGATTTTGGGTACTCCAAGGTAGGTTGTCAAATCTCATACAGTGGTGGTCCAAGCCATGTAAATCCTGTCATATTTCTGTAAGTTTTCATAAGAATAACTCGTTGCTGCTACTGCCAAAAAGTTAACTATTTGCCATTTCGTTACAGTCTTCAGTACTACATTCAAGGCCCAAATCTGCAGTAGGGACGCCGGCATACATTGCACCGGAAGTTCTTTGTCGCAAGGAATATGATGGAAAGGTAACCGGAAAGAACCTCTTGTTCATACATGATATGAATGTGTTTCTGAACTTTTTAATTACATATTGTAATAGGTGGATGGATTACTTATTTTTCTTACATGCTGGCATGCACATAAATATATGATGTTCTTTCACAGCCATAAATATATGATGTTGACATACTATATTACTTTAAAAAATGACTTGCCGTTGGTAGCAAACCTGAAAGTGTCGTTTGTATGAGCATCAAAATTCAGGAGTAGAAGTTTTACCAAACTCTTTATAGGTGACGATGATTGAAATTCTCCATAAAAATGTATGCAAGATTGCGATAGGATATGGTGCTGGATGTGCTTTAGTCTATGGTCTTGTATTTTTAAGGGAAGTTGAATCTGACAGCCCACAGTTTGTCTTTTTTTTTATTCTGCTCATTCCATTAACCGGACGGCCCAGCTAGCTCGCTGGAAACCAAATCAAGGACGAAGGTAGGTGCATGGCCCGGCCATACGGCTTGGGGATCCACGACCATCTTCGAACCATAGGTCGCTAAAGAGTCTGCGACATTATTACATGCCCGAGGGCAATACACAATGGAGAAACAAGTAAAGCTCAAACGGCTAAAAGCTTTGATATCCTTGAACATGACACTATTTGGCGCAAGGTCATATTCGTTTCCTGTGATGGCATGGACAAGTAGCTGGGCATCAATCTCTATCACAATATTGGTCATACCCTAATCACTTGCCAGATTCAGTATCTTCGGACATGCTTCAGGTTCCACATGCAAAGGGTCTTGGATGTGGTCGAGCCTGCCTGCATCTGCTCTCACTGCATTCCCTGAATTATCACGAGCAACACAACCCCATTCACCTGACGAGCTTTGTGTAGAAGCCGCCATCAGTGTTAAACTTGATATTATCCCCCGATGGTGGTGTCCAGCTCTGCACTTAGTACTTGCTTTGTGTAGTCTCTGGCTTTATAAAAAAATCTTTAAACTCTCTGCTGACTTGCGTATTTGATAAATGGTGGACTCCAGTTTCGACACTTGCCCCTCTGAATTTATTTTGTTGCGGGTCTGCCACCAGTTCCAGAGTAGCGCAATATACAAAAGTCTTTCCTCTTCTTCCAACGACACAATACCCTGAACGAGTTCCTTTGGTGACGTATTGTTGCACGATTCTGGAGAATCCGCTTCATCAAAACTAACATCACGTGAGAAAGGGACTTGACTCATAGAATACAACGGTTCTGCCGAAATTAAAATTGGCAACTAGTTTCCACTGCGTCCCATTTGGAAAATTATTTTCTCCCTTTCATACTATTTTGAAAATACAACCTGTTTTGCCCCTGTTATTCAGTCTATGGCACCCTGTTAGGCCCCTTTTATTCACACTCGTTCATCCTTTTTTAGAGCAGAAATAGTTTGGCCAATTGGTATTCCTTTTGCAACGAACATGTGTAGCCATCAACATTATTAGTGTTTTTTTATGTATGAACATATTTTGCACATATAGTTTCATTTGATTGAACACCCTCTTAGTTGAAGATTTATTAATTCATGCATATAGTTTAATTTGATGTTATATGGTTATAAACTGATTACACTATAATGATCTCTTGATTCATGAACAATTTTAGAATAAGCAAAAGAAAGTGGATGCAGATCAATCAATTGATGGACAGAGGGTTATTTTGTAGTACACAGCGTGTAACTGAACAATGACATGTGTATTTTGGAAGTGTAGATGGCAGATGTATGGTCCTGCGGGGTGACTCTTTATGTCATGCTTGTGGGAGCTTACCCATTTGAAGACCAGGATGACCCCAAGAATATCAAGAAGATCATTCAGGTGATTGTCTATTCATATTATTTCATCAATAGACGATAGAGGCCTTGCCGCAAAAGCTTCTGACACCCAGATTTACAATTGAGAATGTCGGTCGCTTATCTTTGTTTGCAGCGAATAGCGGCAGTCTACTATAAGATCCCAGACAATATTCTCATATCTGCTGATTGCAGACATCTCATTTCAAAAATATTTATGTACAGTCCGCTGAAGGTAATGATCTACACTGACTATCGGGGTTGCAGTATCTATGGAAGTGAATCGAGGTTGATGTGACATCTTTCTACTTTCTATAGAGAATTACCATGAGGGAGATAAGAATCACCGGTGGTTCTTGAAGAACTTGCCGAGGGAGCTCACGGAAGTTGCGCAGTCTGCCTACTACAGGAGGAGCAGCAGCGCGCCTTCTTTCTCGAAGCAGACTACCCTACAAATCATGGAAATTGTGGAAGACGCGAAGAGGATGCCAAGATCACCCATGCCAGGATACGACTACGGCGACGACTATGACGAGATAAAGAAGGAGGATGACAATGAAGCAGAACAGAACACCGAAGAAGATGAGTGCGACAAGAAGGTCAGGGAGGTTCTCGAGAGCGGGGAGCTGGATATGAGCTCGTTGCACATATAAACGCCACCGGTTGTGAGGTGGGACTGTGTGAAGGATGTACATAAGTTTGGCCCGTTAGAGCATCTCTAGCAGAGCCTGCAAAACGTGCAAAACGCAAAATAACCGCCCAATGCGGATTGAAAACCGCAAAAAGGTGGAGAACAGAATCCTCAAATTTAGCGAACACGCAAAAGATTTTGCAGGGCCCCGTGAATTTCCCCCTCCAAACCGTGAATTCACAGATTTCGCGTCCGATTTTAAGGGGCCTGTATCCCGCGCAAGTGGTTGGCGGGCTGAACATTCAGGACCCGATGGTTACATTCCGCCGTGGAACTCGCCGGAGACCGGCAAAATCATCGCCAAACTCGCCGGAATCACCACCACAAGGGAGCACGCCGGCGACGTTCGGATGGGACAGGGTTCACCGGCACCTCGGGTGGCTTCGCCGGCAGGCAGCCGCGCGCCGTCGTCTGGCCGCGCTCCGCCGGCTCGCACCGTCGCGGGGGGCTTCGTGCCTGCCAGCGTCGCGGGGGCTACACCTGCCAGCGCCGACGGGCGGCTCCGGCTTCGGACGGGGCTTCATCGGCCGGCGCCTCGGGCCGCTCGGGGGGCTTCGTTCGGCGTCGCGGGGGGCCTCGTCTGGCAGCGCCGACGGGCGGCTCCGGCTTCGTCGGCCGGCACCTCTGGTGCCTTCGCGCGGGGGGCTTCGTCCGGCGAAGCGCGGGGGGCTTCGTGCCTGCCCAGCGTCGCGTGGGGCGTCGTCTCGCAGCGCCGACGGGGCAGCTCCGGGCTCGGCCGGCTTCGGACGGCCTCGCACGGGGGGGCTTCGGCGTCGCGGGGAGCCGCGGGGGGCTTCGCATGTCTGCCGTCCGCCGCCGCGTGCGCGCTGCCTCGATCGATGATACTGCCCACAGGGCCGCTGCATCTGCTGGTCAGATTGGAGAAAAAGACGAGGGAAGAAGACGACCGGATATTCACGGCAGATTCCGTTTTACAGTTTGGTTTTGCGGTTTCTGTTCTGCGCGGCGTCGTTTTGAGCCAATAAACGCGCGTTTTGTGACCCGCATAACAATTTTGCGGATCCATGTTTTGCAGGCTCTGCTAGAGATGCTCTTATGTGATTGCTTTGTTTTGGTAGAATGTATGCAATTGTGGTGCAGAGGTGATTTGTTTATACCTTCCTGTAACGGAATGTATGTGTAATCTAATATTTGTTCAGGAATCTCTGCATCTAGCTGTCTCAAATGGATATAACTACTTGCCAGCATATGTAGATTCCAGAAAACTCGAGATTTAATTTCTAGCACTTGTTTGGATCGGCCACGATTTGTTAGATCTTTTGCCAATGTGTACATGTTTTTTATTCGATAGAACTACGAGAGTTACTTAAAAATATCACAAAGTGTTCATTGCTTTGAAAATGGAAAACGACTACGTATTTTCTACACTTTAATTAGAACTAGCAACACTAGTAGAAAAAGCACCTATGGTCCCGGTTGGGCTTGGACATCAGTCCGGTTGCCCAACCGGGACTGGCCAATCGGGACCAATGCTGGTCCCGGTTGGTCCAAGAACCGGGACCAATGCTGGTCCACGTGGCCAGTTCTGGCTGGGCGTGGGGGAGACCCATTGGTCCCGGTTCTTAATACGAACCAGGACCAATGTGTGCCTTTTTTTTTTTTGGTATTTAGGGTTTAGGGTGCCCCCTCTCCCTCTCGCCGGTTCCCTCTCGCCGGTGCCCCCTCTCCCTCTCGTCGGTGCCTCCATCGTCTCCCCTTCTTCGCATCGCCGACGTGCTGATACGTCCATTTTGCATCACTATTTTATATCATAATTTACTGCTATTCATCGATATATTTCATATTTAGAAGTGTTACTTATGTTATTTTACCTATTTTGCATGTTTGATGAATAATGGAGAATTGGACACCGGAGTCAGGATTCTGCTGGAAAAAGCACCGTCGAGATGCACTATTTCTGAAGATCAATAAATCGAAGGAGACATATGGAAGTTCCTATTTTACCAGAAGATGGAGGAGGCCAAAAGGGGAGCTGAGAGGGCCAAGGTGGGCCCTCCTCACCCTGGCGCGGGGGCCCCCAGCCGCGCCGCAGGTGGTTTGGGGGCCCTGGCCCACCTCAGCCGTTCCCCCTTCGCGTACTTGACCCCCTCGAACCCTAACACAGAGGGGCCATCGAAATATTCCGCCGCCTCCACGAGGCGGAAAACACCAGAGAGCGAAAAGCTCCCCTGCAGGAAGAAATCTGCCGGGGGAAATTCCCTCCCGGAGGGGGAAATCGTCGCCATCATCACCGTCATCGAGCTGGACTTCATCGGGATCATCATCATCATCTCCACCGCCAACACCATCATCACCGCCGCTGCACCCGTCTCCGCTATAACATCTAGGGCTGAATCTTGTCTATTTCATAGGGGAAACTCTCCCGGTGTTGATTACTCTTGTTATTGATGCTATTGGGTGAAACCATTGGACTAAGGTTTATGTTCAGATTGTTATTCATCATCATATCACCTCTGATCATGTTCCGTATGATGTCTTGTGAGTAGTTCGTTTAGTTCTTGAGGACATGGGAGAAGTCTTGATGTTAGTAGTGAACTATGTTGAGTAATATTTAATGGTTTGATGCTTAAGTTGTGGTGTTATTCTTCTAGTGGTGTCATGTGAACGTCGACTACATGATACTTCACCTTTATGGGCCTAGGGGAATGCATTGTGTATTCGTTTGCCAATTGTGGGGTTGCCGGAGTGACAGAAACCTGAACACCCGTTGGTATATCGATGCATGAGGGATAGCAGGATCTCAAAGTTTAAGGCTGTGGTTAGTTTATCTTAATTACTTTCTTGTATTTGCGGATGCTTGCAAGGGGTATAATCACAAGTATGTATTAGTCCTAGGAAGGGCGGTGCATTAGCATAGGTTCACCCACACAACACTTATCAAAACAATGAAGATTAATCAACTATATGAAGCGAAAGCACTTGACAATATTCCCGTGTGTCCTCAAGAACGTTTGGTCATTATAAGTACAACAACCGGCTTGTCCTTTGCTGTAGAAAGGATTGGGCCACTCGCTGCAACTATTATTACTGCATTTTATTTACTTGTACTTTATTTATCTGTCATATCAAAAACTCCTAAAAACTTGTCTGAGAGCATTTACAGTGAATCCTTCATCAAAACCGCTTGTCAACACCTTCTGCTCCTCGTTGGGTTCGACACTCTTATTTATCGAAAGTACTACGATACACCCCCTATACTTGTGGGTATCAAGACTATTTTCTGGCGCCGTTGCCGGGGAGTGTAGCGCTATTGGTAAGTGGAATTGGTAAGGGAAACATTTATTGTACGTGCTGTTTTTATTTTTGCCTGCTGCTATATCTCATTATGGAGGGGTCTTCTCTTGAATTCCTATTTGGGAAAACAACTACCACTGCTAAGGTAGTAGAGGAGGCGCCAGATGAGCAGGTAATACCGTTCAAAATTCCTATGAAAATTGTTGAACGTGTCACAAATAACCGCTATGCAGGAGATGGAACTGTCCATCCTGGAGATCATTTGTTATTTCTGCATGAATTGTGCGAGTTATTTAAGTGTGCAGGTATCTCGATGGGAGAAGTTAAGAAGAAATTATTCTCTCTATCACTGTCTGGTAAAGCTGCACATTGGTATAAACTGCTGAAGAATGGGTATTCTCTTGGATGGGAGGAAATTGTACCTCTCTTTTACTCCAAATTCTATCCTCCAAGTGAGATT
The DNA here is from genome assembly GCA_947311845.1 of Poa pratensis. NCBI lineage: Eukaryota > Viridiplantae > Streptophyta > Magnoliopsida > Poales > Poaceae > Poa > Poa pratensis. Next base: position 106,603,823 of record CAMZMU010000074.1, on the reverse strand, counting down.
CATAAGGATCGGAACCTCATATATAACTTCTGGCCCTATGATGGAGAGAGTATCGCTCAAGCGTGGGGGAGATTGAAGGCATTAATGCTCAAATGTCCCATTCATGAGCTTCCTGGTAATATTGTTATTGATAACTTTTATGCAAGACTCTCCTTTCAAGATAAAACTCTATTGGATACCACTTGTGCTGGATCGTTCACTCGTAATAAAGAAGAGTTTAAGTGGGACCTTCTTGATCGGATTCAGGAGAACACTGAAGGATGGGAGAATGACAAAGGTAGGGAGTCAGGTATAACTATGACTTTGAGTGTGTTAAAAATTTATGGATACTGATGATTATCGCAAAATTAGCACTACTTATGGTCTTGACTCTCAAATTGTTGCAAACTTTTATAAAGCCTTTGCTTCCTATTTCGGTTTGCCGAAGGAGGGTTTTAAAAATTATCATGAACCATATAAAGATGAATCTGTTTCTCATATATCTAAAGGTGTTGAGGTTAATGTTGCTGATCGCATTATTCCAGAACCTTATATTGAAAAAGTTCCTTTTCCTAATAAGATTAAGGAACATACTATCATAACTGGTGTTGTTAGTAAAAGTAATAAGAAAACTACCAAACCTGATGAGCAAATAACTGTTGAACCTGTTGTAGCATTGGTTAAAGATCTTGTCACTGAAAATTTAGAAGATAGACACATTATCTTTTGTGAGGATGCTTCTAATATTGTCTCACATCCTAAAAGTTCTAGGAAGTCTAGTGTTCCTGTGCTTTCTGTTGGATAGGTGATCATTGCTATTATGGTTTATGTGATATTGGTGCAAGTTCTAGTGCTATTCCTTATGAGCTTTACAGGGAAATTATGCACGAAATTGCTCCTTGTAAACTTGAAGAGATTGATGTGGTTATTCAGCTTGCTAATAGGGAAACTATCTCTCCAATTGGTATCATTAGAGATGTCGAAGTCCTTTGTGGTAAGACTAAATACCCTGCTGATTTTCTTGTACTTGGGTCGGCTGCCAATGATAGTTGTCCTATTATTTTTGGTAGACCTTTTCTGAATACTTGTGGTGCTGTTATAGACTGTAAGAAAGAGAAAATCTTTACTAAATTTGCTGGTGAATCTTATGAATTCAATTTCTCTAAATTTGCTAAAGCACCTTATGAAACTGAATTGCCTAGTGAGGATTTTGAAATTGCTCAACTTGCATCTATTGTTCTTGCTCCTAACAATGCTTTGCAGCAACATATGGAGAATCATGAAAGTGAGAACTTCAGGGAAGAAAGGAATGAGCTTGATGAAGTATTCCTTCGTCAACCTATGCTCAAACACAATTTACCTGTGGAAGATTTGGGTACCACAATGCCACCCAAGGAGGATCCTGTTTTTGATTTGAAACCTCTGCCTGATAATCTTAAATATGCTTATATTGATGATAAGAAAATATATCCTGTTATTATCAGCTCTAAACTTTCAGGTACAGAGGAGGAAAGGTTATTGGGAGTGTTGAGGAAACACCGCGGAGCTATGGGATATACTCTTGATGACCTGAAGGGAATTTCTCCTACTATATGTCAGCACGCCATCAACATGGAACCTGATGCAAAGCCTGTTGTTGAGCATCAGCGTCGTTTAATACCCAAGATGAAAGAAGTGGTAAGAAATGAGGTATTAAAACTTCTTGAAGCTGGTATTATTTATCCTATTGCTGATAGTAGATGGGTAAGTCCTGTGCATTGTGTTCCTAAGAAAGGAGGAATTACCGTTGTTCCTAATGAAAATGATGAACTAATTCCTCAAAGAGTAGTAGTTGGTTATAGGATGTGCATTGATTTTAGAAAGGTTAACAAAGTAACTAAGAAAGATCATTATCCTTTGCCTTTTATTGATCAAATGCTTGAGAGGTTGTCCAAGAAAACTCACTTTTGTTTCCTTGATGGGTATTCTGGGTTTTCTCAAATTGCTGTGAGAGCGCAAGATCAAGAGAAAACTACTTTTACTTGTCCTTATGGAACTTATGCTTATAGACGTATGCCTTTTGGTTTATGTAATGCTCCTGCTACTTTTCAAAGATGCATGTCTGCTATTTTTCATGGCTTTTGTGAGGAAATTGTGGAAGTCTTCATGGACGATTTCTCCGTCTATGGAACTTCCTTTGATAATTGTTTGCACAACCTTGACAAAGTTTTGCAGAGATGTGAAGAAACTAGCCTTGTTCTTAATTGGGAGAAATGCCACTTTATGGTTAATGAAGGAATTGTTCTTGGACATAAAATTTCTGAAAGAGGTATTGAAGTTGATCGAGCTAAAGTGGAGGCAATTGAAAAGATGCCTTGTCCCAAAGATGTTAAAGGTATTCGTAGTATTCTTGGTCATGCTGGTTTTTATAGGAGGTTTATTAAAGATTTCTCTAAAATTTCCAAGCCTCTTACTAATCTTCTTCAAAAAGATGTACCCTTTGTTTTTGATGATGATTGTAAGGAAGCTTTTGAAACTTTGAAAAAGGCTTTAATCACCGCTCCTGTAGTTGAACCACCTGATTGGAATTTACCTTTTGAAATTATGTGTGATGCTAGTGATTATGCTGTAGGCGCTGTTCTTGGGCAGCGAGTAGATAAAAAGTTAAATGTTATTCATTATGCTAGTAAAACTCTTGATTCTGCTCAAAAGAATTATGCCACTACTGAAAAAGAATTTCTAGCTGTAGTTTTTGCTTGTGACAAATTTCGACCCTACATAGTTGATTCGAAAGTCACTATTCATACTGATCATGCTGCAATTAGATACCTTATGGAAAAGAAAGATGCTAAGCCAAGGCTTATTAGATGGGTACTTCTTTTGCAAGAATTTGATTTGCATATCATAGATAGAAAAGGTGCTGAAAATCCTGTTGCTGATAATTTGTCTAGATTGGAAAGCATTCCTTATGATCCTATTCCTGTTAATGATAGCTTTCCAAATGAACAATTGGCTGCAATAAGTGTAAGTTCGCGAGATAGTCCTTGGTATGCTGATTATGCTAACTTTATTGTTTCCAAGTACTTGCCTCCAACCTTTTCAGCTCAGCAAAGAAGGAAATTCTTTTATGACTTGCGGCATTACTTTTGGGATGACCCACACTTATATAAAGAAGGAGTCGATGGTATTATGCGAAGATGTGTTCCTGAATATGAACAACAGGAAATACTGAGGAAATGCCATGGAAGTGCTTATGGAGGGCATCACGCTGGAGATAGAACTGCGCAGAAAGTTCTACAATCAGGTTTTTATTGGCCTACCCTCTTTAAGGATGCAAGAAAGTTTATTTTATCTTGTGATGAATGTCAAAGGGTTGGTAATATCTCTAGACGCAATGAAATGCCTATGAGTTATTCTCTTGTTATTGAACCATTTGATTGTTGGGGATTCGACTTCATGGGTCCTTTTCCTTCTTCACAAGGTAATACTCATATACTTGTTGCTGTTGATTATGTCACTAAATGGGTAGAAGCTATACCTACTAAAAGTGCTGATGGTGAGACCTCTTTAAAAATGCTTCAAGATGTCATTTTTCCTAGGTTTGGTGTACCTAGATATCTTATGACTGATGGAGGTTCTCATTTTATCCATGGTGGTTTTAGAAAGACTCTTGCTAAATATGGTGTTAATCATAGAATTGCTTCAGCCTATCATCCTCAAACTAGTGGACAAGTAGAATTGTCAAATAGGGAGATTAAATCTATCTTGCAAAAGACTGTTAATAAATCTAGAAAAAATTGGGCTAGTAAGTTAAATGATGCTTTATGGGCTTATAGAACTGCTTATAAGAACCCCATGGGCATGTCTCCTTATAAAATGGTTTATGGTAAAGCTTGTCACTTGCCTTTAGAATTAGAACACAAAGCTTATTGGGCAGTGAGAGAACTTAATAGAGATTTTAAACTTGCCGGTGAGAAAAGGTTGTTGCATTAAGTTCTTTAGATGAATGGAGAAGTGAGGCTTATGAAAATGCTAGACTCTTTAAAGAAAAAGTTAAGAGATGGCATGATAGGAGAATTCTTAAAAGAGAATTTAATGTTGGTGAGAAAGTTCTATTGTATAGGTCTCGTCTCAGATTTTTTGCAGGAAAGTTACTCTCAAAATGGGAAGGACCATTTGTTATTGTGGAGGTGTATCGTTCAGGTGCAATAAAAATTGCTTCATTGAAAGATAACTCTACACAAGTGGTAAATGGTCAAAGACTCAAGCATTATATTTCTGGAGATTCTATTAATGAAGAGGTTGATACAATTAAAGTGGTGACTCCGGAAACTTTCATTGAAGAACATTTTTCTGGGACTGCAGAATTCGATTCGAATAGGTAACAGTTTCGGTAAGAAAAGTTTCGCGAATAACTTTCTAGAAGATATTTTCGTCGTTTTTATTAAATATGGAAAAATAAGAGACCGAACCGGATGGGAGACGGCACCCGTGGTGCCCAAACCATAGGTCGGCGCGGTGGGCCCCCAGCCGCGCCGCCTGGTGGTTTGAGCACCCCGGAGCTCGTCTCCGATCAGGTTTCCTCCTGTACCTTCCTTATGTTGTAAAACTTTTTGCTATATAACTCACCCGAACCCCCGAGGTTCGTATCTCGCCTTTTCATCGTGTTTCGTTTCGAGCTGTTTCTGTCCAGATATTGTTTTCAGATTTAGAAGCGCCATGGTCTCCAACAACAACAACAAGGGCAAGGAGCCTTTGGAAGACGAGACTCAAGACCCCAAGCTGAAGGAGGAAGTCAAGAGCAAAGATGAAAGCGTCATGAAGGAAGTAAAGGGGATGCCGTCAACAAAGGGAGAACAGCCTGCAGTCAGGAAGCCCACCTTTGTGGGATCGGTTAACGCTCAACGTGCTTTTTCTCATAACCTGCAGGGAGCAATACCACCTATTCCGGACTACAGCTCTTTTCCGGCAGTGACGGAAGTACTTCGAGTTACAGATGAGTTCTGTGATCAATACCGAGCCCTGCGGAGGGAGGTGGAAATACTCCAGGAAGAGAATATCAGACTCCGCCGAATGCTGGAACGGTTTCTTACTCCAATCCAAGTCATACCGCCACCACCACCGAAGGAGTAATTCATCATAAGTATTGGCATCCCCTTGGTTTGTTCCAAGCTTGGGGGAGTGCCGCGGTATCACATCATTATCTTTACCTTTTACTTTTCCATAAAGTCATATCGTGAGTAGGGAAGTTATCTTATATGATGGTTTGCAATGTGGAAGTATCTCTCTTTTAGTTGGTTATCTATGTATCCCTTGGTGTGAGTTGCCGTTATGAAATATTAATGAGAAGTTTTATCATTTACTTTCTGCATACTTTATTTTAGCTTGCAATTCTCTTTCATATTGATAACCTTGTTGTTAGTATAGGGATCACTTTTTAGAGCACCAAGTTAATCTTTTTGGTTTTGGCAAACTTAGCATTGGTCAGTAGTAGACAATACTTTGAGACTTAAGTAGAGAGAGGGAGTGCATGCAAATATATTATTCCATGATCTTTCTTTCTTTGTAGCTCATAAGCTTAGTATTCTTAAGTTAAACTATTTGTGCTTCTAAGGAAGATTGCATGATTATTCTTATCACTTGTATAATTGTTTGTATCCCTCAACTCTTATGCTTGCTACATAACCTTGCTAGCCAAAGACCTGTATCGAGAGGGAATGCTTCTCATACATCCAAACCTTGAGCCAAACCATTGCCATTCGAGTCCACCATAACTTCCTACTATATGGTATTTTGCGCCATTCCAAGTAAATACTTCATGTGCTACCTTTAAATTATTCAAAACTTATTACTCCTAGTTTTGTGTCACTGTTTATTAGCTCATGAGGGTTCTGTAGAGTTTCTCTAGCACTTTTGTCAAACAGACTTTCACCAATGGACTAGTGGCATATACACCGCTTATCCAACAATTTGCAAAAAGAGCTGGCAAATGGGGTGCCCAGTCCCAATTAACTACAACTTTCATTAATAATTCTCTTCACATGTTTTGCCCTGATTTATCAGTAAGCAACTTAATTTGCAAATAGACACTCCTCCATGGTATGTGAATGTTGGAAGGCACCCGAGGATTCGGTTAGCCATGGCTTGTGTAAGCAAAAGGTTGGGAGGAGTGTCAACTATAAAGAAACTAAAATACATGTGTAAACAAAAGAGAAGAGGGATGATCTACCTTGCTGGTAGAGATAACGTCCTTCATGGGAGCCGCTCTTGAAAGTCTGGTTGACAAGGGGTTAGTGTTCACTTTACTACGATTCGTTGACAACGACATACATAGCTCAAACAACTATTTTCATACTCTCTATATGCTTTGCAAAACTTAAAAGCTCTAGCACATGATTTAATCCCTGCTTCCCTCTGCGAAGGGCCTATCTTTTACATTATTGTTGAGTCAGTAAACCCATTCCTCTCTATCTCAAGCAAGCATTTGAGTTGTTGAGATCCAATTAGTTATATGTGTTGATACTTCTAATCATATCTCTCATTTCCTTGTTTCGCACAATAGCTTTTATCCGAATGAATATAACTTTGAAAGTTATCAATGACTGTAAGGAGACTGTTATGATTAAGGCATGTAAGTTCTGCTATATAAGCTCTGATATAAAGACTCTTCTCGAAAGATAAGTATGATCTGTTAATTGTTCTCTGACCAAGAGTTTAAGTTTGCCTTCACCAATCATGGTTCTCTTTATGCACTTCATCGTGGTTCCCTTTACTTATTTCAAGTTAGATTATATGAAGGGAAGTTGCTGTCTAGAATGACTTGTGTATCAATGAATGTGATGCTTCTTGTCCGTATTTTATTTATCGACACTTTGCTCCATAAACTTGTGGTCATGTTTACTGAGCTCAGTTTTCGCTTGGGGACAAGCGAGGTCTAAGCTTGGGGGGGTTGATACGTCCATTTTGCATCACTATTTTATATCATAATTTACTGCTATTCATCGATATATTTCATATTTAGAAGTGTTACTTATGTTATTTTACCTATTTTGCATGTTTGATGAATAATGGAGAATTGGACACCGGAGTCAGGATTCTGCTGGAAAAAGCACCGTCGAGATGCACTATTTCTGAAGATCAATAAATCGAAGGAGACATATGGAAGTCCCTATTTTACCAGAAGATGGAGGAGGCCAAAAGGGGAGGCTGAGAAGGGCCAAGGTGGGCCCTCCTCACCCTGGCGCGGGGGCCCCCAGCCGCGCCGCAGGTGGTTTGGGGGCCCTGGCCCACCTCAGCCGTTCCCCCTTCGCGTACTTGACCCCCTCGAACCCTAACACAGAGGGGCCATCGAAATATTCCGCCGCCTCCACGAGGCGGAAAACACCAGAGAGCGAAAAGCTCCCCTGCAGGAAGAAATCTGCCGGGGGAAATTCCCTCCCGGAGGGGGAAATCGTCGCCATCATCACCGTCATCGAGCTGGACTTCATCGGGATCATCATCATCATCTCCACCGCCAACACCATCATCACCGCCGCTGCACCCCGTCTCCGCTATAACATCTAGGGCTGAATCTTGTCTATTTCATAGGGGAAACTCTCCCGGTGTTGATTACTCTTGTTATTGATGCTATTGGGTGAAACCATTGGACTAAGGTTTATGTTCAGATTGTTATTCATCATCATATCACCTCTGATCATGTTCCGTATGATGTCTTGTGAGTAGTTCGTTTAGTTCTTGAGGACATGGGAGAAGTCTTGATGTTAGTAGTGAACTATGTTGAGTAATATTTAATGGTTTGATGCTTAAGTTGTGGTGTTATTCTTCTAGTGGTGTCATGTGAACGTCGACTACATGATACTTCACCTTTATGGGCCTAGGGGAATGCATTGTGTATTCGTTTGCCAATTGTGGGGTTGCCGGAGTGACAGAAACCTGAACACCCGTTGGTATATCGATGCATGAGGGATAGCAGGATCTCAAAGTTTAAGGCTGTGGTTAGTTTATCTTAATTACTTTCTTGTATTTGCGGATGCTTGCAAGGGGTATAATCACAAGTATGTATTAGTCCTAGGAAGGGCGGTGCATTAGCATAGGTTCACCCACACAACACTTATCAAAACAATGAAGATTAATCAACTATATGAAGCGAAAGCACTTGACAATATTCCCGTGTGTCCTCAAGAACGTTTGGTCATTATAAGTACAACAACCGGCTTGTCCTTTGCTGTAGAAAGGATTGGGCCACTCGCTGCAACTATTATTACTGCATTTTATTTACTTGTACTTTATTTATCTGTCATATCAAAAACTCCTAAAAACTTGTCTGAGAGCATTTACAGTGAATCCTTCATCAAAACCGCTTGTCAACACCTTCTGCTCCTCGTTGGGTTCGACACTCTTATTTATCGAAAGTACTACGATTCACCCCCCATACTTGTGGGTCATCAGTGCTCTTCATCGTTTCCGTACGCATATTATACGCTCTACTATATACACAGTACACGTTGATGCATATATAATTAATATTCGATCTCTTGCGAGAATACAAGTATTTAATTACATGGAGATAGATCACATATGTAGTTCATCGTCCGAAGCATAATGTATACTTTCAGTCTTATCTAAACAGTGCGTGCATGCATTGTATCCCTTGTTTGACTGTCCTGAAATGTTACTAAGAGCAGGCCAATCATTGATGGTTACGAACAGCAACGCTCGTAGGTCAAATTCCTGTTGTTTGTGCTCATCCCACACACGTACACCTGGTTCGGACCACAACTGCAAAAGTTCATCAACTAATGGCCTTAGGTACACATCAATGTCGTTGCCGGGTTGCTTCGGGCCTTGGATGAGCACTGGCATCATAATGAACTTCCGCTTCATGCACAACCAAAGAGGAAGGTTGTAGATACATAGAGTCACGGGCCAAGTGCTATGACTGGAGCTCTGCTCCCCAAAAGGATTAAAGCCATCTGTAATTAGACCAAATCTTAAGTTCCTTGCGTCATCTGAAAATGTCGGGAACTCTCTGTCGATTTTTCTCCACTGGGACCCATCGGCGGGGTGTCTCAACTTCCCGTCTTTCTTACGCTCTTCTTTGTGCCATCGCAACAACCTGGCATGCTCTTTGTTTCTGAACAGACGTTTCAACCGTGGTATTATAGGAGCATACCACATCACCTTAGCAGGAACCCTCTTCCGGGGGGCTCGTCATCGCCTCAACATCACCAGGGTCATCTTGTCTTATCTTGTACCGCAGTGCATTGCATACCGGGCATTTATCCATGTTCTCGTACTCACCGCGGTACAGGATGCAGTCATTAATGCATGCATGTATCTTCTGCACATCTAATCCTAGAGGGCAGATAGCCTTCTTTGCTTCGTATGTAGTCTCGGGCAATTCGTTATCCTTTGGAAGCTTCGGCTTCATTATTTTCAGTAACTTCTCAAATCCCTTGTCAGAACAACCAGTCTCTGCCTTCCATTTCAGCAGTTCCAGTGTGGTACCGAGCTTTGTGCTGCCATCTTCGCAGTTTGGGTACAGCAACTTTTTGTGATCCTCAAGCATGGCCTCCAACTTTAGCTTCTCCTTTTCTGTATCGCATTCTCGCTTTGCATCAGAAATGACCCCACCAAGACCATCAGCGGGCTCATCTGATGCCCGATGTTCACCTCTTTCTTTTTCAACGTCTTCCATAACAGTATCACCGCATTCCTCAGGGAACATAGGATAGTTGTCATCATCCTCCTCTTCTTCATTGTCTTCCATCGTAACCCCTCTTTCTCCATGCTTGGTCCAACAATTATAGCTGGGCATGAAACCTTTCCGAATCACGTGGTCTTGAATGGTTCTCGGGTCAGAGTACTCCCTGACGTTCCGACACTTCTCACATGGACAAGGCATAAAATTATTCACTTTGTTTGCTCAGCCACATCGAGAAATTTATGCAGGCCTACAATAAACTCGGAACTGCGTCGTTCGCCGTACATCCATCGCATCCGTGCATCCATCTGCATCATATATATAATTAAGTTTATCAAATACCACTTCGCTCGCGGCGGCCACCTTCGTGGAGATAGGGTCTCAACTTCACTCTCGCGATTGGAAGGTTTGATTTAATACGGGATTTGTACATCCATGAGGCTGAGAGCTGAGCCCTCTCTGTACCATGCCTTTGACCAACCAGGGCGTAGCGTTTTGCACCATCGAGCATCTAGCAAAGCTCCGTCCCCGGCTATTATATTTTCCGCAGGTCTGAACTTGCCTGAACTGTCACCAATACCACACTATCTCCTACAGTCTGTACTCCGTAGGCTTGGAGAGGTACCTGAAAAGCGTTTTTCAATTCCTCTGTTTGTTACTATATGAAATTGCAACTCCGTTAGTATTCTGACTTTTTTTTTTAAATAGAACTATCTCTTAAATTGTGTAGGACATACAGATTAGTTGCAGTATTGGTAATTCTGTAACTGCAAAGTTCTGTGCGCCAGCGTTGATGTGGAACAAGAAGGTTAGTGTTCTTATGCACAAAATATATTTTCCTTTTTTACAATTTGTACAACAGCCTAAGCGAAATTAATTTCCATTGTATGTGTATCTTGCTTTAAGCTTGCACTCCATTTATAAGTATTTAACTCTAAGCTTCAATTCATTGATCCGTATAACTTACTGAATCTTACTCTGGCTCTCCTTGCTTGCTTTCAGTCAATCGTGGAGTACCTCGGTTGGTTGTCCTTAATTCTAGACCCACATGTCGTTTCTTCTTAAATGAATTATAAAACGCTCAGTTACCTACTGGGAGGTGAGATGAGAATTGCTTATTTTATTTAGTGTTAGCCCATGTAACTATTTAATACGGAGTAATAAATAACTTTGCATGATATTTTCATACTTTTATATATGCATGATGCAAACCAAAAAGATCAAAAAGCATGAAGTATGTTCCTGAAACTTTAGGATTGTTCTATGTGAAACATGCAAGAGGATTTAAAACCAAAAAAATTTATAATGGTACACAACGATACAACAAAAATCAGAGTATACTTGAAATCGGAAATGTTTGGTATATTTGCAACGCACAGGCACTACGCAGCGACGAACTAGGCTATGGTTACGTGGATCGGTCGACTTTGGGAAAAGGTTGGGTCGCTCCGGGGTTAATCTTCCAAAACTTAAAAAAATCTTTCCTGTCGCAACGCGCGTGCACGTATATAACGGAGCCATGTTTATTATTGTAGTTGTGTTACTTAAATGGAATTCAATGTATCATGTGACTTTGTTTGAACCATTAGAAATATATTGAATGGTTAATTATTGAAAAATAATTATTCAGATTTTTTGTTTTGAAGGTAAAAAAGGAGGTGAGAGGTGAAAATTAAACACATTTGTGAAATAAGAGGATAACCAATATTTCATTTTCCGTGGCAACGCACGGGCATTTAGCTAGTATATAATTAAGTTTATCAAATACCATTACAATAACATCTTGAATAGTGAAATGACCACCGTACATCGACACGTGCAATATTTCTGTATCAATTACAGACGAAAAGGATAAAGTTGCTAACCTCGGCCGAGGATATCATTTTGTGTGAACTTAAGTGTGGGTCGGGCATTTCATCGAACACATCTTGTGCGTGGCAAAGGAAAAAAAATAGCACCCACTTCCCACCAATCCAAGAGAAAAAAATTAGAGGAGAGAAGGGGGTGGAGGTTATTTATAGGCAGGGAGGGGTATTGGTCCCGGTTCTTGGCACGAACCGGGACCAAATCTCGGAGCTTTGGTCCCGGTTCGTGCCAAGAACCGGGACCAATACCCCCAACCGAACCGGGACCAATGGTCCACGGGGCCGTGGCAACTCGAACCGGGACCAGTGCCAGGCACTGGTCCCGGTTTTTACCTGAACCGGGGCTAATGGCTGGGGCGGCCCTGGACCAAAGATGGTTTTTCTACTAGTGCAAAGTGCCCGTGCGTTGCAACGGGTCCAAATTCATCCTTAAATAAATGTTGGCTACACTTTGTTGTTTTGTCCCTTTACATGTTCCACTATGTAAAACAAATCTTATTAAATCATCAAACAAATTTGGATGACATTGAGAATTCTAGGTATTCCATTTGAAGACATCGAAGGAGGTCTAGCGTGTTACATGTTGTACGTAGTGTTAAAGTAGTTTTTCCCTCATGAAAAAAAAGAAGTATATATACACACAATGTACCAAGACTCTTCTAATGCAACATCAAGTCAGTTCCGCTCTTGTTTTTGCTACCAATGTTGTTTCCTCAATAGTCATTTTTCATCTATTACGAGTATACAAGGCATCGTTGGTGGAAATATTCATGCTAGTGCCATCGAAGATGGTTTGGTTTCCTGATCTCAAACATCCAAGAACATAATCATTTATTGCCCTTAGAATGCCAAAAGAAAAAGAATCTGTGCGCTAGCTGAAGCTTCGCTCTGTATTTTTGTTTGTTCTCTAGCTTGCTCTGTATTCAACAAAAGGATGTCCGATTTTGTTCTTGAGGTCGTCCCTGCTGGTGGTGCTTATCGCTGCTAGCTCTGATATGCTAATGCTCTATGCCTCTATTCCTGCACACTTGGCCTAGCCGGTAGAGGTGGTGAGATGAGGTCAGCCAGAACTGCTGCATCCTCTCAACTCAAAATCTTCTCTAGGGCCTAGCCGGGGTGCCTGCGGAGGAATTCGTTGCTGACACCACCGACGAGCGTGGGCGATCTCAGGTCGATTAGTGCGTGCTAAGATCGACCTGAAATTAATTGGATCCGGCTGGACTGGACTCCGTTGGACATGATCATTAGCTGGACATTAGGTCCAATAGCATTGGATACCTTTGGACGTCAATAGTGGACAGTCCAGGATCGCTGGCTTTCGCATCACCGCGTGGGGCAGCTTGCGAGGGAGAAGGGAGGGAATTGGTGCAGGTGTCCAACGCACAACTGCACAAGAGATGGACGTCCACGTCTTTGACTTCTCCTGCCGGAACGCACGCCCCGTCGACGAGGTAAGCGAGGATTTGGCCGCGGCGGGCGGAGGCACTTGACCCAGGCGAGGTCACTACTGTCTGCCGGCATCGGTCAACAGCAGGAACGGCTGCGCCGGGGTGCCCACGCGCCGATGCCCTTGTACGCGCCGGAGCCCAGCGGCATGGCGAAGGCCGGCGCCGCCGTGGCAGCCGAGGACGACCCCGCTGCCGGTACGCCATCCGCTGTAAATCGTAGGGGCGCGGCGATAGATGCATGTCGCTGCGCGCGAGCTTGTCGAGGGAACACGCAGCAGCCATTGCGACCACAAGTAGCAGGATCACAGCCTGTGATACCGAGCCGCACATGTTGCTTCGTTCGGCCGGCCGCTCGTCTAGCCGCGTGATCATGTTTCTCTTCTCAGTTATCAACCATGACCTCGTCGACTTCCGTCCGTCGTGGTCGCTGCCGTTGTTGCTTGATGTCTCATCTCGTCGAATCGAATCGCTCGCGTGTCTGAAAATATTAGAACCCTCGATTTCGATCCTAAGTTTCGATCTTAATAAACTTGAACCAATCCATCCCATATGTGGAGGCTTAGAGAAGGCAAAGAAGAGTCCAATTCGGTTCGGAGGGGATAATCGATCTAGTAGTTTGGACCGGTTTCTTGCCCACCACGGTTACGATTGGAATCAGAGAGAGGTAGCGATGGCGGCGGTCGACGGACGAACAAGAAACCTATTGGGCCTGTTATGACGTGCGAAAGGTTTCTCGATGGGAACCCGATCGAGCGAACGCGACCTCACGTGCGCGACGTACACGTACCACCGAACGGACGAAGGAAGAAACACTACTCGTATTATATAGTAGAGATAGTAGAGATTAACTGGTGGACAGACAAACAATGAGGTGCCCAAATCCAAAAAAAGAACAAATACAGCTCGTCATGATTTGCTAGTTCTCCTAGATCAGGCTTCTATCATCGTGCTAACCTCTTGAAAGATTTAGAACGAATGGAATGCGAGAGTTTTTCGTAGTATCCACCACACCGACCGTGTCTGTTACTAGGATTAAGTTAGAGGCGGCTCTATTGAGAGCGGTGGGTGCAAACCATTTGGGTTCAGTCATGCTGTGAGCGTATGGTTTTTTTTTCGGCCTACAACATTTAGAGCTTTTTGCTCACTTGTACTTCATGTAAATCCTGCTAAATTAATGAGGTGGGGCACAAATTATTTTATCTCTGTTTTAAAATAAATATTGGTGAATCAAGAAATATTTAACTCCTGCCATAGAGCGTTTCGCTCTACTATTCATCCAACCCACCGCTCTACCTATTTTAATCACTATAATTTTCACACTAACAAATCAATTACTCCATACTTTATTAATCTTCTTTCGTTACTTCACGCTACCATGAATTTACTACTTTTTTCATACTTTATTAATCATGTTTCGTAAAACTACGTGCGTGCTATTGGACGGAGTACTAAGTTCATGGTTATATGTATTTATTTTTATTTCATTATTACTAGTTTCTACTAAACGAGCATGAGTCAAGGAGCATATGTGAATTTTAATGCAAGAGTACATGTGACTAGTAGTATGCACATGTTGACATTACGTGGATTAATTGGGGTGAAAAGACAGAAGGCCATAAGTTTTAAATTGCACACTGGGATATGATCTGTGTCACGGTTAGAGCCCTTGCAACACATTTAGAAAATTGGTAGAGCCCTTGCAACGAGTTTGTCGACATCTGATCGAAATCAGAACCCATTTCCCTTTGAACCTAGATCTGACGTGTATGTGCTTTTATGTTTTTTGTAAGCTGGTTTAGTATTGTGACAGGCGAATTCGTACTGTCAGTTGTTTTATATTAGCGGGCAAACGATAGACACTTCACAAAATTGCAGACAATTGAACGACAAGACTATGCAACAAACCATCAACAATAAGGAACTAACAAATATCAATTGTATGCAAGATAGGAGCGACGAATTGTGGTCCCCTGGATAGTCCGGGGACGTCAACATACCCACAGGGGTTGCGTAGAAGACCGAAAATGTTCGAGAGGATCAACTTAACATTCTTAGTTTTGGTGCTTAGCGTTGTGTGCCTGTTTTAGTTCTTTTTATTGCTTTCCTTGTGTGTTTGTTGTGTTCTTAAGCTGAAATCCCAATATACAAGTAAGTTATCTAATAAAATAGTTTCATTCATATTGATTCTTTGTTCATATACTAGTAACTTAGCGCGGCACATGCCGCACCTGTGTGGCAAAACTTAAAATTGAAATTGCTGACTTTTTTAAATTGTGAAAATTTGAAAATTGTTGGAATGCAAAGAAAGTTTACGTTTAAAGAATTGCTAAGTTTCGAAAAGTGTTCAATTGAGAAGTTTTTAAGTTTTGAATTCTTTTCACGGTTATTGAATGATCAAAATTGAAAGGCATTCGAAATTTTAGAATATTCAAATTTAAAGTTTGATCATATGGCATAGATAGTCAGCTTTTGTTTTTGTCTTCATGCTGATTTTTTTTGTCATATTGTAAATACCGTGGTGTGAAGAATTCAAATTCCGTTTATTTTTTGTGTTCATATCGATATATGTTTGTCATATTTTTCCGACGGATTGATTTGAAGTTATTGTTGTACTTCACATTTCTTTTATCCTTTTTTTATTTTTGCTGGAATAATATTCCAACTATTTGTGACATTTTGTTTTTGACAAATGACTTCGTTATTATAAATTGGAACATTACTTATGGTTTTTAGATAAGTGACTCCACTATTAAGAGAGATGTGAAACATTTAGAGTATTGTAAAGAAAATGACTACATCATCATTTGTTTTAAGGAATTAGAACATTGCTTAAACAGTACTTTCTTTTTTGTCTTTTTCTTTTGTTTAAACAATAGGCGGAATATTTCACAATTCTTTTCTCTTTTGCGGATCGTAAAATAAATATTCGTTGAAATTAAATAAAAAACAGCTCTTATATTCCATCACTTAGTAAGCCCCATCCGGGACGTTGTGATAAAAAATGCTGAAATTCGCCGTAATTTGATCCACGCATGCTGAAATTCAGCTTCAGGTTCAACATGGTTTGAGCAACAAATATATGCATTCATTTTCATCGTGTATCATTCATGCCTTGTTCACAAAAATGAATAAAACATAGTTTACAGATCTTTTTGTTTTGTAATGCAAAATAGATACTGATTTTGCACGCAAAATTGACTCAGAGAAGCATGAAAATTGGATCTCACTGTTGCATCCAAGCTGAAGAATGGACATGCAAATTAACAGTTTCAGTGTTCAAAGTTCAGACATGGTATAATGCAATGCACTCTGGTTGGATTCAGAAAAAGGGGTTGTTCTTAAATCGGTCGTGCACTGTTAACTGAAGAACAAATGCCAAGCAACTCAGTCTCAGTAACCATCACAATTCAAGTACTCATAAGCGATTCATTAGCAAACATGAAAACACATCCATGATCCATCAAGCACCAGAGGTACCGCATACAGAACATCACCTACAGAGTTCGTTCAGCTTCAGATTTACTACCGGAGTAGCTAGCTAGGAAACAGCGAACGAAAAAACGATGATCATCATGGCAAGAAGGTAATCGGTCGTGCGAGCTCGGGGTCTCAGTCGAGCACCTGGAGGCCATCGTACTCGGGGCCGGAGATGGCGTCAGCCATGATGGCTGAGGGAGTGAGCACGCCGTCCGCCTCCAGGAACAGCCGCACGAGGTTCTTCGAGTAGCCGCTCACCAGAGCCACCCCCACCTGTGCCGCCACCACCGGCATGGACGCCTTGGACGTTCCCACGTTCCAGAACACCACCTCCGGCACGGCCAAGCCCTCAGCGTCGAACCTCTTCCTGATGGCCTGGTGCTGCGACACCCACGCCTCGCCAGCGACCCAGCCGTCGAACCTCTTCCGCGCACCTTGTGCAGCTGGTGCGTGTCGGTGTCGAAGGTGATCACCCGCCCCTTCCACGGCTCCTGGCTCAGCTCCGAGATGAGGTGTGCCAGCGCGATGGCCGCGGCCGCAGGCGGCTTCTCTACCGTGCTGGACAGGGCGCACATGGCGATGCAGTTGGTGAGGCGGCCCTCGGACGCGAGGTTGGACACCATGTGGCGGCACTGCAGCTCCGCGGACTCGTCGTGCTCGCCCTTGAGCGCGGATGCCACAATCCACTGCGGCAGCAGCGCGTCCGCCGGGATCTTCGCCACGCCGGCGCGCACCTCGTCGAAGTAGCCGGCGACGCCCGACTTGTCGTGCTTCGGGAACGCCTCCTTGTACTGCCGCATGGCCAGGGACGACAGGCGCGCGTAGGGGAGCTCGCTCCACCTGTCCGCGCTCATGTACGACTCCAGGATCTCGAGGAACTTGCGCAGCGGCACGAGCACCTCGCGGCGGAGCCGGTTGCGGACGTTGTAGGCGTAGTGCTTGTTGGCCATGCAGAGGTACTCATCGGGGCTGGACTCGCGCGGAAAGATGCTGCGCGCGGCGGCCTCGCACATCCTGGCGTTCTCCCCCGCGCGCAGGCGCTCGAGGTCGGACCGGCGGCAGGGGCGTCGCGCGGAAGCGGCGGCGACCAGCGCGCACGGCGGCGGCGATCCCGGCGCGGCCACGCCGTCCCGGAACGCGGCGCGCGGCGCGCGGCGAGGAGGTGGAGGCGGCGGCGGCGGACCGTCCGGCGGCCGTCGATTTGGACGGGGAGATGTCGTCGTTTGATTGGTAGAAATTGTGGTGCTACAGTGTTCCGCGGGTTTCTGGGCGATCTAGGGCGTCCGTGAGCTTGATTGGACGGCCAGAACAATCTTGGTGACGTGGATGCTCGTTTGGAGGGTGAATCCATCCAACTTTTCTCTACTATATAATATGTCTTCAGGTGATGGTCCGTCGTCCCGCAATAAACTGCTCCGAATTGGATTGGTTTCGTGCATCGTTGGTTTCGTATCCGAGTAGGCCATGTTTCCTTAGATCTAACTAAGTGTTTGACATGGACTCCTTCATCTCAGTCGGTATGCAAAAGGCACCAATAGAAATAGGAAGCGAGTCCCTCAACGTCATGTGGTACAACACGCTCCCCTGGCTGCACGGGTGGGGGCGCTCGGCTGTCACCGCCGACTCACCGAGGATGCAGTCCGAAGGAGGGCATCGCGCCGGACAAGTACACGCTTTGTATCGCTGCTCAAGGCATGTGCAGCCGGCCGGCCGTGGTAGCCGGGAGGAGAGCCGGCAGGCGCACGGCTTGGCGGTCAAGGTCGGCGCCGCCGCCGTGGAGCACGAGGACGTCCTGTCCACGCTGATCAACATGTACATGGAGTGCGGGACCACGCGGGCCGCGCCCGAGATTTTCTGCACCATGGACGGGGGAGTACGATATCTCCTATAACGTCATGAATACTTCGAGTAGAGCGGGGAGTGAGCTGGCGTCTTGCGGACCTCCAGCAGCGTAGAGCGGCAGCAAGCAAGGCGGCCGACCGTAAATCTTCGTGTGGCTTCATTCTTTGCAAGTTCCCGACCATGTGATCACTGTAGCGGGCGTTCGGCGGCCATGTGCGCATGCTGTAATTCTGAACATGTTCTTCTCTCCTTAATTTGAGTTGTTTGTGTTAAAGGCTCTTAAAGATGCGGATTAAAAGTTTTAATTCACTGGGCAAGCGTGAGTGGTGGCCCTTGCTGTTAATGCAGTTCAGTTCAGAAACAAAACTGGATGCAACACAGACTGAAGGAATTGTCTATTTTCTTTCGTCTGGACTACACTTCAGTTTAGATCGGTTTTATTAAAATAACAGTGAACCAAGTTTAGAATTCAGACTTTGCTAAAATTTCAGGGGTTTTCCTTTTATCCATGGCCACAATTGGTTGGCTCAACAAGAGCAATTGAACCCCAACGGAGAAGAGGTTTAAGAAAATACTCTTTTCATTGTCTGTTTTCAAATAAAAAAACTCTTCGGAGATTTAAATGTCCCACACAATTTCCGCAAATTATCATAGGGTAAATCTCACATCGATATGAAATATTTCTAGCATCTCGATCAAGATCCACATTTGAATTGAAAAGGTGTACGTTTACATTTCAAATAGATGATTTTACTGCGGTGTGACCGGAACACTCACTTCAAGTCCGAATAAAATGTGTTCGTTTTATCAAATAGTAGTTGGAACAACATGGATCCATGTTCATCATGGTAAGCAACATCAAAGTTAAAATATCATGTCTCCGGTTTAGTCCACTTCATGAATTTACTTTCTGTCTTCTAACTTTAACTTTTGATTCAGTTGGATTTTGTTTGTATCGTGAGTGTTACGGGCAGAGCTATTTGACACTTCAACATAATAGGATATGCGGCACGTGATTGTTGGCATGAACAGGCACATGATTGTCGGCATGAACCATTCATCTTCAAGATGCTTATTCGATATATCCTTCAAGATGCTTATTCGCTATATCTACATAGATTCACTATCACTTTGCCGTAGCAACGCACGGGCACTCAGCTAGTATATATAGTAGGGATTAGCCTATCGTAACTTTATCAATTAACGAATAAATTTCACTTTTTTACCCTCTATTCAAGTCACGTGGGTAGAGAGAACTCACCAACCAAACTCGGCAAATATATAGTTAAGGAGGATAAAACTTGAAATGGTGTAATAAGTTATGTTAAAATATGACACAAAAATTTAAATGGGGATAACACTTCCATAAATTTACAAGCAAGAGTTCACTTTCATTTCCAATCCAAGCCTATTTCGAGTGTTTTGACTGAAGAACACACATATTGATAGTTGCTAAGGCAAGAGTCCGTTATTTCTTCACAAATCAGCTAGTACTAGTCGGCAAGGAGAGAAAACTTTTCTCTGAAGAAATCAAACATCCGAGGATTAATACTGGAATAGCACAGAGTGTGCGAGGTGGACAGAAGAAGATACTTCGCCTAGAAGGCACAACAGCCAAGAAGAACACGCGGAGAGACCCAAGGGGACACGCTCGCGCGGCACGGTTATTAAAGAAGACAGCCACCTCCGCACCGACGGCGATGAAGACCGAATCCCCGCGCCATCTTCTTCTTCGCAACCCTTCTCTGTTCATCCTCCTCGTCCTCCTCGCAGCAGCAGCACAGATCGCCATGGCGGCCGAGCCGGAGCAGGCCCCCGCGGCGCCGGAGGCGGCCGTGCACATCGTCTACGTGGACCGCCCCGAGGGCGCCGACGCCGAGGAGTTCCACATCCGCACCCTCGCCCCCATCCTCGGCAGGTATACCCTACCGAATCACCGGCCCTCTCTAGCTCTGATTTAAGCCTTGCCTGTAGAGCTTAGGTCCTTGGTGGTCCGATTTAGCTCGACCTTGCTGTTTTGATCTGTTCTGTTGAGATGTATGCTAATTTGGTGATCTGGGGGGAAAAATTGCAGCGAGGAGAAGGCCAAGGACGCGGTGCTCTACCACTACAAGCACGCCGCCAGCGGATTCTCCGCGAAGCTCACCCCCGCGCAGGTCGAGGAACTCAAGAGTGAGTGCCCCTCTTTCTTCTATTTGGCTTCAACCCTGTACTGGGGGAGAGGGATTCATTGTTACGAATTTAGTTGCGTTGAAGCATTGTGTGCCATCATAGGCTAAACTCCTGCTGAAAACAAAACATATGGCCTTACATAACTGT
The DNA here is from genome assembly GCA_947311845.1 of Poa pratensis. Lineage (NCBI taxonomy): Eukaryota > Viridiplantae > Streptophyta > Magnoliopsida > Poales > Poaceae > Poa > Poa pratensis. The sequence continues at coordinate 106,583,211 of CAMZMU010000074.1, read as the reverse complement.
GAAATACAAAGGTTGTTACCAAATCATTTCATGAACTTAATTACTGTTTGAGTCATGCTCTTGGTAACGTCGTAGGATATCTGAGTGCTGCCATCTTGACATTTTAGTCTAGACCTGTAAGCAGTTAAGGAATGTGGGAGGAATTATGAATTCATCCCAGGATAGAGTACTTCTTCGCACATAGAAGAATCAGAGGCTAAAATAACATTGCTTCTCTATCTCTATTAGAAAAGGCTAAAGAGAACCTGTTGCAGCAAGTCCTTCAAAAATATGTTGCTTGGAGCATCGGTTTATATGATCAACACTTGTTAAACCGGGGCAAAGCAAATGGCACCAAATGGGGGTTTGATGATATATTTATCGGAGAAGACTGTTTGTCTTGTTGTTTCATGTGGACACTTGTATGTGTATGATTATCAATTAAATTTCCGACTTATTTTAGAGTGGCGAGGCTTGGTGTATGATAGATTTGACTCTTGGTGGAATATAGAACTTCCATTCTTCATAAGATATTCCTTTTGAAACAGGATTTATAGTGTTCATTTGTTGGAATTGTTGTACTCCCTCTATACACAAAAGGATGTCTCAACCTAGGCCAAATTTGCATGTATCTAGATATGATTTAGTGTGTAGAGTTTGATGGAATAGGTTTTGGGGTTCGTGGGGTCTATGCCCGCACTTCATCACTTTATGTAATCATCAGGTTACATACGTTTACATATGTGTACAACACGACTTCGTACGGGATACGTACTGCTAGACTAAATACAATTCTAACACACCCCCTCAATCTGAACCGCTACATACAAGGTTAAGATTGGACTTAAATCTGTCTAGCATCTGTCGTGTGGCTGGTTTAATGAACACATCAGCCACCTGGTCATTAGTGGAAATAAACCTGACATCCAGTGCACCAGCAGCTACTCGTTCTCGCACAAAATGGAAATCAATCTCAATGTGCTTAGTTCGAGCATGAAAGACTGGATTCGCCGTCAGGTAAGTAGCCCCCAGATTATCGCACCATAAGATGGGCGTACGTTGCTGAGTCACACCAAGTTCCTTGAGTAGAGAATCTACCCATATCGCTTCAGCAGCACCATTTGCCAATGCCTTATATTCAGCCTCGGTACTCGACCTCGAGACCGTGGGTTGTTTCTTCGAACTTCATGAGATGAGATTCGGTCCAACAAACACGGCAAAACCACTCGTGGAGCGTCTATCATCCACGTCACCTGCCCAGTCTGCATCTGTAAAAATACTAATGCCAGATAATGGAGACTTGCGAAAGTGTAAACCAGTATGCAGTGTACCCTTGACATATCGTAGGATGCGCTTAACTGACTCCCAATGTATATCAGTGGGCTGAGAGAGGAATTGGCACACTTTGTTCACCGCATAGGAAATGTCTGGCCGAGTGAGAGTCAAATACTGCAGCCCGCCAACAACACTACGGTACCGGAAGGAGTCATCAGCACCAAGTGGCGTGCCTGTGTCACGAGCCAATCTCTCAGACGTGGAGAGTGGTGTAGAGGTGGCATTACAATTCTCCATGTTGACTCGATGAAGAAGATCAAGAGCATACTTCCGCTGAGTCAATGTCATCCCCCCTGAATTGTAAGATGCCTCCAGTCCAAGGAAATACTCAAGCTTACCCAAATCCTTGATAGGGAAGTTATCCGAGAGAGAACGCACCAGACGATCAACAGCCTCCGGAGTAGAGCCAGCAATGACAATATCATCAACATACACCAACATGTATATGTGAACCCCATCACGTGAAAATAGAAACAGGGATGTATCAGCCTTGGACGAGACGAAACCAAGCTGAAGAAGGAGCTGACTCAAGCGAGCATACCAGGCACGAGGTGACTGCTTCAGACCATAGATAGACCTCTGAAGCTTGCATACATGAGAAGGGTACCGATCGTCCTCAAAACCTGGCGGCTGCTGCATATAGACATCCTCAGTCAAGAACCCATGAAGGAAGGCATTACTAACATCAACCTGTCGAAGACACCAGTCACGGGAAACTGCAAGAGACAAGACCAGACGCACCGTCGCCGGCTTAACAACCGGACTGAAAGTATCACCATAATCGATTCCATGCTGCTGAGTGAAACCACGCGCAACCAGGCGAGCTTTATGCTTATCAATGGAACCATCAGGACGATGCTTGGTCTTGAAAATCCATTTGCTGCCAACAATGTTAACACCGGGAGGTCGAGGCACCAAGATCCATGTCTTAGTCTGAGAGAGAGCAGCAAATTCATTTTCCATGGCAGCACGCCACGCAGGTTCATTCAAGGCATCACGATGTGACGAAGGTGCAGCGAAAAATGCACGACGTCGCGGATCATACCGTACGGTGCCGTCGGTAAACTTCTTCTCCTTCCGCGTATGATCGCGGAGACGAGTCACCATGGTATGCCTTGGCATGGGAGCATGTTCGGCGAGATGCTCAGCCAAAGGTGTCGCGGCCGGCGACACGGGCGCGGCAGAAGGCGACACGGGCTGAGCCTGATGCGCTGGTGACTTGCACGGCGACACAGACGCGACAACATCCAGCTCGGCTGGTGACGCGCGCGGCAACACGTCCAGCCCAGCGTCCAGCCTACGAACTGAGCCAGTAGTCGTTGAAGCATCATGGGCTAGCTCTGCTGGTGGCACACTCGTCCCACGATTGGAGCCAGGGGCCACATGCGCACGGGAGGCGAGCCATGCATGGCATCACCATGCACATTGATCGGATGATCGATCAGATGATTCATGCTAGCTCCAGACGGTACACCAAGTGCCTGCACGGAAGAAACATCGTCTGACGTAGGCGGATTAGTGGACAGGTAAGTCAAGTCATATTTACGCATAGGTGCACTCGTAACCGGTTCATTAGAAGGGAATGAAATAGATTCCGCGAGTGTGGACACGTCGACCGAAACACCGGGTGTAGAGAAAGGAAACACAGATTCGTCAAAAATGACGTCACGAGAAATATAAATCCGACCCGTAGAGCGGTCTAAACACTTGTATCCCTTATGCATGGGGCTGTATCCAAGGAAAACACACATTTTAGAGCGAAAGTCTAATTTATGGGAGTTGTACTTGCGAAGACTAGGCCAACAGGCGCATCCAAAAATACGAAGAAAATCGTAGTTCGGCTGAACATGAAGCAAGCGAGAAATTGGTGTTTCCTTGTTGAGTACCGGCGTGGGCATGCGATTGATGAGATAGCACGCCGTAAGAAACGCTTCATCCCAATAGCGAAGGGGAAGCGAGGAGTGCGCTAGCAAGGCAAGGCCTGTCTCAACTAGATGGCGATGTTTGCGTTCTGCTATGCCATTCTGTTGGGAAGTGTGAGGACACGAGACGCGATGCGAGACCCCCGTGCGCTGGAAATACCGATGAAGTTTGTGATATTCACCACCCCAATCGGACTGAACTGACTTGATTTTAGTGTCCAAAAGTCGTTCAACATGAGCCTGAAAATTATAAAAGACTTGCTCGACATCAGACTTATGCCTAATGAGATAGATCCAACAAAAACGAGAATAGTCATCGATGAAACTGACATAGTACTTGTACCCCCCAGACGACGCACTAGCTGGACCCCAAACGTCAGAATGAATTAACTCAAGAGGCACAGTAGAAACACGAGAAGAAGCAGTATAGGATAACTGGCGGCTCTTGGCACGCTGACAAGCATCACAAACCAAAGAGGAATTGTCTGAAGAACACGAAAGCTCATTTGTTCTAACAATGGATTGAACTACATTATTTGTGGGATGACCAAGACGCTGATGCCACTGCGCAGGCGTGACTTTGACACTAGCGGATGCATGATGAGGTGATGATGACGCGTGAGAGAACGGTATGGGGTAGAGTCCTCCCTGACTTCTACCGTGAAGCAGAATTCGCCTCGTGGCCTTGTCCTTGACACAGAAAAATGACGGTGAAACTCAACAAACACATCATTATCGGAGACCAGACGATAAACGGAAAGGAGATGTTTGCTGATATGTGGAACATGAAGGACATTTTTTAATTGGAGGGATGAACCGGTTAAACTCGAATGACCAATATGCGAAATAGACAAACCTGCACCATTGGCCACTTGGACTTGATCCTTCCCACCGTAGCGCTCGTAGACGTGAAGACGTTTGAGATCACTCGTCAGGTGATCCGTCGCACCGGTATCCATGTGCCAGTACGGATTCTCGTTGGAGCTCGTGGAGGCGGAGTTGCCCGCACGTGGGTTGTCGGTGCGGTAGTCGTGGTCGTAGCGGTTGCGGCAATCAGGGGCCTCGTGCCCCCAGTTGCCGCAGATTTGGCAGCGTGGCCTCCAGCGACGACCTCCATTGCGACCTCCGTTGCGGCCGCCTCCATTGCGGCCTCCGTTGAAACTGCCGTAGCCGCCTCCGTTACCGCCACCGCGGCCTTGCCCTTGCTGGCCAGGGTTGCCAGTCGGGCGACCTCCACCTTGATAGGCGGGATTGTAGTCCTGCGTCCTAGGGCGGCTTCCGCCCTGGTTTCCGTACGGGTTAGGGCGAATCGCAGCGTTCACCGACGATGACCACTCCTCGGTGGCCTGAACTTGCTGCGCCTGTAAAGCCTCGAACGAGAGAATATGCGAGTAAAACTCAGCGAATGGCACCGATTTATTACCGACAGTGAGGGCGCCGGCGATGGAGTTGAATGCTGGGCCGAGCCCTGTAATGATGTAGTCGACGAGTTCATCGTCGTTGATGGGAACGCCGGCGGCCGCCATGATGTCGGCAAGTGCCTTCATCTTGTGCATGTACTCTCCTGCCGACAGATCCTCCTTCCGCAGCGTCTGGAGTTGACGCCGGATGTGACGGACATTGGCGCGACTCTGGGCGCCGAACATGGCGTGCACTGCGGTCCAAGCCGCTGCCGCCGTCTTGCAGCCAATGAGTTGGCATGCGATATCTGGTTCCATAGAACCGAGGATCACTCCGAGGACCTTTTGGTCCTGCATCCACCAGCGACCATACTCCGGGTTCGCCGTGGTCACTGCCTTGTCGCCCGCGCCCTCGGTGATGGTTTGGGGCGGGACATCCGCCAAGCTGTCGAGATGAACGTGAAGGCCGGCGCCGGACAGGTTCGGCAGCGTGAGACCTCTCCAAAGCATGAAGTTGGAAAGGTTGAGACGAACCGCAGGGAAGGGAACGGCCGCGGTAGGGATTGATCCAGCGGACATCGTTGTCATCGCTTCAACAGCCGTGGAGAGCTGCAGAGCGGAGGTCCCCATGGAAGGCTTCTACGATCGCTGGTGAGCTGATCAATTGATCAGGCTGCGTACAAGCTGATCGATCGTATCAGGAGATCGGATCCTGAGCTGATCGCGGCGGCGGCGCGTGATGCTCTGATACCAAGTTTGATGGAATAGGTTTTGGGGTTCGTGGGGTCTATGCCCGCACTTCATCACTTTATGTAATCATCAGGTTACATACGTTTACATATGTGTACAACACGACTTCGTACGGGATACGTACTGCTAGACTAAATACAATTCTAACATGTAGATACACACAAATTTGGACTAGGTTGAGACATCTTTCTGTGGATGGAGGGAGTATGTGCTTCTCATTGTCATGGCGAAGAAAGATCATTTCTGAACACCTAATGTGATAGGGTGCAATGCTAATGCATTTTGTTAGTATACAACTGTCACTTCTCACTCTTCGGGGCCACCAGAATTCAGTTGTACTCATCATGTCAGAGCCATTATAAATAACAAGATTCCTATTCTGTATATGACAATTATCTGACAAGAGGTTACTTACTCGTTATGCTAAATATTCCTGTTACATTAGCAAAATATGTACACCCTCCTCTCTTCACTTGTCTTTGCAAGTTTTTCTAAACAAACTCGTCTGTTGGCTGTTGGTTTTGCAGACCTACCATGTGTTCTCCAGGTCACAGCGAGCCAGACTTACCAGCTCCATGGATCCGAGGGCGGACATGCCGGCACAACACGCACCATGGGCCTTATGTGATACCCGCGTAGGCTCATGTTCTTTGTATGACTATGAGGATCCATCTCATGGCTTGGCTGTGTAATGTTAAATAAGAGATGTGTATCCTTTTGACCAAGTGTGTAATGCACATGAACTGATGTGTGCAAGTTTGATATCATCAATGTGAAGCAAATGAATATGCTTGATCTGATCTCGAATTTTCCGATTGTGTGTACGGCTAAATTTGATGATGCTTTATACAGTATGAAGTATCTGGATCTCGCAAGTATGTGTTTTTGGCTTATTTGTTGATGTTTTGTATGAATGTTTTTGCATGCGATCGGCTCTGATGTGAATGAACCTCGTATATATGACAAGAGTCGAGATCTCACTCGCCTCTTCCTTCTGGGCCGTAGTTGGGCCGGCCCTTCTTTGCACTTTGGGCTTCTTGTCTCTTGCGCCGTTCCTTTGCTCGACACTTGGCTCGGACAGGGCAATTCAGGTAGCAGCTTCTTCTTCTTCGCAACCCTTCTCTGCTCGTCCTCCTCTTCCTCGCAGCAGCAGCAGCCCAGATCGCCATGGCGGCCCAGCCGGAGCAGGCGCAGGAGGCGGCCGCGCACATCGTCTTATTGGACATTTCGAGCTACCCCGAGGGCGAAGACGCCGAGGAGCTCCACATCCGCACCCTCGCCCCCATCCTCGGCAGGTACCCGACCCTCTTTACCTCTGATTTGCGCCAATCTGCAGTGTCTGGTACGTAGTTGATTTTAGGTCTCGGAAAATCTGGTTTAACTTGTGTGTGCTAATCTGTTGATCTCGGGGGAAAAATTGCAGCGAGGAGAAGGCCAAGGACGCGGTGTTCCACCACTACACCCACGCCGCCACCGGATTCGCCGCAAAGCTAACCCCCACGCAGGTCGAGGACCTTAAGAGTGAGTGCCCCTTCCTTCTAGTCCTTTTGCTGTCTGCGTGAGGATTTAGTTGAACTCGAGCATTCTGGGCCATCATAGGCTAAATTCCCGCTGAAACCGAAACATGTGGTCTTCTTACACAACTCTGAAATACAAGGTTGTTACCGAATCATCTCATCAACTCCACCATGTGAATTACGATTTAAGCCATGCTCTTCGTAACGTTGTAGGATATCTAAGTGCTACGGTCTTGACATTTTAGTCTATACCTGTTACTCTGTCAGCAGTTAAGAAATGTGGGATAAACAATGCATTCATCGCAGGTACAATATTTCATTGAACATATACAAATCAGAGGCAAAAGAAAAAAGCTTCTCCCTCTTTATCTATACTCTATACTACTATTAAAAGAGCAAACTTGTCTCGTTGGGATACTTTAAATCTGTACCGTTCAATATCCGATCAAACAGCCCAGATCGTCTCAATGTTTGACAACTCAACATTGTCCAGTTTGGACCGTTTTGCCCTCCCACCAAATCACATAATACAACCAAATTGCCACCGTTTTGCCAAACAGTTATTTATATCTTTATGTTCAATCTTGGAAAAAAAGGCATATGTTAGATTGCTACCAGCCGGCCGCCTCGGCAAGCTCCACGCCCAGGCGGACGCTGGCGCTGGCTCCGCTCACGCCGTGCAGGCTGGCGGGAAGCAGGGGCTCGCGTTCTACGTCAGCCTAGGCATGGTGTACGACGCCAATAGTGATCGACGAATTCCAGCCACCCTCTCGGTGTGTCCCTACTCCCTCTCCACCGAGGCCCACGCACCTGCAGCGGGCGGCGAAGAGGACCAGCCGCAGCAATTGGCGGACAGCCGCGGAGAGGCATCAGGAGGATAACGGAGCTCCCTTCCCTCTCGCCCCCATCCTCCGCCCTCTCCAATTGCTCAGGGAGGCGGCGCCTCACTCTCCTTCTCCGCCGAGCACGGCTGGCTGAGTCGTCGGCTTAGCCACGCTCGACGGCCATAGGAGCGGGACCATGCGTCGTTGTTGGGGCAGGCAATGAGCAAGGTTGTCTGATGAGGACGGTCTCGGGGCAAGATGTTTTCTGAAGCTTCCTCTTGCTGATTTCTTCCGCGCCCGACCTTTGCAGTTGCTGCTCCTCGCACATGGAATAATGACGGGATTGTACCACGAGATAATGTCGTGGAAAAGGTTGTGCAGAGCGCCGCCTGTCCAGCCCGTTGACAACATGGTAATGCTCACGAAGGTGAGCAAACTGATGCAGGTGAGTCTGAACCTGCACATGAGGAATGAGATTACTGCTGATTGCGCTGCTCCTGGCTCTTGTTTTTTCGCACAGCTGGAAGCTACCATGTGTTGCACTTGCCTGGAACTGTCACCAATTTGAACATGATCTCCTAGACTGGGCATGCCGCATGCTTATCACCTGCAATGTTTTTTTCTGTTGCTTTGTTTGACATTGAGACACCACAGGCTGGCCAACAAAGCTTCTGCTCTATTTCATTTCTACATTTTAGACTTTTTTCAGTTTCGTTGTGTGAGAGGAACACGAAGATTGGCTTCAAGATGTAGATATAGGTCAAGCAGCTGCCTCCACCTTGTTATATCTCTATGTGATCAGTGCTTTGGTTAACCTGCTGCTCTTCCGAACCGGTGAGGATTTGAGATCGTAAGTCTTAACTCAGATGGAGATAAAGGTTCTCAGTAGGTAAATGATCGATATCAGTCCATTCCTCAACCTTTTTGCAAGGAAATTGAGTCGTGTTTTGATTTGTCTATCTATGCACAGTCCATTCCTCAACCTTTTTGCAAGGAAATTGAGTCGTGTTTTGATTTGTCTATCTATGCAAGATGTTGGACGCCTAGACCAAACAAGACATGTGCCTAGAAAACTAAACGTGCACATGTCCGGTCTATTTTGAAGATTAAATTTTAGATTTGCAGGTTTTTAAAATGCATATGCATATACATACTATAGCCCGAGATTCTTTTAAAATGTGAAGCTTATAGTGACAAGATTGACCATGTTTGACCATGGCCATCGTCGGGGATGGTGAGAAGTATGATAAGAGGCAATGACATGCGTAGGGTGCAATGTTAAAATAGAGGAGATGCTTACTGGAGAAGTTGTGTAATGTTTTTCTTCTCCGGTTGCAACACACGGTATATTTGCTAAAACATATACTCTCTATTGTGTTTATGTAAAAACTAAAACATGTCATTCAACTGAACTATAAGCTTATGTGTCTTGTCAAGACGTGCGTGCACGTGCCAAGCTACTATACTATTAAAAGAGCAAACATGTTGGGATACTTTAAATCATGACCGTTTAATTTTCGATCAACGATCCAGATTGTCCCGATGTCGAGCAGCAAACATTTTTCATCACGTCCGTTCGATTTTCAATCAATGATCCAAATTGGCCGACTCCAGGTACGTGTGGGTTACGAAAAGGTGGTTTCAGACCTGCGTACGTTCCATGTCCTTGTACAGATTGCATCCGATCAATAAACGTTCGTGCAAAAAAAAGTTAATCACAAACACAGCAGAACGGAGTCCTGGACTCTTGGTGCTTCCCAAAAGGAGAACAATGCTAAACTTTGGAATCCTCCGCCGCCCAAAATTCATCGGTCTGGGGTGGTCGAACCTCTCCTGGCAGAAACCGGCGTTGCCTAGGAGACTAGGAGGTCGAAAACATGTGCCCCGCTGTGGCATGTTTGCAATTCTGATCGGAATGTGTCCTGATGGGAACAGGTCAGCCACGATCTACGCAGAGCCGATTATCGGCCAAAGCAAGGCCGGTCCATTCAGGAAGGAAAATTTGCTAAGACGTATAGGACTAGGAATCTATCTTCGGACGGCTTTTGTATACACGGATGCTTCCATGCAATCAACAGAAGCAGCGACCAAGATCAAACATTGTTGCCGGCGATCTCGAAAGTGCTCTTGGCGATGGCGGCAGCGATAGTATGCGGAGGGCACTCGGTCCCGACTAACGGCGCTCCGGCCGCCAATGGCATCTCCAGACGTAGCTCCCGGCGGCGAGCAGCGGCGGAGCGGATTTGCACCCGGTCCCGTCCCCGTGGTCGATGCTAGGTACTGATAGCTGGTTGTTGTTTTGCGGCATGATGGAAATTTCAGAGCAACTAACATCGTCTTTTTAATTTTGAGAATCGATCCCCAAGACACTGCAAGTCGATGCATGCACAAGGTGAGACAAACTGGGAGCACGTGATTGGATGCATGGGAACTGGCTAGATTCGAGATAAAATATACCTAATTCAGTCTTTTAGTATAATCGTAAGTATGTAGGTTGTTTTCCTTGAATGGCCTATGAAGTAGGTAAACGTGTTTATGAATTTATGTACAACTACCATTGCATGTTTGAGTAATTTCTTTTCAAATTCTGTTTTGAGAGGATTTATGAGGTAAAATTGAAGCAAAATCTAAAATATTTCAAATGATGAAAGCTAAAACTAAAGTGAAATATAAGATGTTTGAGTGCTAGAAATTACATCATATTATTTTCTAGATTTCTGAGCACATTTTAAGGCTGAAGGGTTTTTATATATTTATCGATGTTGGAAGGGTGTCATGTTATTTTTTTAAATGAGATACCTTTAGAAATTGAATGTGACGATCGTTTTTGCTCATGTCCAGTTTTGCTTGAATTATAATATTTTTGCAATAATATATACTCTATTTTGTACTCACATGCATTCAAATAATGTCGCATAAATTGTTTGAGACGTGCATTGCACGTCCATGCCAACTAGTATAAAAAAAGGCTAAAAGGAACCTGTTGTAGCAAGTCCTCCAAAAATATGTTGCTTGGAACGTCTGTGTATATGATCAACACCTGTTAAACCGGAGCAAAGCAAATGACACCATATCGGGTTTGGTGTTAAATTTATCGGAGAAGATTGTTATTCTTGTTGTTTCATGTGGACACTTGTATTTGTATGATTATCGATTATATATTCTACTTGTATAGTGGTGAGGCTCGCTGGATGATAGATTTGTGATAGGTTTAACTCTTGGTGGAATATAATTTCCAAGATATTCATTTTAAAACAGGATTTGTAGTGTTCATTTGCTGGAATTGTTCTATGTACTTCTCGTAATCATGGTGATATAACCTGTTGTAGTACAGGGAGGAGCTCACCTCATCGCTCCCATGGTGGCTGGCGGCTGGTGTGTCTTGTGTGGATCGATCTCCTCTGTCTCCTCCTGCTCTGCTCTCTTCTAGGTCACCCGAAGTGGGCTGGGCCTTGGGCCGGTTCAACACTCCCCCTCAAGATGGATGGTAGATATCTATCAACCCCATCTTGTCACATGCTAAGTTACAATCCTTTGTTCCTAATCCCTTTGTTAAACAATCAGCAAACTGTTGTTCAGTGCTAACATGAGTGAGACTGATGATCCCAGCATCAAGTTTCTCCTTTATAAAGAAGCGATCAATCTCCACATGTTTTGTCCTATCATGTTGAACTGGGTTATTTGCAATGCTGATAGCCGACTGATTATCACACCACACTCTCAGAGGCCCCTTCCTCAGAAGCTTCAATTCACCCAGAAGGTGCTTCACCCAGAGCATCTCACTCAACCCTTGGGAAAGGGCTCTATACTCAGCTTCTGCTGTTGATCTAGACACAACTGGCTGTTTCTTGCTTCTCCAGGACACTAAATTTCCTCCCACAAACACACAATAGCCTGCTGTTGATCTTCTATCATCTTGACAATCAGCCCAGCTTGAGTCACTATAACCATCCACTTCAAGATGTCCACTCTTTGCAAACCACAACCCCTTTCCCGGAGTCCCCTTCAGGTACCTCAAGATTTGTGCACTATATCAAGGTGCCCACTTCTTGGTTCATGCATGTATCTGCTCACTACGCTCACGGCGTATGTAATGTCAGGCCTAGTGTGACACAAATATAATAACCTCCCAACCAGTTTTTGATAATCTTCCTTGTTCACTAGCTCACCTGATTGTGCTGTCACTTGATGATTTTGTTCAATCGGGTTGGGAGCTGCACGGCATCCCATCATGCCCATGTCACTCAAGAGATCTAAGGTGTATTTTCGTTGGCACAAAGAGATTCCCTTCTCTGTCCGGGCCACTTCTATGCCAAGAAAGTATTTTAGGTTGCCCAAATCTTTTACCTCAAACTCCTTACTCAGGCACTCCTTTAATCTCTTGATTTCTTTTTGATCATCTCCCGTAATGATGATGTCATCCACATATACGGCAAGAATTGTGATTCTATGGTCAGAGTGTTTGAAGAACACCGTGTGGTCACCATTACATTGACCATATCCCATACCACAAATGGCACGTCTGAACCTATCAAACCATGCCCTCGGTGATTGTTTCAATCCATACAAGGACTTCTTCAGCCTACATACTTTCCCTGTGGTCTCCGAGGTACCAAAGCCTGGTGGTATCTCCATATACACTTCTTCCTTCAGGTCACCGTGCAAAAAGCATTCTTGACATCTAGTTGATGTAGCTTCCACCCAAAGTTAGCAGCACAGGAAACCAATATCCTTACTGTGTTCATCTTTGCCACTGGCGCAAATGTCTCATCATAGTCAATTCCATAAGTTTGACTAAACCCTCTAGCGACCAATCTAGCTTTGTACCGTTCAACCTTCCCCTCAGGATTCTGCTTCACAGTATAAATCCACTTACAGCTCACAGCTTTCTTTCCTGCTGGCAATGTGGTTAGCACCCATGTCTTGTTTTTCTTTAGTGCTTCCAACTCCTCTATCATTGCATCACGCCACTTTGGATCTTGCTTTGCAGCTTTCCAATCCTTTGGTGTTGACACAGTTTGTAGAGAGGCAACAAACGCTCTGTAGGAGGGAGACAGAGCCTCATAAGACACAAAATTTCCAATATCATGGTCATCCCGAATAGATTGTAGTGCCTTCTTTGCCACTATAGTATTCTGCTCATCCCTGTATTTTTCAGGAGGCATTCCTGCCTTGGCTCGTGGTTCTTTCCTCAAAGCAATAGGAAGATCCACACTTTCACATGAGATAGCATCACTGCCTTGCTGCTCCCCCTGCACATGTGCCTGCTGTCCTTGCTGCTCCCCCTGCACATGTGCCTGCTGTCCCGCAGTGTCGGATGAGCTCGTATCACTGACTTGATGCTCCCCCTGCACTGGTGGTTGCCGTCTGAGTACACGCGGAGATTCTGCGGCCAACGATCTCGAACAGGAACAGGAACCTGAAGAGAACCAATTTGAATTGTACCCACTGTTGGCTGAACCGAAACCTGCACATCATCATTAGTGTTAGTCCCCACAGGATCACCCTGAGTACGTGGTACAACATTCTCCCTCTCATGACCATCTTGCACAGGGTGTAGGTGGTCAAGTTCTGCAAATAACAGACTGAGATCAGTCGGTTCACCATAGAATGGCTCAGATTCCCTGAAGGTGACATCCATACTTACAAACATGCGTTTTGCAGAGGGGCTCCAACACTTATACCCTTGCTGACTCGATGAATAACCCATAAACACACATTTCAATGCCGTGGGTCTAACTTCCCAATAGATGGCCTATGATCCCGAACAAAACAGGTACTTCCAAATAACTTTGGAGGGACAACAAACTTATTTTCTCCAAACAGCAACTCACATGGGGATTTCATACCCAGTATCCTGGAGGGGGTTCGGTTGATCAAGTATGTGGCTGTCATGACTGCTTCACTCCACAGAAACTTTGGAACATTCATCGTGTACATCAACGAGCGAGCTACTTCCAAAACATGGCGATTCTTGCGTTCTGCCACACCGTTTTGGGGAGGAGTATCTGGGCAGGATGTTTGATGAAGAATTCCCTGGACAGACAAAAAATTCCCAAAGTTGGTGTTCACATACTCGGTGCCATTATCAGTCCTGATCACCTGCACCTGCACCTGAAACTGATTCTTCACATACGCATGAAAGTTCTGAAAACAGTTAAAAACCTCATCCTTATGGCGCATCAAGTAAACCCACGTCATACGAGAATAGCAGTCAATGAAGGTAACAAAATACTTCATTCCATTAACTGACACCACTGGACATGTCCATACATCTGAATGAATCAGCATAAAAGGAGATATACTCCTCAGCCCTTACTCACATACGAGGCTCTTGTGTGCTTAGCATATTCACAAGCATCACATGACAAATTGTCCTTGCTTATTCCACTCATAACATCAGGAAATATTCTACGCATCTTATCGAAAGATACATGCCCCATCCTACAGTGATGGATCATCGCACGCCTCTCCTTGTCCTCCATGGTTGCAGCATACACCAAATCCGGTTGCACGCCCTTGTCCATGTACCAAAGGCCCCTACGCCTGGTGCCAGTCCCAACCATCTGCCTCGTCTGTCGCTCCTGAATCAAGCAACCGAACTTGTCAAAAGTCACACTACAGTCAATTTGATCAATCAGTGCACTTAAAGATGCCAAATTGACAGGAAACGCTGGCACATGCAAAACTGAGGATAGAGAGATGTTGGGAGTACACTTTACTGTGCCAACCCCGGCAACAGGCTGTTTTGTACCATCAGCTGTTTGTATGGTACCCTTGTGATTAGAAGGATGTTTACTGTAAGACTCAAAAACGGAGAATTTACCCCCAACATGCTTAGAGGCACCGGAGTCTAGGACCCATTCTGTATCAATTTCATTAGCAGCGAGAGATGCCCTTTCAGAATTACCTTCATTCGCGGAGGCCCAGTGAGCAAAGTCTCCATAGGTAGCATCATCTACTTTTGTGTCCTTTGACGTCCCATTGCCCTCTTCAACTGCCAAGTGTGCCTTCTGACCCCCTGAGTGTCCTGAATATCCACCTCTGCCTCTACCATTCTGACTCCCTGAGTATCCCCTCTGCCTCCATAAGTCCTGCTCCCTCCCCCTCTGTAATATCCCCTGCCTCTGCCACGGTTTGGACAGTTCCACTTCAAGTGACCTGCCTCCCCGCAGGTGAAACAGTCCCTAGTGTCTCTCCACTCCCTGCGCTCAGTAACTGCAAACGTGGGAGCCGACACAACCTTCTCATCTGCTTTCTCAAGAGATAGGCGCACCTCCTCTTGATTCATTGCTGCAATAGCCGCATCAATAGTAGGCAGGGAAGTTTGGTGCATCAGGGAAGCCTTCCTGCCATCAAACCGACGATCGAGTCCATCTAAAAGTTTCAGCACACGCCTTCGCGCAATCCACTTGTGCCCTGACTCGATGCTAGCTGCATCATAGAGTTCGAGAGGGTCACAATTATCCTGATCTGCCCACAAAGCCTGCAGCTCTGCCACATATGCCATCACTGACATTTCACCTTGGCGAAGACGATGGATCTTCTCATCAATCTGAGCAATAAGCATGACATTTCCTTTGCCGGAGTACTGAGTAGACAGAGTCTTCCACATCTCTGCAGCTGTGGTTAGTCCCTCCACGGAGCGAGCAATAGAGGGCACCACGGAGTTCAGCAACCATCCAGCAAGCAAAGAGTTGATGGCCTTCCACTTCTTTCCCTCTGCACCAGTCTTGTCTTCTGGAGCACAAATTGTGCCGAGCACATACTCTTCCAGGTCCTTCTGCTCCACAATCAGCAAAGCCCTCCGCGACCAACTTAGATAGTTGGTAGTACCCTCAAGTTTGATCTCAGTAGGCAACAACACAAGCTTCTGTACCACTTCCCCTTGAGGAACGATGGTCCCAGCAGCCGAACCTTCAGTTTTGGAGGTGAGAAACATGGTGAGCTTCTCCACAGCATCAGCAAGGATCTTCGCATCACCCATTTTCCCACAGCTTGGAGGTCAACAACACACGGTCGATGCAATCCCCGACCAGCTACACGCAGTAGCAAATCCCAGCAGAAACAAGTCACCCAAACACACACACTCCAATCAGCAGCACACAGCCTGCCAGCAGCAACACACACGCTAGCACAACCAGCTAGCAGCAGCCCACACGCTAGCAGCTCGATCTGCACAGCCAACTTACTATCGTGACCCTGACCTGCAGCAGCAAGTCACCACGCACAGCTCGAGCAGCAGCAGCTCGATCTCCTTCTTCTCCCCCTGCACGAGCAGCCACAAGCTGGAGCTGCAGCCCCGCTCACCTCGCCCTCAAGCGCTGGCAGCCACAGCTCCGCGCGCAGCCGCCCAGATGCTCCGCCGTCTCCCGACTGGACACCGCCGCCTCGCCGGCAACTATGCCACCGCCTCCGGTAATCCTCGCTCTGATACCATGTTGTAGTACAGGGAGGAGCTCACCTCATCGCTCCCATGGTGGCTGGCGGCTGGTGTGTCTTGTGTGGATCGATCTCCTCTGTCTCCTCCTGCTCTGCTCTCTTCTAGGTCACCCGAAGTGGACTGGGCCTTGGGCCGGTTCAACATAACCTCAGTTCTAAACTTCTAAAATTCTATAATACATTTGTCACTTCTCACTCTTCGAGACACCAAAATTCAATTGTACTCATCATGTCATATACTCCCTCCGTCCAAAAATAAGTGTCTCAAGTTTGCCCAAAATTGGATGTATCTATACATGAACATCCATTTTTTAGCAAACATGAGACACTTATTTTGGGACGGAGGGAGTACATGATATTCTAACAAGATTTTTGTTTTGTATATGCCACTCTCATCTGATTATAATTTATTCTACTGGTCATGCTAAAATTTTCTGTTAGATAGGCAACATTGTACATCCTTCTCTCTTCTCTCTTCACTTGTCTGTGCAAGTTGTTCTAGAAAAGATCGTGTTGATTTTGCAGAGCAACCATGTGTTATCCGGATCTTGCCGAGCCGGACTGCACAGCTCCATGGATCTGAGGGCGGACATGCGGGCGCAACGCGCACCATGGGCCTTATGTGATGATGCCCGTGTGGGGGCTAATGTCCTAGTATGAGGATGCATATCATGGCTTTGTTGTGTAATCTTAAAGAAGAGGTGTGTATCCGGTTGACCAAGTGTGTAATGCGCATGCACTGATATGCGTGCAAGTTTGGTATCATCAATGTGAAGCCAATGAATATGCCTGATCTGATCTCGAATTTTCCGATTGTTTGCACGGCTAATTTGATGATGCTTTATATGAAGATCTAGATCTCGAAAGTATGTGTTTTGTGCTAGTTTGTTGGATGCGTTATATGAATGTTTTTGCACGCGATCGGCCTTGTTGAGACGCTAGAGTTTTATAGCCATTATTCGCGTGTGAACTACTGTACTTTGACTGTTGGACATGTGAACTCGTCACACTGACATGTCGTGCCCCGCGCCGATGGTTCATCTAGACGACGTCACGAAACGGCTCACAGCTCACGTCTGTAGAGAACCATAGCACCATCTCGCCGCTCGCTCGTGAATCGCATGCTGCGACAGGCGGCATACTCGAGTCGCCCGCCACCAGCCCCCCTCCCCTCCCACCACCTCCGCGCGGCCCGGCTCCGGCGACGCGTCGTTCGCGTCGACAGGATCCTCGGAGTCAGACCGATGGCGGCCGGCGAGCTGCTGCTGCGGGCGGCGGCGCTGGTGCCACCCGCGCACTACGCGGTCGCGGCCCTCGTCCTCGCCGCCGCCTTCCTGTACCGCTTCCTCGAGCTCCACGTCCTCGGCGACCTGCTCGGCGGCCTCCGCGGCGGGCGCGTCGCGCTCACCTTCCACCCGGACTCGCACGTCTACCACCGCGTCGCCGCCAAGTGCCGCTCCCTCCACGGCAGGTGGGACGACGCTTCCTCGGCCTGTGGATCAGTTCGTCTTTGTTGCCAGAAATTTGATGGCGAAATTTTGTCCGCGTGCCTAGGTACCTGGCGACGCCATGGCTGGCGAGCCCTCATCTGCAGACGCTCTTCCTGGGCTTCTGGGCGAGACCCCCTTCCTTCACGTATAGAAGGTAATTCCTTTCGTTATGCAATTCTGCTGTCTATATGACTGCTCCCGGCATTTTCCAGAAGAAGAAAAATAAAGGGAGGAAATGGCAAGGAATTAAGAATCTGCATCGCAATTCTATTGAATACAGTATTAATGATTCGTTGTATTGCAGGCAGGTGTACACAGTTCGTGATGGTGGAACCATCGCCTTGGATTGGTTGCTAGCCTCTGACACTGAAGGTTCTGAGGATTTTTGATAGTTTGAGATTGCTCGACAAATGCAAAGGGATGCAGCTTGACCATTTGTGCAATGTTGCAGATGCAGATGTTGGTTCTTGTGATGGAACTATTTCTTCTGATGATTCGACGCCCATTCTTATTTTTGTACCTGGATTAACTAGTGATTCTAGTGCTACTGTAAGTCCCGATAGTTGCTCTACCAAACTGATCTAGAAATTGACACTATGACACATGCTCGGTGTTGGGCTACATTTTTTAGTTGATTTTAACGAGATGCAATTGTTTGATGCAGTATGTAAAACAGATGGTCTTTTCTATGGCAAACAAAGGATGGAACGTCGTTGTAGGCAATCACAGGGGTCTGGGTGGCATCTCCATAACAGTAAGTTATCTCATGCAACTGAGCTTTTGATAATCAATTATGTACTGTATCCTCTGGCACCTAAAAGAACTTCACTGACATCAGAGGCTGGAAAGTTTGGGCTTGCAATATTTATGCAACTCTTGGTATTTTTCTCTGGCAGTCCGATTGCTTTTACAATGGTGGATGGACAGAAGATGTCCGTGAAGTTGTTAATTACCTTCATCAAAAGTATCCGAAGGCTCCACTATTCGCTGTTGGGGCAAGCTTAGGTGCCAATATTCTGGTAGAGCTTGTTATATATTCTTTTACATCAACTAATATTCTAAGACGTATTTTAATTATATGAACATATAAATTTCCCATTCAGGTCAAGTATCTCGGAGAAGAGGGTGAGAATACTCCTGTGGCTGGTGCTGCATCTGTTGGTTCACCCTGGGATCTACTGGTTAGTAAGCTACAGTTAGCGGATTGCACTTAATTTTTGTACATCTGTGGGTTCTGTTTATAGTATCTTGTTGGCAGAAATACCTTGTTGTGAATCTCTACTACACTGCACATAGTGTTTAAATAACATTGATGTCTCTCTCTTTTTGCTTGCACTAAACAACAAATGATACTCTCTCCTGGTGCTTTGGCTTACCAATACCACACTTAGACTTTCATTTGATTCGTGTCATAATAATATGATATTCACTTCAATTTTACAGCTGACTAGCAGATTTATTTCTCGCACGCTAGTGCAGCGTTGCTACGACAAAGCTCTCGCAATTGGACTTAAAGGATATGCAAAACTGTATGTATTTCTTCGTGGAACATTTAAACATACCCGTCATTGAGAGCTAATTGAGATTTTATTATTTATAGAAGAAATCATTTTCATATTTACTATTATTTCACAATGATGATTGACCTAGATTGTTCCTTGAAACAATTTTGAACTTTTCAAATGGGACAAACTGAGTATCCTTTGTTTGAGTTATGAACCAACAAGCAGTATTAGTTCTTGTAGCAAAGCAGTCCAAATATATAGGCTTTACCTTTAAACAAGTTTTCCTGATCCTAGTTGAAACTTCTTGTTTGCAAATCATGAATAAAGGAGACACTATTGTGGAAATGCCCATGGGAGGAAATGCCCATGGGATCCGCACGCCCCTGCACAGATCTATGGGCTATGGCCTTCAGTTTCCGGATTGTAGGTGCAAACAGCTTCATTTGTATGCACATTTAATCACTGATCCCACTGCTAGGCATGATAAATTGGGATGATGAAATCGTAGGAGTGGAGTCAGCACTTGTGGAGAGAAATATAAAATATTTTGTTAAATGTGAGAAAATGGGTAGGCATTGTTGTCTCTGGATATTCTTTGGAGGATTGCTGCTTCTGGTCAGTTTTTTTTTTCTTTTGCTGCTTCTGGTCAGTTGAGAGACGAGGTATATGTGATCCGCTGTTCGACTGGACCATTGCTTCCTTTATCTGTTATTGCGCTAGCTTTATAGTTTCTGGCTAATCGTGTTTCACATGAAAAAAAAGTTGGTCAAAAAGGTTCTCAGTTGGGGCGGAGGTATCGAAAATCCGCTACGAAATCCACTGGTCAACTAGATCATTGCTTCCTTGTTCACCAAGCCTACCTTAGGTTGACTTAAGATTTAAGTTAAGAGACATCTTATATCTAGTTAACAACTTCCTCATTTAAATGATAGTATTCCTAACTTGAAGATGACAGGGATGGCATCCCTAAACTAAACTGGAGGCTGGGCCTAGCATGTTGGTAATCAATCCGCATGCACAGCCTGATACATACTTTAAGCCTTTCATCATGATGCTGCGCAATATTTATAGTCATAAGCTGCGCAACATGTTAGTACCAAAATTTTGTAATAATGTGGCCAAGCCAGCTGGCTGGAATCTACGTGCTCAACTGCGATGAACATATTGTGGCTTTTTCTTTCTTTTTGCAGCCATCAACCAGTCTTGGCACGACTTGCAAACTGGGAAGCTATTACGATGGTATGCAGTGTGCTAAGCCTACTGATCTATTTTCTCATAATTATATGGTAATCATCAGTGATCATAGTAATATGGTTTTAGCTCCCTAAAAAAAAATTGAGTTCATAAAAACAACGATATGATATCATATGACTACTTTTATATGAATTACCTGGTCACAGAAAAGGAACGTTTTTATCCTTTTTTGTTTGTTTTTTCTTATCAGTCACGCTCTACCCGGGAATTTGACCATCATGCCACTTGTGTTGTTGCAAAGTATGAGGTACTATTTCTAATGCTAGCAATAATATTCCTTCGGCTAAAATGTTTGAGTTGCATCAAATTTCATTGTTCCTATCATTACCTACATGGTTAAATATGTGTATGATTGTTTGTGTATAATTATGATTTGAGTGGAACAATGCAGAATCACATTTATTTGTTTCGTCCAGAAAAAAAACTGTAAACCCCTTCCTGAAAATTTCGATTAGGACTTAGCTCTGGTTTCTCATGTGCTACGCATCAAATCATTCTTTTGGAGAAAAGGAACTGAATCCTCATGAAAATATTTAGGTGTTCTTAATTAATATGGAAGTACATAATTTGCACCGGACATGGTTTGGAAGGTCCCTTCCACTTATCCACCTGACATAATCACGGATCAACTGAGATTAACCCACAGAACTCCTACTTTGGAACTTATTTAAATAGCAAACCATCAGTTAGTTACAGCCAGCAATCAAATGACAATGTACAGAATGCATAAAAATGTTGTTTGTCCTATTCTCCTCAAATTGAGGACTTGATACTATTTCTTGATCACATTCACTGCCGACTGCAATTGTATTGACGTTATGAGGTTGGTTACAACTTACGACAATTGAGGCCACACCACTAGCATGGACCGAATCTTCATTTTGTTTCACCCACTTGATGGATTGTGGACAAGCACAGCTTGAAATGCACGCTGCTGGTAGTTGTAGTAATAGTGAATTATTGAGCAAGGGTTGGAGCCTTGGACTTTTTTGTGTGTGTGTACTGTGTTGGGAAAGAAGAATAAATGTATAGTAGTTTTCGCCTTGATTGCCAGGGAGCAAAATCATGAAAGAGATGAGAAGGCCATTGTTAGGGACATTAGGCAGTCATACCTTTCTTGAATAAATGTACTGTTCGTGTAGAGTATTTACAATTTAGACTAAATTAATTTAAACATGAACCAAACAGGTGAGCTGGTGTAGGTTCTAGTAGAAAATTCTGAGCCAACCAACTTATTGATGCAAGTCTAGATAATGATTTGGATCTTTTGAAGTCATGTTTTCTTCATGGCCATTGTTATTTTCCCCTCCTGCAGTTGTATTAGCTGAAGTATCTGATAAGTAACAATAATTGGTGCACCGACTAATCACTTTTTTCAGACAGTGGACACATTCTACCGCCGGTGCAGCAGTGTGAACTATATTGGTAATGTGTCTGTCCCGTTGCTTTGTATTAGTGCTTTAGACGACCCTCTTTGCACAAGGGAGGCCATTCCCTGGGATGAATGCAAGTGAGTATTTTTTCTTACCAAAGCTCACTAGCTTAATCAGTTCTAGTTCTGTGTATTGATGAAGTTCCCCATTTTTTGATTTAGGGCAAATAAAAATGTTGTTTTAGCAACTACACCTAATGGCGGCCACGTCGCTTTTTTTCAAGGGCTGACTGCTGGAAGACTATGGTAAGTTCATCTCCTTGTTTATTCCTTCACCGAAGTAATCTGTATAGGACTATAGGTATCTGGCAGGCGTACTGACCCCATCATATGGGAATGAGGGATAGTGCTTTTGTTGAAGTTTATGATGTCTAGTGCATTTAAATTATACTCAACAAAATTTTATTAGGATGTGCACATGCATAAACATCATTTTGTATGATATTCGCTGGGCAGGGCCAGGGACAAAAGTGTCATCCTTTTAATTGGCACTCTTCAATTTGCTTTCCATTCACACCTTTTTGTTGTAGATAACTTACATCGTGACTCTTAAGATTCTATTTATGGTGACATCTGATAATATCAGTCTATCTGTGTGTTTTATAGGTGGGTGGAATCTGTTTCCGAGTTTCTCTCTGCTTTACATGATAGTCCCTGCATGCATCAACAAAAGGTGGTGAATATTAATAGATCGCAGTTTATCTTTGATAACATGATATAACTCGATCATATTTGAATGCAGACCCAAGAACATGGGCTGCAGTCTTTGCTGGGATCGTCCATCGACAAGGAACCATATGTCAATCTCATGGAAGATGGAATGGTAGCTGCCGTAAGAAATGAGGATGCCAACATTCATGACTCCCTGGTTAACCAGGTGGCCGGTGAAACGGAACACAGTGATGGCACCGCTGATGTACACGAGTGTCACAGTGCGGTGAAGAACACAAGCAGCTCAGAAGATAATGTAACGCATGCCCAAAGCCATGTAGGGTCACAAGAGCAGCGAGAAGAGCTCTCCACAGATAAAATCCAAGATGCCATTGCTCCAGTTAAGAAATCCATGAACCAGCTCATTCGATCCCAAGGGAGGTCGCTCTGGTGGCTTGCTTACATAGCTGTGGTAACATCTTGGCCTTTGCTCGGTATCTTGTATAGGAAAAACTTCAGGAAGTTTTTACCAGGTAATTGGTTAAGAAGCTAAAGAAACTGTGATGTTTCTGCCTACACAAATTTGTTTCCGCTGTGGTATGTAAAATTCTGGAAATAACCAGTGATGCACATGTTCATCACTGCTTGAGGAAATAATAAAAGATCAAGCTATAGCATACACCATCTCCAACTTTCAGTTTTTTGGAATTAGTAAAGACCTCCCCACACATTCCTAGTTCTATTGTTCCTTTTGTTCTACGTTTACGTTGTACTTATTTTTGAATCAATGTTAATCACCAATCTTGCTAGAAAAATAACTTTTGTACAAAGAAAATCTTGTACCAAGACGTGGTTCTGCAAATGTATCATGTCAAATACCAAACAAACTTACAACCCCTGGTCAAATACAAACAGAATAAGATGGGGACGGATACATCTAGTTTACTGATCTAGTTGTATGCCTATGTAATATACTACTAACAACAAGAGCAGCTAAAGATCACATGCGATGTGCTGATAACATATCCAGCATTTACAGTAAATGATTCCTGGGCATCCTTCCGAGGTCCAAACACTGATGAAGATCAAATCCAAGTTTCCTGTCAGAATAGGAAGGGCTCTTTTGTTCATTCCTGTTTGTCACGACCAGCCGAACCCGATGCCTTAGTTCCGCTCTCTTCCATTTCACCATCAACTGGCACAATGTAATGAGGGAGCTGACCTGGAACGATCAGACATATTTGGACTGTAAGGAGAACTGAAGTGCAAATTGGTTGCAAACCCTACTGAACATAACTTTTAACTTCAAGACATGTAAGGTCTTTTTACTAACCACAGTGACGATAGATATGAAGATAAGAGGGCCAGACCAAACAACAGAGATGAAAACTCCAGCACGGTCAAAATAGTTCCGGCTGGCAAAGCTCTTCCAGTGTTCTGCTAGGTAGATGTTAATCTTTTGAGCTAAATACACTCCTGAATCTGCAGACAGGAAAATCATATAACCAATCAGAACACAGTAGATCAAAAGGCCATGTTCCAGTCCTATAATTTTATTGCAACCCTGTGTATTGAATATCAAGTATGGTCTTCAAAATACCAGAAAACTATGTATGTCGCAAATTATGGCTGCAAGATGTACAGAAATCTTAATGAGTAAATTTGAGGAGCACACACTAACGATTATCCAATCCCACAAGATTTTCCCAAGGTAGTAACAATCTCCCTCCACCCCGTATTATAAGTTGTTCTAACATTACACGTTTCTTTCACATTATATGTTCTACTGTAACATGATAAATTTTCCACATCATTTGCACTCAGCACCCTTCATTTAATTGTGATATCCTGAAAGCTATGTTAGTGCTAGGGCACCAAATCTAAAATAAGGCAATGTGGAAATTTTGTTGAACCTTCTAGTAAGAGCTAGAACGACATACAACATTACATCTAAGGTAGTACTGCCTTCAGCTATGCGCTAAAGCTAGTGAAATATGCCTAGAACAGCAATATTGTTAATTGCTATTAGCCAATTAGTGGCTCCTATCCTAACTGAAAACCTCCACCTAGACTCACTTTTATCTTCAGGTTTCAGTTCATATTTTCCTAACGAAGTGTGAAGCAGTACTAAGACCAAAACTGGACAGAAGTTGCTGTGGTTAGAAGCTAGAATCCCTCTTCCCGGGAAAGTTTACTAGTCTGTCCCAGAGATGAAACATGGTGATGGAAACGAAGTAATCAATAGAACTCACAAGCAAGAAACAACAAGAAGAACTGCAAGTTGGGATTCCTCCTCAGCCCGATAGTCGCCAGCAGCAGACTCGCGTGGAATGCCATCAAGCCCATCAGCCATGGCTCCTGGAAGCGCGAAGCACGCGGATAGTTAGTTCCAAAGGAAGAAAAACAGGTGTAGAAGAAACACAGATCGGCGGTGAGGCTGTGATCTCCAGTTGCTGGGAATCGGGGGTACCGTCCAGTCGACGGCGCGGACGAAGCCGAGCAGGCTGTCGGCGGCGGGGCCGATTCCGCTGCGGAGCTCGGAGGAGAGCGCCTGGACGAGGCCCGACACCTGGTCTAGGTGCGCCGTCATGGCGGCCTGCACCTCCTCCATCGGATCGGTCGGCGGGCGGCGGCGGACGAGGGCTGAGTATACTATTCAGGAAAGGAGATGTGAGTTGCGTTCTTCTTCCACCGTTTTGCACGCTGCAAAGTTCATTTCCCAAGCATGCCCTCAGATCTAGTACTCTTATTATTTTACAAATCCCATGATTACGTAGATCGTTACGTTTATTTCAAAAAAATCATATGGACGAAAATTCAAGAACCCCTCGTGGTAAGAATGCATTTGCTAGTCTTCCGGTTCCGGCGTGGTGGCTTGTGCTTGTGCGGCAATATCGATCGATGATGGCGAGTGATGGTTTGGTCGTGGCATGGCTTTGCTAGTCGGATTCCTGTTCCAGCGTGTCCGACTCGTCTCTCTCCTCTCTCTTGTGGTGAAGTCCGAGCTGCTCCATGCGGCGTACGATGACATGCGTGGGGTGGTTAAACCGTCACGAAGAGCTTCGTCGGTGCTCATCCTCTCTCTGGAGCTCCTCTTCAGAATCGAAGCTTCTATTTGGCATAGACCTGCGTGAGCTTCACGAGGCCGTTTTGGCGAGATCTCCCTAACTGGACGGAGTCGATGAAATCGGATTTGCTGAAGACTGATAACGACGACACGATAACGACGACACTGATGGGCAACCTCTGGGCGGTGTGTATGAAGCTTCAGTTGGTAGCCAAAATGTGTGTGAAGCTTGCGTTACTGTGTTGGTCGGCGAGGGCATTTGTTCAGATTTTTGATCGGTTTTCCTTTAATTAACCGGCCAACTCTCTTCTCAATTAACAAAAACTAGAAGAATACCCCGCGCGTTGCAGCGGGAATCTCTTATAAACTTATTATGTAAATGAAATGGTATACGCATTAAATATTTAATTGTCAAGATTCACTTGCTCACAATAGTTGAGACACTAAGTTTAATTTGTGTGAAATTGTTAAATACTTGAGGGATAATTATATGGCTGAAAAAAAATGACATGAAAGATGTACTATTATTAATTATTTTAGTTGGGGTGACATGGAAAATTGATTGGCTAAAATAATGGGTGTTGTGGATAGCTTGCACGTTGAGATAGAAAAATCATTAATGCACTTAGTGAGGTTTTGCTTTATAAGAATATAGATGGCAAGTCTTTTCGCCTCGTTTAAAATAACTTTTGCGGCACGTTCCTAGCCCAAAACCTCGAGAATACAATATTGACCATAGAGGAGGAAGACGAGTGGGAGAGAGAACAAGGTATGATTTCAAGTTTGGTTGCATACGTGCTCAACCACCCATAGCTAAGTTGGACGCAGAGCACATACAGAGCGGCCAATGCAACAAAACCAGCCGTTGCTCCAGCACCTGCAAGGCCAGGAAGGCAGCCGCCCCAGGCCCCAGCAGCATCAAGGTAAGGGATTTAGTTACACAAGGTAACACAGTGTAAAATAATCACACTAAAGAGCAAACCTTATTTGGCACAAGAAACTGAAAGAGATACAACCTGCTGCCACATTATTCTGCGTAACCTGGCATTAATATCAGGTTGGCTCAACTACGAAACCATATAATCCAGCTATCCAAGTGTCCAGTTTCTGACCACAGATCTATCAACATATTACACAGCAAATCACGCAAGTGCGTTCAAGTTTTCTTACAGATGAGCTGCTGCCTAGCCAATTCAGATAAGTTGCAACAGAGCACGTGTCAGCGGATTTGTTCTCCTTCCTTTTGCTTGATTCTCAGAACAGGGAAATCTGATGGCCCAAAATTGGAACACAAAAGAGATTGGC
Source organism: Poa pratensis (assembly GCA_947311845.1). Taxonomy (NCBI): domain Eukaryota; kingdom Viridiplantae; phylum Streptophyta; class Magnoliopsida; order Poales; family Poaceae; genus Poa; species Poa pratensis. Next base: position 106,556,338 of record CAMZMU010000074.1, on the reverse strand, counting down.
CGATGCTGAACTATATAGGCTAATCAGCGAGTGAATAGGCGAAGGCCAATAGCTATGACAGATTCTTAAGAGCGTAGCATTTTAACTTTGGGCGCCCCCTTCTTCATCTGCCGATTCCTCTCTTTCTCCTCTTTCTTACGGAGTACCTCAGCGCTCAGTTTGGCCTCTGCCTCTTCGAGAAGTTTTTTCTTTTCAAGCTTCTTCCTCATCAGGGTTTCCTGCCTCACACCCTGAAGCTCCCTGAAAGCCTCCTGGGCAGCCTTTGTCCTAGCAGCATCAGTTTTCGAGCGTGCCTGCAGTTAGCATGGACATGAAAGATTTAGAACACATGACAGAAAATCACTGTGAACCAGGAGGAAGAGACAGATGGTACTTACATGTGAGCTCAGCTTGTAACGTCCAATCAAATCAATGTAGAACGGCACAAGAGCAACTAATTTTGTCATCTCACCCATGTTGTTTGCATCTGGCAGCACAAACTTGAATGAGAGGACTTTCTTGTAGGAGCCTGCCAGTTGATCCGAAAAATGAAGTGAGATGAACCACTTCCCCATTTTCTCGAATGCTTTCTCACCAAGGACCTGCAGATAAAGAAATGTGAGAATAGTATATACATTGTGTATCATTGCTCGATTGTGGTAAAGTCACACTAATAAATACAATAACCTCGACTCGACGTAGGCTAAATTGATGTTTTCAAGTTCTATGCAAGATCATTTAGCCAGGCTTCAGTTCACGGTTCGGTGTTTACAACATAGGTCAAGAGCCAAAAACAGCTTTGCCTTTTATTGTACCTACTATTCAAGAATTAAGTTCAAATCTACTTTTCAGTAAAGTTGAGCAAACCAAGCAAACACCTATAAAAAAATCCCAAGCTAAGCTAAGTAGGGACTCGAACTACGAACTCATCTGCTTCTCAAGCAGAATAGATGCATACCGCACATAGCTTATTGTATTGACACTAAAGTTGCTTCAATCACAAAAAATACGGTTGGCTAGGTACAGGTCTAGCATTATTGAGTAAAGTTCAAGATATTCCGTCCATATCCAAATGAGACTTCATCATGCCCAAAACTTCCATATGTGGAAAAGCTGATCTAAGAACCATTCCTAAGACAAGTATGACATGTTCAAAATCGATCAACCCCTACTTATCAGGTCAACATGATATGTTACTTATGTAGTCATAAAATTATCGCTAGCAGAAAATCAGGCATTTTCCTCATCACTTAATAATACAACACTAGTATGATATTTAAAAGATGCCAACAATGTGAAACATTAGTTATAAACAAGGGGATTCAATTGATGCTAATTCTCCCTGAAAGCAAAAGCCCAATTTAGTACGGAGTAATATGCAATTTATCTCCTTGTTTACACTTCACCCAAATTCCAAGTCTATGATTAATAATGACGTAAATCAAGAAAGTGTGATGGGTACTCAAGTCACAAACATTCCTTGTTTGGGCTATGCTTAAACAATTCAGAAATTATACTAAGCTCAGTTTTAATGGAGATTTTTTACCTAAGATATTCAATAAAGAAAAACTAAATCAGCAGCACACCCAACTTTATTTAAACTATGCTACCTGGAGGAACCACTTACCCAGTTCAGCTGTACCTAGAAAACCAAAATTCTGAATGGAATAAGCAATTAAACCCTCACCTGATCTAACACAGCTTCACTGATCATATCTCCAGCAACCTCCTTAGACTCGGCCACCACTGCAAGCTCATCTGCAACCCACTTCTTCCCAGCGGGTGCTGAAGCGAGAACAGAGGCAAACTTCTGCAGATCCCTCTCCTCCTTCTGCATCGTCTTGGCCGCCTTCTTCCTAGCCACAGCCACCATCACGTGGTCCATGGATTCCTCGTTCATGACCACCTCGAAGGTGATGGTGTCCTTCCTGGGGAAGACCAGCTCGACCAGCTTGGACAGCAGGTCGTGCCGCGCACGCATCTCCATGGTGGCGAGCATCCCCTGGCAGAACCGCCTGCCGCTGGCGTAGAACTTGAACACGTCCTGGCCTTCCTTGAGCAGGAGCGGCGTGTCCTTCCCGTCGCCAGTGCCAAGGAGGCTGAAGTTCTTGTCGAAGATGGAGTCTCTGGTGGCGAACTTGGTGGCCCAGGCCAGCGCGATCGCCTCGTTCTGCTTCTTCCCAGTGAAGTAGTTGAGCAGGAAGCAGATCAGGAAGCTGACGCAGGCGATCTCGATGGAGAACGCGCGGAGGAGCTCCGCCGGGCCCCTCGGCGGGGCCGGCGCCGCCTCGACCGCTGCTTCCGCAGAGGGATCTGACGAGTTGGCCTCCGCCGGCGTGGAGGAGTCGCCGGAGGTTGCCGCTTCTGGAACGGGGATCCCCTCGAACTCGTCCTCGTCCCAGAAATCCAGCGAGGGAGTGGGATTCGGGGGCGTGGGGTTAAGGTTAGGGTTTGCGGCAGTGGTGGTGGTCACGGGAGGGGAAGGAGCGGAGACGGAGACGGAGATGGGCGGAGCGGGCGGGAGGTCAACGTCGAGGTCGAGTCCTTCCTCGTCATCGTCGGGGGATGCGAGGTCAGCGGCGGTGGCGGAGGGAAGCTCGTCGGAGTCGAAGCCCTCGAACTGGGCGGCGAGGGAGAGGGAGAGGTGGAGGGCGAGCAGGAGCAGGATGAGGGTGGCGCGTGGCAGCCGGATCCAGCTCGGCGCCGCCATGGATGAGGAGGTGGAGGTGAGATCCCTCACCTCTGCTGGTAGGTGTGACGGAGAAGACGATGGGGAGATGTTACTAGCCCAGCCGGCGTGCGGAAGGTTGGGAGATAAAGGTCGGAGATCCGTGGAGACGTGGGAGTTGCTGATCGTTGGATCCGATCTGAGAAAATGTGAATAGGACTAGATAATTATTATGCTCTCAAGATACAAGTAATCAACCGTTAGGATACATTTAAGCACATAATGTTTGCTACCATTATATTTCAAATTACCTTGCTTTTTTGCTTTGGTCAAAGTTTTGTAATGTTTGATTAAAAAATATAAAAAGTACAGTACAACATATATATCAAATCAGTTAATTTGAAATACGTACGACGAGGGAGAATCTTCAAGAAACATGGTACACAAAGGCTCGTTGAACGGAGTTTAACCCTAAAATGTATAATTGATTAATTAACCTGATGATAGCACATTCACTTTGTTACCAAAGCTTGTACCCCAGAAAATTTAGGTCGAGTGAAATACTCATGTATAAAAGAATAGAAATATGATTCTCAATTGAAGGAGTAACAACTTAGATTTTCTGTAATTGTATTTCCCCAGCTTCAGGTGTATTTTAACTCGTGGGGACAATTTCAATTTTATTCTCAATTGCTCATGTGATGATGTCATTGTGCCTTGTGCACTATTTATCTTTATTATTCTCCACTATTTGAACTGTGCTCAAAAGTTGAAAATTCAACAAAGATCGTGTCAAAAATTTATTGCACTTAAATCAATAAACTAATTCTAACTTGTTGACTTAGGAGAAAAAATGATCCTTTGACAACCTTCATCAATTTCTTTTAATTTTTCTAGGTTTTTCATACGCATGATACCTAGAATCTACCCTGTTTGAGTATCTATTCTACGTGCTCTTTAAAATATTTGCCTTTTGCTACTCTCTTCATCACCAAATATAAGATGCATTGATTTGTCAAGGGCAAAATCGGTACAAAAAATGACGTACCAAACCAAGGAAGCCTTAGTCCCTTTATTAGTAGGTATAGATATAGATATATAATATTAGATAATCCTTAAATAATATAAATTAAACACAAATAAATAGAGAAAATGTGCAATGAAACGAAATAGAATAGAGATGTCTAACGAATATTTGAGTATTTTTAGAACATTTAATTGGATATTACATTGCACAAATGAATAAAGAAGATAAAAAAAGAAGAAAAGGAAAACTAAACCAGATCTTGACCTTTCTCTTTTACATGCAAAAGAAAACAACGAAAACAAAATCATCGATCATCCACACTCCACATATCACCAGCTTTGCTAGCACAGTCATAGATCCGGAGCTGCGACATCATGTCAAGGACATGTCCACACCCCATGCGTTGAAGAACCTAGGTCGTGTGCCTCCGAGAGGACGGCTGGGACGCCGCTAGAAGCTGCGGTGGTCGTCGTCACCATGGAAGAGGTCTCGTCGCCCAGGTCCAAGCCATCTCACGTCGCCATGGGAGTTTACAACGCCAGCACCGTCTGATGCACGAGTTTAGCCCAACAGCGCCGAGAGAGGTGGATGAGGGAGACGGGTGACGGCGGCGAAAAAATAGGGTTCGGCCGAGCCGCCTCGTGGAGGCGATGAGGGAGTCGCTATGTGGTAGTGGCATTTCCCAAATACTCCCTCCGTTCCTAAATATAATATGTTTTAGATGATACACATGTTGTCAAGATACATAGATATATTTGTGTACATGTGTATGTCGACAAAGTCTAAAACATCTTATATTTGAGAACGGAGGGAGTAGCTAAGAATTGCAATGGCATCTGTCTAATTATAACTCTTCTGATAAACGGATCAACTATGTCATGACGATGTTGGTGGCCGTAGGAGGCCAGGAGCTCGGGGCGTCATTGCTCCCGTTTCACCCTTCGAGCCAACAACCCTCCCATCCTTTTGCCAGCAGTTTTTCCCCAAGTAGCAGCAGACGGCAAAACCCCGGTCGCCGGCCACCTACCACCCCCACCATCCCTTGCCCAAATATAACCCAGCTTCTGCAACTTCACCGCACACCAAAACAAACTACTCCGATGGCATTCTCTTCCCTCTCAACCCCCTCCTCTTCCTCCTCCTCGTCTTTCACCCTTCCCACCAAACCATCCCCCGGCGCAGCCTCCGTCTCCTTCTCCAAGTGAGTCACCAGCACTGCCTACCTCGATTGTCTGTTCATCCCGGTTGTCAAGATTTTGCCTGTTTCTTTGGTCGCAGGGCGTCGTGGGAGAGGCAGGGGGCGAGGAGGCCCAGGATGGCGGCGGTGAGGGCGGAGGCGGTGGACACCTCCATCAGCCCGCGGGTGAGCGCGCTGCGGCCCTCCAAGACCATGGCCATCACCGACCAGGCCAGCGCTCTGCGCCAGGCCGGGGTGCCCGTCATCGGCCTTGCCGCCGGGGAGCCGGACTTCGATACGCCCGCACCGATCGCCGAGGTGACCACCCGTTCCGTTTTTGTTTCTTGATTAGCAATGGGAAAGGGGGCAGAAACAGAGGAGCTGCTCTCCGTTCCTGGTGCCTGGATCGCGGGATGATCTGGATCTTTAGCAACGTGTTTCTGAATGTTGGATTTAGATCGTCAGATTGCTAGTCAGTTTAACTGTGTCCAACCAGCGTCAAGAAAAATCAGTCATTCGCTAGCTTCGTGTTTCCGCTTGTTTCATCCAAACTCAATAGTAGACTTCAGAGCAATGCACTCTTCAGGCACGTGCTGTTGTTGTAACAGGTTGGATTCAGCAATTTGAAATCTGCTTTTCTGTCCAGGCTGGGATGAATGCAATCAGGGATGGCTTTACAAGGTACACACCTAATGCCGGAACAATGGAGCTGAGGAAGGCTATCTGCAACAAGCTTCAGGGTGTGTGTGTGCGCGGATGAATTCCTCGTTTGCAGAGTATCAAGATTGGATAACTAGTCTAACTGACTTCCTCGTTGTTCGGTTTTTTTATATGCAGAGGAGAATGGTCTGTCCTACAGCCCAGATCAGGTGCTTGTGAGCAATGGAGCTAAGCAGTGCATTACACAAGCTGTTCTTGCGGTTTGTTCACCTGGAGACGAGGTAAAGTTGTCATCTATGTACACCGCAAATTTTCAGGAGAAATTTGTTTTATACTAGCTTACTAAGCTTTGTAATATCCTGCCGTCATTTTGTTGTTCCCTGTATGGATCTTCAGAAGCAGGGGCAGCAGGGGCTTCTCTTCCATATCTAGCAACTCATCTTTTATTTAGAAAATATATTTAGAACTTACAAGCCTAACTGACTGCTTGATTTTTCTTATTTCAACTGCATATAGTTGTAGTGTAATCTGGAGTAAACAAGCCTTATAACTGTAGCGTCTTAATATTCTTAGCACGTATTAATATTCTTAGCACTTCAATGGTTTGCATCCCGCTCTTTGAAAATATTGACTTTCATATTATTTTAGGTTTTGATACCAGCACCATTTTGGGTCAGCTATCCTGAAATGGCTAGGTTGGCTGGTGCAACACCAGTGATCCTCCCGACAAGCATATCAAACAATTTCCTGCTAAAGCCAGAGTCACTTGCCTCCGTCATCACTGAAAAATCAAGGCTCTTGATTCTATGCTCTCCATCTAATCCAACAGGCTCTGTGTATCCTAGGGAGCTGCTTGAGGAGATCGCTGCTATAGTCAAGAAGCATCCTAGGCTACTGGTCTGCACTTTGATCTTTTGTATGTTATTCATATTATTGGAGATGTTTTGCATCAGCGATTCGTCAAGATTGTTGATGGATCCTACTATTAATGATTTGCAGGTTCTGTCTGATGAGATCTATGAGCATATTATCTATCATCCTGCTAAACACACAAGCTTTGCTGCATTACCTGGAATGTGGGACAGAACATTAACTGTAAATGGGTTTTCTAAGGTAGCTGGTTCTTATGTTCGCTTCTCTCTTTCCAAAACCAATAGTATCAGTTTCATGGAATACAACCCAAATTTATTAGATTAAGTCAATCGTTAGATTTGAGTAGTCAAAATATGCCTTACGTAAATAAGCGGAGGGAGCATACTTTAGTATTCTTTCAAAGACTTGGTAACTGAAGAAACAGATGTCGATGTTCATTCGATTATTTGGTTTCTAGATTTGCAGGATCTAGCAAGTTTATTTTAACATGGTCTAGCTCACGTTGAAATATTTTTTGAATATTTAATGACAATAAATTTTACAGGCTTTTGCAATGACTGGTTGGAGACTTGGATACTTAGCTGCCCCTAAACATTTTGTCTCAGCGTGTGGAAAGATTCAAAGCCAGGTGGATATTCATTTCTCGTTTCCTTCATCTAAATCATTTTGTGCTACTATATGTGCCACAGAACGTTGCAACTTCCTGATTCCCCATATAGTTATCACTGATTTATTCTTTGGTGATGGTTCGAAAGGTAGGTTCAGTTCAGAAAAGAACCTGAGTTTGTGTTTGCCTCCTTAATTCTGGGAATACAATGTATTTGTAAGTGCCCAATTCACTGGTAGTAGAACGCAAACCTGAGTCTCTAAATTATTTAAACAGCAGCCACCAACCCACCATTAGGTCCAGTGCAACCGTGTTTACTAATCGAAGATATAACAAACATAGTCATGCAGAACTTATTTTGATCCCCTATGACGACAGTGCCCAAATGATATTGTAGAAATTGGATCTCAGATCTATAATCTTGAATTTTTTGTATGTGTCGTGGTAATAGTACCTTGTTTACTACACAGTACACATCTGGCGCCAGTAGTATATCGCAGAAGGCAGGGCTTGCAGCCTTGAACCTAGGTTATGCCGGTGGTGAAGCAGTTTCAACCATGGTCAAAGCATTCCAGGAGCGCCGGGATTACCTTGTCAGAAGTTTCAGGGAACTGCCGGGAGTCAAAATATCAGAACCTCAGGTAAGTCTACAGTAGTCAGCCTGTGGAAAGATCCAAAGCCTGGTCGAGACTGAAAATATCTATATCAGGAATGTAGCTAAGTTTTCCAATTTACAGGGGCCTTCTATTTGTTCATCGACTTCAGCTCCTACTACGGGTCCGAGGTAGAAGGTTTTGGCACTATCAAGGACTCTGAGACCCTCTGCATGTTCCTGCTAGAAAAAGCACAGGTAAATGCTTCACTTATTTTGATTATGTCAGTCTACATATGTTCCTGAAAAAAGATCAAAGGTGGGTAGTATCTTAGGTGTTTTCATTTGTATCGCGTTACAGGTTGCGCTTGTCCCGGGGATGCATTTGGAGATGACACAGGTGTTCGTATGTCCTATGCCGCTGCACTGTCAACGCTACAATCTGCAATGGAGAAGATAAAAGAAGCAATGGCTCTGCTCAAGCCCCCGGTTGCGTTTAATGAAGGCGGAGTACAGACCAAAGGAATTTTCACCAGCAATGTCTGCCATTCTTGTAAAAGAGAAAGTTCACCATCCTTCTTTTTGTGCAAACCTTGCAGATGATCCAGTTTGTTTGGAAATTATGTTTGGTGATTGTGAACTCAGCATTTTTTCTATCAGCAATTTAAGAAATGAAATAATATTTTGTTTGACAACCTGAGACGGAAAATAGGTTCATTGGATGAGAAATGCCTTGCTAATTATTTCTGTAAAACTGAAATTGGAGGCATCACATGTTCATGACGTCAACAGCAATACGTCAAAATTCAAAGCACCATTTTCCAGCAATTATAGGAAATAAGATATTTCATAATATACAGGAAGTACAGGATAACATACCACTTTAGAAATAGGAAAAATACCCTAAAATTTAACTAACTACACATGTTGACCTTCATATATTATCAAGCCACAGACTGCCCATGAGAAGTGCCATCACTCTTGTGAGCATTTTCCCAGCAACTGAATAATGATAGACATGGATTTCCAGATGTATACTAGCAAAAAATGTACACCAAATGATGGAATCTCCTTCTGAATAAGTACGAGTGCGAAGTCCAACTGGGAACGGTTGACGCCTACTCTAGTTTGTGACAATGGCTTCATCAAAATTCCAGTCTCTGACAAGGTCCCTTGACACAGCACGGCTTCGTTGAAGGCGAGGAGTTCCCTCGGTGCCTTGACCAGTTGCCATGGATGGAAAGGGGGTCACCTTTGATGTCCCAACACTAGCAGATCCAGCCGGTGCTACTCTCCGAGTTAAGCAGGAAACAACAGCTCCGCATCGGTTCTCCTCCTCCGAACTCGACACTGAGTAGCTCCTTAGAGAGTGCGACGGGCTGCTCATGCCATGGCATACGAGACACGCAAGACTCATGATTATTGCCTAGCTGAATCTGCCAGCAACAACTGCAATGGAACAATAGTTAGAGATTAGAAATTATATTTCATTCCAACTAACCTCATAGGCATTACCTCACGTGACCAGTGCCAAAAAAAAAAAACAGTCGCAATTTGCACTAGAAAGTAGAAATACAAGTGTTAACGTGGCACCAAGACAGTAATAACAAACAAACAACAAAAGACTTCCAGATACAGTCATAATCTCGCTATATAGAGCAGGAACACTTTCAGTAATAAATTAATAACTGATGAGGTAACCAAAATATAGGTTAATGTTTTACTCAGATGATAGGTACCAAGCTACACTCAGCACAAGTCCACATTGCACCTAATCATTTATGGGAAAACAGTTGGTTCATGGCAGACAGATTAAGAGCATCTCTAGCAGATCCCGGATAATCTCGACCCAGAAAACGCGTTTCATGTTCGACCAAAAACGGTTTACAGAACCAAATTTTGCTCTCGCGGAACAGATACCGGAAAAAGACCCCTAAAACACTCGACACACAAATCAGTAGTTTTTTTTCTTTCTCTTCTTCTTCCCCGTCTCCCTCCTCCCGCGCCCATACCACGCCCGCCCGCGTCCTGCCCTAGCCGGCCAGAGTGCTGGAGTACTAGCTTGGTACACGGCACGCACGCTGGCTAGAGATGCGAGCTAGCTAGCTAGCTAGCTACTCGAGCGATCGATCTGGAGTACGGGCGTGGACGGAGCTAGCTAGTTAGCTTGCTGCTGGATCGACTGGAGTACGGCCGTGATGGATCCACACGCGAGCTAGCTGACTGATTCGTTCACGGCACGCGCCTCTATGTTGGCCGTGCCCGATTCCCGTGCGCCACCGCCACCATCGTCGATCTCCGTCTAGTTCATCGGAATCAGCCGGAAACGGCGGAATCGGTTGAGATCGAGCCTATCTACCGGAAATTAGAGGGGATATAGACTGCATCGGAGCGCGGTGGCAGAACTTCGCCGGATTCGGCGAGTCAGGGGCCGTCCGGTGACCGTTGGGCTAAAACTTCTCCCCCAACCGTCGCTTGGCTTTTCAGTTTACACGAAAAATCGACTCGGAAATGGAAGATATGGAGCACGGGGGCTGAAATATCCTGCCCCGGTTTTTTTTTCCCGGGTTGGCCATTTTTCCGGGATCTGGACGGACCCTTTTCCGGGTCGGCACCCGAAGCGGCGGTTATTTTTCGGGCCGGGGCCTTTTCCGGGATCTGCTAGAGATACTCTAATACTTGTTATGCATCTCGGAATTTTGACAGGAAACTAAAACCAAGCATGGTTAGGGTAAAATTTATACAATCCACAGAGCACATCTAGGACAAAAACATGGGAGGCAAACAAAAAGGAAATCAACACATCTAGTCTGCATGTACGCAATGGCAGGCCTGCAGTATCATCTAGACCTTTTACAGATTGACATATAATTTTAGGAGGCAGGATAGTTCAAACCAGCTACCAGGATGCCATTGGTTATGTATGCCGATGAACATAATCAACACATTATCAAAGAAAGGAAAGTAACAGCCAAGATTTTAGAATTAAGTAAAGGAGCCCGGGCACATCATAAGCAACTACGAGTTCCACATTCCTTGATATAAACATGAGATGTAAATGTATTCCTTGATATGAGCAGACAAATAAGCTTTCGACAGAAGCTAGGATACACCATCAAACAGATGATCTATAAAGTGTTTAATATGGGAACACCTCTTTAGCCATCTCTTCATTAAGTTGAAGCAACGAACACTATGAACTTAAATACAATGTGCAATCAAAGGTCCAAATCTAACAAGTAATCCACGACTAAAGAAACAAAAAGTAATTAATTGCTTAAATTATATATCTAAAGACAGGCAAAAAGGCAACTTTGAATAGTCTAAACATCCAAACAGGACACTGTTCTACAGGGAGAATCATATCAGCAAGACATGGACGGTTTCCAAACTAATCATAAGACAGGGCGGATCTAGATGGTGTGCCGAGCGCAAAACCAGAAATTCGGGAGGTGAGCGGGTTTTTTAACTAATCACTGGACGAAAACAAGCCAATACCTGAAACCCCAATGACCAAAGATCGCCGACGGGGTGGGGATAGCAGGAACGCGATCTCGCGACGAGGAAGATCGGGAACGGCGATGGCGGCGACACGCGTGAGAGGCGTTGGGTGTTTAGGCGGGTGGATTGTAGCGTCGGCGATGGCTCCAAACTGCTAAGGCACGGCGGCAGAGGACAGGCGGTGGAGCCGCGCAGGGTTGGATTGTTAGATCGGACTCGAGGAGGAAGAGGAAGAAAGGTACGGGGACAAAGAGAGAGAGAGTTCCCGTGCTGATGGTGACAAGATATTTTTCTTTCTTTTTACCTACATAAAATAAAGGATAAAAGATCTTTTATAAAAAAATAATTGGTTTTCTAAAACTGAAATTTAATTGGTTTTAGTAAAGCTTTAAGACTTTTATTATTGCAGGCACAAATAATATACACATAATATGTCAAAATTTCTGATGTGTAGGTTTTATTTTTTTCTGAGACTCCCTTAGAGCATCCAAATTTGGCCCCGAAGACGTGTGGTCCGGACAACCCCAAATTTCCTCTCCCGCAATAGATCTCTCATTCCGATACCTCAAATTACTACAAGTTCAATGCAAGTAGATAGGTTGCAAATATACATAGCAACGAGCGACATACAAAGTAAATTTTTACATTAATCCTCCTCGTCTGAGATCACTATGACCCTGCCCAGGTAATGATGGTTGACCTAAGCATCATGGATAACTTTTGACAGAGGCTTGTTAAAAAAGAAGGCGGCCAAGATCATGTCTCGAGGCATTATAAAAAAAAATCATGTCTCGAGCCGATTGATCTCCTGATATTTCTCTTATTGTGTGTTTGTATGAACAATGTGTCTTCTCAGGGTCATTTTCGGATTTCGATGGATGCTCGACGCGATGGATTTTGAATCGCAACTTGTGCTAAAGAAATTGTTATGTGTTTTGTATTTTTGTTTTGTTTTGTTTTGTGTTAACTTGTTTTTTAGCTAAAACTAGATCCGTATGCAAAAATAGCCCCTGCCCTTCCCCAAGGACAATTCCAGAAAAAAATCAGACACGAGATGGGGACGCCATAGGACTTGCCCTTACTACAAGACCACGACACATGTCCACGATGAAGTTTCACTTAACTAGACATATAAGGATAGACTTGATCGCACGTTTGCACCATCATATCTGGACGTGTATTTAACCGATTCTGCAGGATTTTGATATAGGCGAAAAGGAATGACATTCACCTTCTATGTCTGAATCGATACTGCGCTTTTAATTGTGTCTCTGTGCATTACATACTACTTCTGTCCATCAATCCATGAAAAATGCTCTGCCTAGTAAAGCCATTTGCCAGTTCAAAAAAAAAAAAGTAAAGCCATTTGAAGGCGCCAACTGTTGAAAATATAAGCAATTTAGAAATTGATTTAATTCGCGAAAACAGTAAACAGATTATGACTAGAATAACCGGAATTAAACTAACCATGCGATCTACTAAAACAGTAGATAAACAGATCGAATCTAGAGCAACTACTACAAGCAGAAACTCTAGCAGTACATGAATCAGAAAGATCAAGAAGTCATACAGTGCGGCAGCAGCGCCGTTGGTGTTCCCGTTGTCGCCCATGTCGTCGATGAAGAGGTTGGCGATGTCAGGGAAGAAGTCGTCGTTGGGGAAGAACTCGGTGCCAGTAGTCGCGCGAGTGCGCTCCCCAAAAACCTGATCGCCCCTCTCCCGTACAGGATCACAAGAGGCGGGGTTCCGGAGGCCTACTGTCCCTTCTGCCAGTGCACGCCGGAAGACGGGATGGAGAAGACTTGGAAAACGGCAGCGCAAGGTTCTGGAACTAGGGCGGCGAGCTACCATGTGTTGCGTGTATGGCGGCTAGGGTTTTCCTCTGTTCCCGGACTGCAAAAATATAAGCTCGGCTCGGCGAGATTCCCGCAACCCGCGGCGCGTCGTGACGAGACGGACGGCGGAGGAGGAGGAGGAGGAGGAGGAGTGCGCACGAGAGAGCGCTTACCAAGTAGCACAACACTCCACTATATAAAGTGGTGTAGCTCTCTCCCAACTAGCGGTATGGGACTAAATGTTACTCCCCAAACCAGCCACACAAATGGGCCATGAGATTTTCGGAATTAATTGGGCCATGGGCAATACGCTGGGCAAAGGCCCATAAATTCCAACAATCCCCCACAAAGTCTCATTGGCACATCATGCCACATTTGTTCCAAAACATTGTTTATATACCGGTGTTTAGTGGAGACTGTTAAGTTGAACTTTCACTTAGAAACTTATGATACACTAGATCACAACTTGGATAGTGGACTATACCTTGAACTACAAGTTTGTTGCGAACTAGTTTCACACAAGCCCTTGACCGATACTGGGCTGCCGCAAGGCTTCCCCGCGGGTGGAGCTTATGCGTCATACTCCAAGACCTTTCATGAGTTTATTAAAGAGCACCCAACTCTCACGGACTGCGACGTTTAACAGTCAGACTCATATAGATGATTCCTCAAGAGATGCTCTGCAGGACAACATCTCCGCCTATAAAAGTAGGCCGCTTGGAACACATTAAGATAAATATCAACCTGCCATGCAGATCAGGAGAGTATTGCATCTTCGCGGAGTGGGATAGTAAAATATAAGGATACTCTCCTCTCAGCTGTCCAACAGCTTGTCACCCACTTCTACTTCACGGGATCTCCGATCACATAGAGTGGTTTACTACTGTGGACAACTCATACCGTGGGTCTCAAACCCATCTCGCTCGATGCACTATCTATCACATTACATGATAAACCCTTTGTGAAGGGATCTGCCAAATTCTTAGATGTTTGGATATAATCCAACGCAATAACTCCGGAGTTTCTCAATTTTCTGACAGATTTCAATCTCCTCTTCACATGCCTTGATGACTTTAAATTATCCTTAGAACTTTTAATCTTGACTATCACAGTTTAATTATCACAGTTCATAAGGATAGCGGGTATTGGTTTTTCAACCACAGGTAAGTCCATCAAAAGCTCACGAAGCCACTCTGCTTCAACAGTGGATGTGTCTAATGCTGCGAGTTCTGCTTCCATAGTTGACCTCGTTAAGATGGTCTGCTTGCAAGACTTCCAGGAAACAGCGCCACAAACACATAACCACTCGTGGCCTTAATCTCATCAGCATCAGAGATCCAGTTTGAATCATTATAACCCTCCAGTACCCTCGGATACCCAGAATAGTGAATTCCATAGCTCGCATTGCCTTTTAAATAACGCATAACTCTCTCAAGAGCATGCCAATGATCATCTCCCGGATTAGAAACAAACCGGCTCAACTTGCTTACAGCAAAACAGATGTCAGGCCTCGTGGCACAAGCCAAATACATAAGCGAGCCAATAATCTGAGAATATCTCAGCTGATCTCTAGCACTTTGTTGATTCTTTCGAAGCAACACACTAGGATCATATGGTGTCGGAGAAGGCTTGCAGTCGTCATACCCGAAGCGACTCAAGACCTTTTCCACATAGTGAGACTGAAGCAGTGTAATCCCACCATTACCATCTCTCAGCAGCTTGATGTTCAAGATAACGTCAGCCACTCCTAGATCCTTCATCTCAAAACAGCGAGATAAGAAATCCTTAACCTCCTTAATCAAATCAAGGCTGGTTCCAAAGATCAGCATGTCATCAACATATAGACAAAGAATAACTCCCTCGCCCCCACCATAGCGATAGTACACACACTTGTCAGATTCGTTTACAATGAATCCTGCAGCAGTTAAAGTTCTTTCAAACTTTTCATGCCATTGCTTAGGAGCTTGCTTCAGGCCATATAAAGACTTTAACAACTTGCACACCCTTGCTTCCTGACCAGGTACTACAAAACCATCGGGCTGATTGGTGGCTCTAAGTTGACGAGGGAATATTTCCCCGGCAACAGTGCCAGAAACAATGTTTGTACGTCACACGTCAGTTGGGAACCCCAAGAGGAAGGTATGATGAGTGCAGCAGCAAGTTTTCCCTCAGTATGAAACCATGGTTTAATCGAACCAGTAGGAAAACGAGGTTGCTTCGAAGGTGTTGATGAAGGAGTGTAGTGCGGCGCAACACCAGGGATTCCGGTGTCAACGTGGAACCTGCACAACACAATCAAATTACTTTGCCCCAACTTAACAGTGAGGTTGTCAATCTCACCGGCTTGCTGAAAACAAAGGGTTAAACGTATCGTATGGAAAATGATGTTTGTTTGCATAAAACAATAGAGAACAATGATTGCAGTAGATTGTATTTCAGATGTAAAAGAATGGACCGGGGTCCACAGTTCACTAGTGGTGTCTCTCCAATAAGATAACTAACATGCTGGGTAAACAAATTACAGCTAGGCAATTGACAATTGATAAGTGCACATAACATGCATGTGTGAGCTGTGGTGTCTACTATGAGATTCATTTGGGCATTACGACAAAGTACATAGACCGCTATCCAGCATGCATCTATGCCTAAATAGTCCACTTTCCAGTTAACATCCGTACCCCTTCCAGTATTAAGTTGCAAGCAACAGACAATTGCATTAAGTAATGTGCGTAATGTAAACAATACATTCATCCTTGAATAAAGCATTGTTGTTTTACCCCTAGTGGCAACAACACATCTACAACCTTAGAACTTGCTGTCACTATCCCAGGTTAAATAGAGGTTGAACCCAACTATCATGCATAAATACCCCCTCTTGGAGTCACAAGTATTCACTTGGCCAAGGCTTCAACAAGTAACGGAGAGCATGCAAGATCACAAATGACATAGACAAGATAATATAATATTCAGCTCCACATAGGTATCAATATAAGTCAGATCCTAGCAAACACAACATGTAGCATTACAATAAGATGATCTTGATCATGATAGGCAGCTCACAAGATCTAAACATGATGGCACAAGTGGAGAAGACAACCATCTAGCTACTGCTATGGACCCATAGTCCAAGGATGAACTACTCACGCATCACTCCGGAGGTGGGCATGGCGATGTAGAGCCCTCCGGTGATGATTCCCCTCTCCGGCAGGGTGCCGGGAAGAGCTTCAGAACCCCCCGAGTTAGGGTTGACGACGGCGGCGGCGGCGAATATGTTCTGGATGAAAGGCTCGGTGTTTTAGGGTTTTCACGCCTCGGGGAATAAATAGGCAAAGGGGTGATGTCGGCGGACCCCCGAGGGGCCCAAACCACCAGGCGGCGCGGTGGGGCCCACTGCCGCGCCGGCCTGTGGTTTGGCCACCTCGTGGCTCTCCTTCGTCTCTCCTTCGGACTCTGTGTACGTGCTGGAAAAATAGGGACTTGGCCTTTTGTTTCGTGCAATTCCGAGAATATTTCCAGAAGTAACTTTCTGAAACCAAAAACAGCAGAAAACAGGGAACTGGCACTGTGGCATCTTGTTAATAGGTTAGTCCCAGAAAATGCATAAAAGTGATACGAAGTGTATATAAAACATGTAGCAAATGGTATAATATAAGCATGGAACAGCAGAAATTATGGATACGTTGGAGACGTATCACTGATCCATGTAAATTTCCTCGTCTAACTCTCCATTTAGGAAAGCTGTCTTAACGTCCATTTGATGAACGAGAAGACCATGCGAGGCAGCCAACGAAAGTAGCACACGAATCGTGGTCAGTCTAGCCACAGGTGAGTAAGTGTCAAAGAAGTCTTCACCTTCTTTCTGGGTATAACCCTTGGCCACAAGCCGCGCCTTGTACTTCTCAATAGTACCATCAGGCCTAAGCTTTTTCTTGAACACCCACTTACATCCTACAGGTTTACACCCATAAGGACGATCAGTGACTTCCCAGGTTCCGTTAGCCAAGATGGAATCCATCTCGCTACGGACAGCTTCCTTCCAGTAGTCCGCATCAAGAGATGCATAAGCTTCTGAAATGGTACTGGGTGTGTCATCCACAAGGTATACAATGAAATCATCACCAAAGGACTTTGCAGTCCTCTGTCTCTTGCTCCTAACAGGAACTTCATTGTCATCCTCCACAGGATTATCAGTGTGTTCTATCGAAATGGTAGGATCAGGAATAACAGCCAATTCCTGACTAGATGTAGTAGGTATCTCCTGATTTGATGAGCTAGGCATATCCTTCATGGGAAAGATATCCTCAAAGAAAGTCGCATCCTTCGACTCCACAATCATACCAACATTAACGTCGGGTACCTCAGATTTTACTACCAAAAATTTATAACCAACGCTATGAAAAGCGTAGCCCAGAAGAACACAATCCACGGTTTTTGGTCCAAGCTTGCGCTTCTTGGGAATTGGTATATTGACTTTCGCCAAACAGCCCCAAGTACGAAAGTAAGAGAGTCTCGTATTTTTCCTTTCCCATTCCTCAAATGGAGAAACACTTTTCGTCTTAATGGGAACTCGGTTTAGGACATGACAAGCTGTCAATAAAGCCTCCCCCCACCATGCCTTGGAGAGACCCGAAGTATCTAACATGGCGTTAACCAAATCAGTTAGAGTTTGGTTCTTTCTTTCGGCCACCCCATTTGACTGAGGCGAGTAGGGAGACATCCTCTCATGAATTATACCATGTTCCGCACAAAACGAATCAAACTCATTGGAAAAATACTCTCCACCACGATCAGACCTTAATCGTTTAATTTTCCGATCAAGTTGGTTCTCTGCTTCAGCTTTATAGATTTTAAAGAAGTTCAAAGCCTCATCTTTTGATTTCAGAAGATACACATAACAATATCTAGTGGAGTCATCGATAAGCGTCATGACATATTTCTTTCCGCCTTTTGTCAACACGCCATTCATCTCATAGAGATCCGAATGTATAAGTTCCAGCGGTGCCAAGTCTCTTGCCTCAGCAGTCGTATCGGACTTGCGAGGTTGCTTAGCTTGCACACATACTTGACACTTGGAACCTTTGACAGTGGTGAATTTCGGAATTAAATCCAAACTAGCTAGCCGCGTCATGCTACCAAAGTTAATATGACAAAGTCGTGAATGCCAGACATTAGACGAAATTTCATGGCAAATATGATTAATAACTTTGGTGCAAAAGTCTGACAAAGATAGGCGGAACAAGCCTCCGCACTCATAGCCATTACCAACAAATTGTCCATACTTAGATATTACAACTTTATTGGACTCGAAAACCAACTTATAACCATCTCGACATAGTAGCGATCCGCTGACGAGATTTTTATTGATGGAGGGAACATGATGAACGTTCTTCAGGCGCACGGTCTTCCCCGAAGTAAACTTCAGATCCACCGTACCAACACCTCGAACAAAAGCATGTGACCCGTTTCCCATCAGCACGGGAGAAGTCCCTGTGACCTGGTAAGAAGAAAACATGGAACTATCAGCACAAACATGTACATTGGCACTAGTGTCAATCAACCATTCAGGAGAATGACAAACTGAAAGGATGGTAGGAAATATACCGTACCCAGGTTCCTTCATCTCAACATCACCAATGACAACATTGGCAGTCTTGCCGCTGTTCTCTTGTTCGCGCAGCTCATGGCGGTTGGGACAACGAGGAGCCCAGTGATTCGGATCACCGCAAACATGGCATGATCCCTTCCGCGGCTTCTTATTGTTGCTCTTCTTAAAGTTGGTAGGCTGTGAAGGCTTGAACCTTCCATCAGGCTTGCCTTTACCCCTAGAATTGCTCTTGTTAAATTTGGGCTTGTGGGTCTGCTGATAATTCTTCTTCTGTACCATATTGGCACTAGAACCAGCCTCGGCAATTCGAGCACGTGTATCCTTCGCTCTCGGCTTCTCTTCAACATCAAGCGACCCAATGAGATCCGAAACGGAAAACTCTTGTCTCTTGTGTTTCAGAGAAGTAGCAAAGTTGCTCCACGAAGGTGGAAGCTTGGCGATTATGCTACCGGCAACAAACTTGCCCGGTAAATTACACTTGAAGTGCTCAAATTTCTTAGCGAGTGACTGTATCTCATGAGCCTGTTGTACAACAGAACGCTCATCAGTCATCTTGTAATCATAGAATTGCTCCATGACGTACAACTCGCTGCCAGCGTCCGAGGCCCCAAATTTGGCCTCGAGCGCATCCCACATGTCCTTGCCGTTATCAAATGACATGTACGAGTCCACAATGGAGTCGTCAAGAATACTGAGGAGGGCACTCTTGAAAAGAGTATCGAGCCTCTCATATGCCTCCTGTTGTTCAGGAGTAAGCTCGCCCTCAGGCTTGCCTTTGATGGCGGCATAGCAGTTACTGTTTTGGAACCAGTAAACTGCTCTCATGCGCCACCCGTTTGCGGTGTGAATTTGGCACTTTCTCAAGATTGTTCTTGCACCCGTGTGGTGCAACTGTAGCGCTAGCCCCCTGATGCCTCCATTTCTTGGTCACATGCAGCAAAGATACAAGGTGCCCGTGTTGGCAGCCTGCGAGCAAAAACTCCTCGTAGGTCGTGCCGATAATTTGCAACCAGAAAGGACCCGAGCGGCCGATAATTTGTACTGTACAATGCAAGAGAACAAGGTCCCGTGCGTCGATGTGACATAGATATGTTAATTTCTCGACAAGGGAAGACTTACAAAGCCAACACTTGATTTATTAGTTCATAACTCTATGCGCTTGATCGAGAACACATTCAAATACGTACTACTAATATAATATTTTTGGATCATGCAGCACATATGCATGGTCTGTCGTTGATCGCAGCTTCATGGGAGATCGCGAGGTCATTAGACGGTCTCGATCGATGGTTGAGCTAGCTAAATGCTAGGTCTTCATGGGCACTTGTGGCGTCCGTTGTGCGTGGTCATATGGGCGTAGCAGGGGCAGACGTCCTCGTTGCCGGAGGTGCCCGGCGGCACGCAGCCGCAGCGCTGGCAGCACGTGCCGCACGCCCGCCGACACAGGTTCGGCCGGCTCGACTTGCTGCACCGGTACCAGCACGCGCCGCCGCAGTCTGCACCGCCGCAGCAAATCGATTAGTACCATGAAAAGAAGCCGATAGCTATAACTAGCAGGTCTCCTGCTCGTTGTGCTCAGTTGTGATCAACTCGAATTGGCAAACAGCCGGTGCGTGCGTGCGTGTGTGCTTACCGATGGCGTGAGCTTGTCCAGTGGGAGCGGTGGTCTGGGGAGGAAGAAAGAAACATGAACTTATCAGTTTGGCTAAGCAGCCCATACCCTACCCTACATATCATGCAGATCGATACAGTGGAAGCATCTATATATGGTCACCTTGACGAGGAGCAGGAGGACGACGAGCGCCACACACAGGAGCACCTTACCCTCCTTGCCAGCCATGGCGATCGAGAAACCTCCTGCAGGAACAGTTGATCTACTCTCTCTTTCTCAGGGAAATGTGGACAGCTTTGCCTTTGGTTGCGAGGGGCAAGCTTTATAGGCGGTGGCGAGGCAGTGTGGCACACAGCATAAGCTCTGCGTGTGCATGCCCGCCTCGGTTCCGTGTTGGGCTCTCGGCTCTCCACGTATCACGCAACTTGCGCCCGGAGTAGCAACCAACCAACTGGTTGCGCCGATCGACCAGGTTGCCTAAATCTGTACTCACTTCGTCGGCCTGATCTGATCACGGGGCATGGCTCTTCGAAGGAGAGTTGTTTGTACGTGCGTGAAGATGGGCATCTCCCAAGCTGACCTCTCGTTTGTCCAAAGATAACAATATCATCGTCAATTTATCCCAAAATGTAAGGCGTGCTTTATTGTAAACGGTAATTGATGAATAACTTTAGCCATGAATACGTACCAAATTATACGGATTGACATATAATTAACATGATCATACCACATTGAAAACTTCGCTTACCGGCTGCCATGGAATCCTCCCTTCTTGAAAGCTCGATTTCGTTTTTGATCCCCTTTTCATTGACGGTCCTAATGACATCAATCACTCTGATTCTGCATCATTAATTTGGTCCTTGAAGGCACACGGTGACAGAATTTCAAGGGAAACCCCACTCCCCGGTTCATCGACCATGGGAGTGGGCGGTGGGCGCAAACATGCCCGCGGTCTCTGGCTCAAACTCCTTCGATTTCTCCCAGCCAAAGAGCTGGGCCGATCTAATTCGGTCATGTGATAGACTTTTATGGATTTTTAGATCTTAGTATGATATCTCTCGGTCTCTCAGAAACTCAGGTAGAAGTTGAGTGAATTCATGGGTGGGTCAGTGGTCTCTCGTGATCTGGTTCTAGATCGATGAATGGTGAAGGATCCATGGATGGATTCTATTCTCTGTATCTTCTCTCTATCATTCGCCTCTGGGGGACGGGGAGACAAAAAGACATGTTCGTGCAAAGCTTAAGCTTAGTGTATCACAACTAAGACTACCAATGTTAAACCTGAAAGACATTTTATCTCACAAATAGTGTATCTGACTGACTTTCTTTTCATGGTTATCTTAGTCACGAGGAGAACTACAAAAAAGATCCACAACTATTTTTCTTCGTTAATTGCCATTGTTATCACTTGCTTGCTAGATTTTACACTACTTAGTTACCGATGTAGTTTTGTGAATGATATCATTAGTTAGTGGTTGGTAGCATGACAACTGGTGAAAATGGATCAAAACATAGTAACATGACAACTAGTTTCCAGGCCTCGTCGAGAAAAGCGGTGGAAACGGATCGCTAATCAAATCAACAATTTAGAAGATAAATCATTATAAAGTTTGGGTTGAACAATATATGTGATGACATCAAGATGAGGTGACATATTTTTGCATCCATTTTCTCTCTCTATTGGAGAAGGACACTTCAAAATCAGCCGTATGGGAAGACATCAGTGAGTACGTGCCCCACTTAGATTCGCCCCCATATCTGAGTAAGAAAATATAGAAGACCTCACGAGATAGACTGAATATCACTATGCCTCGGCTCACCCAAATAGGTGAGAACTTCTTGCCGGGGAGATATCCCTTGCAAGGAGGCAGCCAAACCACTACTTCACCGCAATACAAAATGTCACAAAAGTACACGATCATGAAATAGTGGAAATGAGAAATACTGATCATACGAAATTTGACAGCATCAAATTAGGACGCAACGGTCTATGGGACCGTGACGGGATACACTTGTCGGCGTTGGACGCATCGATAACAAAGGTCGCACAAGAATGAGGATAGTGCTATGAGACTCGTATTCCCATATCGGATGGCCATCTCCACTATAGAGATTTCACAACAACAACAAAAACTTTAGCATAAAAATATACTATTAAAAGGACAAACGTAGATTCAGAGTTCCCATGTCCTGACATCACATCAACCACCGGATACGGATACCACACAAGCGAAGGTGAACTTTCTTCCTGTTGCGAGTAAATTGTAAACTGAGAGAGACAATGAACAAATGTTTCGAATTGTGTTACAAGAGCTCAAACCTATAAAATCACATAGTCACATGGAGACACTCCCCCCTCTTCAGGGAAGGCCTTGGTTTCATAGCGGCAGAACAGGGACAACCGTCGGCGGCGACGGCAACCGCGTGTTTAATGGGGGATTTACCCTAACTAGTAATCGTGCACGTGCAATGCACGTATCTAACTAATAGCATATTGTAGGTTAAGAGACATACCAAACTTACATAAAAAGGAACATGTAGTAAGAACTCCAATTTCATACAAGTTTACAGTTATATGAAAAACTTCAAGTTAATTGATAAATCGTGAAAAATATTTTTTGAAAAAAACAAGAATTCCTATGTACGTGTTCTTTTACAGAAAGTGTTTACTATAGATCAAACAAAAAATTATTACATTGTACTCACGCCCTATATGTCTCATAAATAAATATGATAAGACAACTAAGAACAATATCCGAAAAGAAATATCTCGTGGAAACTGCCCATGACGACGGCAGAGCTATTCAGTTAATATATTCAATGGTAAAAAAAATAGGCACAGAAATTATGCATCGGTAGTGCGCCATTGGCCGTACAAAGACAACTGGGCACACGCAGGTCATCCATAAATAGCCAAACAATGCAGTGACTGTAAGCCTGAACTTTTGTAACCCCGGAGCTTGTGACAAAGATGCAAACCTGCTTGGCGAAACCTCTTCAAGCGAATAGATTATGGAATATCTAGGATAAAATATCCAGTACAACCATTGCTACTCACTTCATTGATCGATCTCCAGCTCTAGAATACTTCTTCCTCTTGTTGTTGATGTCCTCATTGTCCTCGCAGGTCCCGCAAATGCTCTTCATCACCATTTCTTCCCACGCCATCTCGTCCTCGCCCATCATGCCGTCGTAGTTCTGGCAATCATTGACAACACAAGAAATTCCCTTGCAAATAGAATTCAGTCTCAAGGATTAAACAACAATAATCTTGAAAATCTGAGTTCGATTTCCGTGCGATGTTTAAAGAAAACAAAATGCTTCAGAATACAAGTGATTTAAAGCTGAAAAACTGAAGTGAACATGCTTTACTTCCCTAGAAGAATAGTTCATCAAATATATCTTATTATTGCAAGAGATCCTGTTTTCCAATGCGTGAAAGCATAAAAACACTCTTTTCAGTTGAAACTTTAGGCGTAGTTGCCAAAACAAGAATCAAAGAAGGCTCTCGGATATAGCAATCGAAAGGAAACCCATCTTGATGTCGATCCTGTCTGCCCTAACTCAAAGCAATCAAATTCCACAAGCATCTTGTGATATCTATTACAGAGGATAAGAATTAAAAAAAGAGACCCACCAATTCGACGCTGATTTCAGTTTTGTGAACTGTTATTCTTATGGACAATGGGAATGAAGAATACCTTATAGAGAAATTTTTAAAGCGAAAATCATGACAAGACATTCTTTTCAGGCCATGATGCACTATATATTGTACGAACGGAAAGCATGCATGCACCAGTCCAGTTTTCCACCTTGTTCTGTACAACCAGAGAAGCTTGCGCTTGGTAAGAACAGTTAACAATGAACTCAGATTTCAACCCTCCACATGCATGTAGGAGAAATATAGGAGAAAAATAAATGAGGTCCCTCCATGGCAATCCAAAACATATCTTGATGCTTGGTCAATCATTAAGGAAGCTGATTTGTAAAAAAAAGCCAAAAACTTATTAACTCAATCTATTACCTTTTGAAAGCCTAAAAAAATTACCAGCATCAAGTATGACCTCTCTCACTCTGTGTTTGAATTATAGACCCCATAATTCTCTACATTATGTGCTATTTTCAACAATCTTGAATTTGGGCAATACCTGAACTTTATCTAACGATGATGAAGATGCGGCTTGAGAAAAATCTCTTGATCCACTTGTCCACCAGCAACCACGACTGTATTATTTGTGGTGAGAGCATTGTCCCTGAACTGAGACACTGGCCAATATGCATGTCTTAAAAGCAAGAAGGACACATCTGCCTAGCAACCTCGGCAACGACCTCTGTTATCAGCTGCTTTGCCCGATAAAATAGGTTGATATTCCAGTTTTTGTGAAGAGTGGATCTGGCTATTTAGTATATAACTCAACCTTGTTGGGCATTACACTATTAGTAAGCATATTTTTCAGATGTGAGAGGCCATAGATTTTGTTATGCATTCACATGACAGTTCCCATCAAACAAATGCAAAACAAACTGTATGATAAAGTACATAAGCTCCAGGCAAGGAAACACAAAAATAACCGATTAAGACGTCAAATTGTGTGAGCAAAACAGCTTGGAATGCAAAAACGCACCTTACGCAAAAAGGAAAAAATTGCAACCTAGCTGGGAAGCAATGCAGCTGACAAGCAACCTTGTCGTCGAGTCAATGATACCTCGAAAGTTGGGCGACCCTGTCGTTGAGGACTCACCCACCTTGCTGTTTTTCGAGGTACTCCTCGCTCTTCTCATCGGAGAGTCGTGAATACCAGTTCGATTTTTCCCGGTAGATTACCACTTGTGGGATTAGCATCCCTCTCTACTGGCGTGTTTGTTAGATCTTTAAACCGGGAACGCGACCCTGATGCAGACGGAGACGCAACTGGTTGAAGTTTCTTCATGTGCAACAACTGTGATGAAAAAAGTCAAATGTAAAACCATGGGAAAAGAAATAATCATGTGGAGAATCATGGTAACTGGTTTGGCCAAACTCAAATTTGCACAAATAACACAATCTATTTAGAAATAATGCATGTATAGGAGATAAACCATTCACATCATTGTATTTTTTTCTCTATAAACAATCTTTACATGAGGTAGCCATACAATCAGGAACTCAAATTTGCACAATTCTATGGATGCATTTTGGTGAAAAGTAGGCAACATATTATGGTTATGCGTTCCATTCTGTTTCTGCCTTCCAAGCAAAAAAGGACACATTGTATGAGTATTCAGGCAACATATTAATGTGCTTGATAGAGTGAATCTTGAGGATACACACATTGTACATGACAGTACAGTAGTATGTCTAGATCATCAGATGCAAATGGTTTAGTCTGGTCAATGCATGTTTGAACAAAGCTAAAAAATTAATCTCCACTAATGCTTAAATTCAAGACCAGATTTATATGCATACCCGCTCGATGATCACTTATGGCGACAAGTGAGTACCAAATGACATGAAAAAGGATAAAAACCAAGGCTGCGTCCAGTATTCAGTCCGTGATGGTGTGATGCTAGATAGTGAAGAAGGATGGGAGCATTTTGAAATGAAACTGACTGTCAGATCTTGGTGGAAATGTGGAACACCAGGCATAATGAAAAGATCAGCGATTATGTGTCTTCTTCCCCTGTCTAGATATGAAAGCCTAATATGATAAAGCATGACCAAACGTGTAGAGCATGCTGAAGAAGTTCCATTGCTTGTACAAAAACGAAGACTGTAAGAATTCTGATTGAGGAACAGCAGACCTTATGTAGAAGCGAGGAATAGCAGGGAAGAACACTGCGACGGTTGCCGGACTTCGGCTGTACAGCGGCGACAACGCGCCGCCTCGCTGGTGGCCGGTGTGCAGGTCGCAGCCTCGCTGGTGGCCGCCGTGTAGGGCGCCGCCGTGCGCCGGCCGATTGGAAGCTGCGGCGGAATTTCTTCCCAGCGGTAGGAATTGGGCGGCGATGGGATGGCAGTTTGTGACGGGGATTTTTTGTTTTTGAACCGACGGTTTTGTTAAACGCGTTTGTCAATCACCGGTGAATTTTGGGTCGTTGGATCATCCACGTGTACGGTTCAGATCGTTTGGATCTGCCCCACTGGAGCTTTTAATATTAGCGGAGATAAACCATTTCAGCGCTCTTGGTGGCCATTTTGTTTTTTAGAACCTCCCGGCGGCCGCTTGGTCTAGGATATTTCCGAGCCGGACTTACGTTTAGTTGGGCCTCGTGCTTGGGCCATAGACGGTGTGCAGTCGTCCACATGTACAGTTAGCCGCCGCACGTGGCCGTACCTTTGTCCGATGTGGCGGACGCCATGGATCCGGATCCATCTGCTCCGGATTCTATGTGCCCACCTACCTGGTCTCTGTCTCATACATACCCACAGTTCATCCGCCATTCCCAAATATGATATTCGCTCGTTGCTCCAAGTCTCACCTTAGTCCTTACCATCATTAGCCGCCGCCGCCGCCGATCGACGAGGCGAGCGTTCCTACCGCTCGAGCGTTGACACGATCTCCGGCCGGTCGGCGTGCGAGCTCGGCCGTCGACAACTCGCCCTGCCCATGCCGTTTCTTCTGACTCAAGCGGGTCAACGCTAGCTCAT
This sequence comes from Poa pratensis, assembly GCA_947311845.1. Lineage (NCBI taxonomy): Eukaryota > Viridiplantae > Streptophyta > Magnoliopsida > Poales > Poaceae > Poa > Poa pratensis. The sequence goes on along the minus strand of CAMZMU010000074.1, from coordinate 106,529,574 downwards.
CTCCGTCTGTCGTCCTGATTCTCCATATCGGTCGTCGGAATTCGTCCGTACTACTATAAAGAGCCTCGGGAGACACACCCTCCGGCCACGATGCCCTCCAGCTCCGGCTCCGACCCTCTGCTCGCGCGCGCCGACGGCATGGCGGGAGAAGACAGCGACGACGACATCGCCGTCGCGGCGGTGGACCACCGCGGCCGGCCCGCCCCCCGCGCCTCCACCGGCCGCTGGAGGTCGGCGCTCTTCATCATAGGCAAGTGCATACGCAGATTAATAGCTTTAGCTCTATGAATGCGCGATAATATAGTCTGATTATTAACTTGTGGTGCGCGATGATGGATGGATACAGCGGTGGAGATCGCGGAGCGGTTCTCGTTCTACGGCGTGTCGGCGAACCTGATCAGCTACCTGACGGGGCCGCTGGGCGAGGGGCTCGCCAAGGCCGCGTCCGCCATCAACCTCTGGAACGGCGTGGCGCAGATGGTGCCGCTGCTCGGCGCCGCCCTCGCCGACTCCTGGCTCGGCCGCTACCGCACCATCCTGCTCGCCTCCCTGCTCTACATCCTGGTAAAGCTTAGCTTATCTAAATCCGCCGTCCTGCACGGTGTCCGTTCATCTTTCATTTTTTTTTTCTTTGCGTGAAAACAAACTATCAACGTTCGGGATAGCGCTTAGTAGAGCTGGGCCCGCGTATCAGCGGGACACTGGAACTGGCGTGCTTGAACCGGTCTTTGCTTCGCTAATTTTCGTAGCTCGAGATATTTTAACTAGACTCCTGCTTCCGGCAATTGGACTTAATGATACAAGCTGAATTTAAAATATGCAGAATTATTCGAGTTGTTGAGAGTGGACGACTCGTCACACATCTGAGATCCGGCGCATAATAACTCAATGCGACACGTCGAGTAGAAATGTTGGGTGGTTGAGAGTGCATGCACATGTGAGCAATAGCCACGGCCCTTTTTCTGGAAACCTCTCCCTTCGCTACAGTACCCAGAGGCGGATCGGAGGCGACTCGGTTCTTCCCGGCGGTCGCCGGCGTATCCGTGGGATCCCTCTCCCTCCGCCGGCCGCTGCGGCGGCGGGAGGGTGGGGGATCCCCGGATCTGCACTCCGGCGTGTAGGTAGGAGCCTTGGGGCGGCGCCGGCGTGGTGGGGGTGGCGGCGTCGTCTTTTTGGTGCTCTGCAGCTCCCCCTTCCCGGCGCCGTCGTCGATGGTGCTGTCGAGCTGCGGGAGCGCCACCTCCCTGCCGTTGCTTTCTCCGGCGGCGACGGCAGGCTCGTGGCGTGTGTATAGGAGGCCGGCGGAGGGGAGTCAAGACGGCGGCAGTGCGGGAGCGTGGCGTGAAGGTGGAGGTTCTGGGGCGCTGGCCCCAGATCTGGAGCAGTGCGAGTTCGGGGAGGCCCCCCGGCCGATGCGGCTTCTTCGTCAACAGATCCAACTCTACGGAGTTGGTGGATCCTGCGGCTCATCAACGCCTCTGGGCTAGAGGCTCTTCTGCTCCACGGCGGGTGCTCCTGGTGGCCGGTTTCTTCGGCGTCTGCGACGGTGGAGGGCTGGCGCGCCGGGCGACCTGGAGGTTGAAGACGGACGGTGCACGCGCTGTTCTTGTTTTCCTCTCTGTTTCTTTGTTTGCTTGTATTGGATCTTGTAAGGCTCCCTTTTTAGTATGAATACAAGTATGAAAAAGTCAAAAAAAAAGAGTGCATGCACATGTAGACCTCACACGAATAATTATGCATAGGATTTCTTTTGTATAGGATTTGCAGAGAAGTGGTCAGCGATTGGAAACGCTAGGAGGTTGGAGTAACATATGTTACTGTGACATACCCAATACAATGTGAGTTGCAGACTTGCATGACAATACACACATGTACTCAGTCCGTTCCAATTTAATTGACTTGTTATCCACCAAACATCGATGTCAATTAAATTGGAACGAAGGGAGTACTATGTCCTAGGGAAATCCATATCGGATCATATGTCTAGATGCACCGGCGCTAAAAATATTTTTTTTAAATGTCAAAATATTATAAATAAATTTTTCGGATATACTAGATGACATTTCTGTTAGCACACAAAAAGTTTCGCGAAGAAAAGACATTTTTTATGGGCTGTGCAAAAAAGACAAATTCGGGTTTTCCAAAATGACATTATATTCGATTTTTTTTGCACAGGTCCCAAAACATGTCTTTTCTTCGCGAAGCTTTTTATACTAACATAAAATGTCATGATGTAGATCCAAAAATTTATTTAGATTTTTTTTTGACATTTAAAAAATGTTTTACATAACGGGTGCATCCGCACCCGTGAACCGAACCGCCGTGTCCCATGTACTACCAACTCTAAAGGTAGTAATATAGAGTAATAACAAGTGCGTGTTACTGTTATATGTTACTCCCCACTATGAGCAACCTTAAGGGTTTGGGCATCCGGAAGTCATTTTAGCTCGCGAGCTTCTTCTCTATTTAATAGAAAATTAAAAATCATATTAATAAATATAGAAAAAGCTAAAATAGACAATGCATGTTGTAAATGATATATCCCACAAACGTAAAAATCGCGATTAGAAATATTTTATCATTCTTGGAGATATGAAAGTGTGTATATTTAGATCCACATAATTACTATTTTTATGTTACTCGGAATATAAAGTATTTAAATCGATATTTTTCACGTTGTGAGATACATCATTGGCAACCTACAGAATTTTCTTCAGGTTTTTGTACTTATAAATATGATATTTAAAAAAGTTAAATAAAATATTACTGAATCCTGGAAGCCACATTCTCTCCTCCTTGGGTGTGTGTAAGCTTTCTGTCCAGCAGCTATAAATGTTTGGGAACAAATTTCGGCCCAGTAAAGAACCATGTTTGATCAAGCCAGGTGAAAAGCCAGCTACTGGGCCTCGATCAATGTGCATAAATTAGGCCTGCAATTCGTTCGTTCTTCTGCTCGATCGTCTTTTGCAATGTTCAGCACGCTGGAAAAATCTCACTTGTCAGTACTGAAAATGCGTGCAGGGTCTGGGCATGCTGTCTCTCTCAACCTTGCTTTCCTCCGGCAGCCACAAATGCGGCACCGCCACCGCCGGCAGCACGCCCTGCCCGCCGCCGTCCGGCCTACAGATGGCCGCCTTCTACACCTCCCTCTACTTGGTGGCCCTCGCGCAGGGCGGGCACAAGCCGTGCGTCCAGGCCTTCGGCGCCGACCAGTTCGACGAGACCGACCCCCGGGAGGCCGTCTCCCGGAGCTCCTTCTTCAACTGGTGGTACTTCGGCATATGCGCCGGCACCGCCGTCACGCTGATCTTCCTTAGCTACATCCAGGACAACGTCGGATGGGCGCTCGGCTTCGGCATCCCCTGCGTCGTCATGGCCTTCGCCCTCGCCGTGTTCCTGCTCGGCACCCGCACCTACCGCTACTACGTCTCCGACAGCAAGCAGCGGAGCGTGTTCGCTCGTGCCGGCGAGGCTTTCGCGACGTGGAGAAACAGCCGGCGGAAGTCGGGTAGTCCTGTCTTGGCAACGTCGGCGCCGGAGTCCAGGTAATTCAGAGTCTTTCGCAAGTTGTTTCGGTACGGTCGATGGGTGCAAGAACGTGGTGGCTCATTGAACCGCATTGTCCAAATTTTGTAGTGCTCAGGGCGACGAGGAAGAGCAGGAGCTGGTGATCAGCAACGCGGACCTACTCGAGGAAACCAAGAGTGTCCTCCGGCTGTTCCCGATCTGGGCGACGTGCCTGATCTACGCCGTGGCGTTCTCGCAGTCGTCGACGTTCTTCACGAAGCAGGCGGCTACCCTCGACCGGCGCGTTGGCCACGGGCTCCAGGTTCCCCCGGCCGCGCTGCAGAGCTTCATCAGCATCACAATTGTCGTCCTCATGCCCCTCTACGACCGTGTCCTCGTGCCTCTGGCGCGCCGCTAAGCACCGGCGTGCCCTCCGGCATCACCCTACTGCAGCGCATTGGCACCGGGATGCTGCTCTCCCTCGTGTCCATGGTGGTGGCGGCGCTTGTTGAGGCGCGCCGGCTCCGGGTCGCGACGGACGCCGGGCTTGTCGACCAGCCGAAGGTGCCGGTCCCGATGAGCCTGTGGTGGATGGTGCCGCAGTACGTGCTGTTCGGCGCGGCGGACGTGTTCACCATGGTCGGCCTGCAGGAGTTCTTCTACGACCAGGTGCCCGACAAGATGCGCAGCCTCGGGATGGCCTTCTACCTCAGCATCTTCGGCATCGGCAGCTTCATCAGCAGCGGTCTCGTGTCCGGCATCGACAGGGCGACGTCGGCCAGGGGGCACAGCTGGTTCTCCAACAATCTCAACCGCGGCCATCTCGACTACTTCTATTGGCTCATCGCCGGGCTCAGCGCGCTCGAGCTCCTCGTCTACGTCTTCTTCGCACTAATATTCAAGTACAAGAAGAAGACGACGGTGATTGCAAATACGGCTGATTAGCAACCGATGCACATATAGACATGGGGCAGTTGAGTTGAGTCTGTACATTTTGAGTACGTACCGGCGGCGATTATCTTCACATTGCAACCCACCTAGGATTCTATGTGAGCATGGCTCTTTCAATAGCCTAATTGATGAGCCAATTTCTTACGCCCTGGAAACAAGAAAATTTAGGTGAAAGTGTCAATATACCATTGTAGTTGTAGAGATGTACAATCTTAGAGTACCCCTGAAATCAATCAACCTTTGTTTGGGCATCGATGTGTTGTGATGCAATTTACACTAGAATGAAAAATTCTCTCAACTGTGAGAGACGTTGGTTTAGACCGATTCACCAATTAACAATAAGAATTTTTGTAAGTTAAAGATCTTATTTAGAAGTTAAAATTTTCTTATGGTGCCACAGACGGTGAAGACGCACGCAAACCGTCCAAGCTTTTTCGCTGCTCACGGTCAGCCTTCTCTTCTCCAACTGTTTGGTCCTCAGCCAACTTCGTCCTAAACCCCAGCTCACCTTAGGTTGCCACCATATACTACACAATGGCGTCTGAGGCGAGGAAGGCACAAATGCGCCAGATCTTGGCCGGAGACGAGGACTTTCCACTGCTTGGTGTGATGAGCAACTGAGCGGTTGCTTCAACTGAGATGAATTTCTCGAATAGTAAGTGCGTGTTCATATGAACTTAATTCATAGTAGAGATATTTTTTTTCTCCTTACAATCTTTTTTTCCATGTTTTTTGGAAAAGGGGAAACCAAATTTTATAGTTTGGGTCTACTCTTTCCGTTGATATGCACTGGTTACAGATCTTTTGAGAAGTTGATTCTGATATTCAATTTTAATATTACATTTGCAAATGGGAGATGCACTGATTTGGACCGCACTAAGCTAGAAAATTGCTTAGACACACAAGAAATGTTACAATCCACTAGACTAAAAAAACACCCTTCCATGTATCATGAAAATGCCTAAGATTTGAGCAAATTATTGTTATTTATACACTTAGTCGTATCATATATTTTGCACACTATCACTTTTTAGTCTTATAATTGTGAAGAGTATATGTTATGTGGGTTTTCACTTTTGTTCCAATGATGCTATTTTTTGTGTTTGAAATATTGTTAATCTCAAAAGATGGAATAGAGAGAAGACACACATTACAAGGACATGTTGCAAAGACACATGTAGTTAGCTTCTCTATGTGATTATGGTGTTGGTCCCTTCTTGTCATATAATTGTGACAGTCTGAGGTGATACCCTTGGTAGCAGTGGCTAAACCTAGTAATCAGAGTTCGAATCCCATCGGGAGCAAATTTCTGGAATTCTCACAGTAGAGCAATTCTTCTATAAAATCAAGCCACCAAGGGCTAGTCCTGGTTGGTCTCGTTTTTTAGGAGGGGGAACTGGAACGATGATGATTCTGGTGGTGAGCGGGCTGACGGATAGACTTGACTTTTTATTCGTCAACAATGACCTCAAAATCAGGAACGCCACGACTGTTTTCATAGGTGTACACCTGGCTCAATGAGCCTCATGTGACACCACTAAAGGATCAGGTGTGTAGTCATACAGATAACCTGTAAAAATTAGCATTCTACAATTGTATTATACATATCATTTTGGCGATTTCATATAATTTTTTAAACTAAAGCACAAAGTTCCCACACGAATTTGTGCTTTAGTTTTCTTCTCAACCGAATTAAGCCAATTGCCAAAAATATTCACATTTGACGATGGAGTGACCTACATATAGTTGACTCCGGGTGTGCAACCTACACCTCACCAAAATTACCACTTGGGTGGTGTGCTCGGTCTCGACTGATACAGTAGACGAAAGAAATGGTCGAACGTCGTGGATTTCTGCAATTTGAAAGAGATTCAATCAACATACTCGGAGAACCCATGAAAGACGGTAAAATTTAAGTATACAAACACAAAACTCTATGTTATCAAATGTGATAATGTGATTCATTTACTACCGCATTTGAGACAATTTCAGCATTAGCATTAACTTTTAATTGCTATTTTTTTACCCTGTAGAGAGGCGCGGCAAAGCGCGCCTACCTCTTCTAATTATTTCTTAAGTCCATTATACTCCTTCCGTCCAAAAATAAGTGTCTCAAGTTTGATAAAAAGTGGATGTATCTATAGATGAATAGTTGGTTGTTTTCTTCCCCCGTCTCACTCCTCGTCTCACACAACTATTATATGAAGATTTCATCGGAGAATAATTCAGTAAAATAATTTCTGAAGATTCCATAGGAAATTAATTTAATGAAATATGTCCTGAAGATTCGTAGGAGACCAATTCAACAAAATGATTAATGAAGATTCATTCACTACCCATATTTGATTCATAGGAAAAAACCCAAGAACCGAAGAACATGAACATCCAGCGCACATGCATCATCAAAATTCCCAAAAAATTCTGGGGTATCTTTTTTTTCTTCGATAAAATGCTCTGTATTACTCGAAAATCAATTATTATACTTGACATCTGCACAATTAAGATGCACACAACCATAACAGTATGATAAATTTTAAGTAAGAAAAATACGGAAAACATGAATTTAGAAGAACCGTACTTTGCCTATGGTGTTAGAGAACCAATCCAAATATCACGCGGCCGTCCATGTTGGAACGAAGAGCTATCTAGATTAGTTCTTCTGGTTCATGGCCGGGCTGCCTGCTTGATTCGTCTATTGCACCGCAAGTTACAAGCGCAAACTACCTAGTTGAGTCTTGAGTGTGATTCCGATCGATTTATCTGGATAGTTATTGTGTAATCTTTGTTACATGGAAATGTTACCATAAGGCTATCTTTGTTTCTGTTGGAGTTCGCACTTGCACTTCCGTGAGATTATCACAGTTTTGTGTAGGTGGCCATGAAGGGCAGAGTAGGAATTTCTTGCACCCAAGTTCCAGTACTACCGCTATTTTTAAAAAAATCGAAAATTATATTTAAAGTTTTAAAAAAAATCTGAAAATATTCATGCATCTTCTTGATGACGTATCGTAAAGACCTGAAAATTTACAATGCGAAATACTTTGTATTCCGCCCTACACAAATAAGACAAATTTACAGATCTCATTATAGTCAACAATACATGGTTTCAAATCTTCAAATTTGTCATTTCTGTGTAGACTATAATTTAATTATTTTACCTTGAGCTTGTATTATGCATCATTTAGAACATGGATGATTTTTTTCAGATTTTTTGAACTTTTAAATTTAATTTGTGTTTTTTATAAAACAGAGGATCACTGGAGCTCGGGATAAAAACTACTTTCCGTGGCCATAAATCCCTAGTACATCGACCCCTGTATCAGTGGACTTTTTTTTTTTTTTTGCGGGGACTGTATCAGTGGACATTGACAGAAGGCTTTCTTTTGTAAACGTAAGACGCCGAGAAGTAAAGGAAAGATAGACCGCTCTTCCTCTCTTCGCCACTGTAGCGAGAGGAGGCGATTTTTGGACTCTACTCCGCCAGATCCACCGGTGCGGCCGCTGAGCCGCGGGATTCGCCTCCACCGCCGGCCGCTTCGGCGGCGGGTGGGTGGTGGATCCCCGGCTCCAGAGGAGGCGATTTTTGGACTCTACTCCGCCAGATCCACCGGTGCGGCCGCTGAGCCGCGGGATTCGCCTCCACCGCCGGCCGCTTCGGCGGCGGGTGGGTGGTGGATCCCCGGCTCCGGTCTGTATATAGGTAGGGTAGGGGGGAGAGGTCGCCGGCGGCGCTCAGGAGGAGGGGCGGCTGGTGTGGTGTTTGGTGACGGCGCGGGCTTCTCCGGCGAGGCTGCCCCTACGGGAGCGGCGTCTCCGCGCGCGTCTTGCGGGAGCTCGGGGCCCGGCGCGGCGCTCGAGTTCTCCGTCTTTGCCGCTGGATCCGCGCTGGCGGCGGATCTGGCGGGCGGATCCGGGAGCTCGTCGAGGTCTTCTTCTTTCTCTGGCGTCGGCGACGATGGCGGCCGAGGCAAGGAGGTGTGCTGGGACAGGGGGGCGCTCGCCCGGGTCGTTCATCGACGAAAGCTCCGCCGCGACGCGGCGGACGGGCACGGCGGCGTCTCTCATAGGGCTAAGCTTTCCCTGACAGCGGCAAGACGGCGGCTGGCCATCCTCGTCTCCGGCGACGGCGACGTTGAAGATCTAGGAGCTTCTGGATCCTTTTCCTCTACGTATGTTGTTTCTGTATTTGTACTGTGTACTCTGTACGTGGTTTTCGTTTGAATATACGTGGAAAAATGCAAAAAAAAAAAAAAGAGAAGTAAAGGAAAGCAAGAAGCTCCAGCGCGGTGAGGGCAGCGACAAGCAGATAGAAGTAGTCGAGATGACCCCGGTTGAGGTTGTCGGCGAACCAGCTGGTCCCTCCGTCCCTCCTCGTCACGCCGTCGATGACCGAGATGAGGAAGCTGCTGATGAAGCTGCCGACACCGAGGACGCTCAGGTAGAGCGCGAGCCCGAGGCTCTTCAGCTCGCCGGGCATCTGGTCGTAGAAGAACTCCTGCATGCCGACCATGGTGAACACGTCCGCCGCGCCCAGGAGCACGTACTGCGGCACGATCCACCACAGGCTCATGGGGACGACGGCGCCTGGCTGATCCACCACGCCGGCGTCCCTCGCCGCGCTCAGCCGCCTCATCTCCACCAGCGCGGCGACCAAGAGTGCAGATAGTGCCAGGGCCATGCCCGTGCCGATCCGCTGAAGCATGGTGATACCTGAGGCCACGCCGGTGATCCTGCGCGCCACGGGCACCAGCACGCAGTCGTATAGCACGATGCAGGTGTTTATGCTCACGCCCAAGAAGCACTGCAACGCCGCCGGTGGTATCTGGAACGATGACGACCCGACCCTCCTGTCCAGCGTCGCCGCCTGCTTCGTGAACAGAGTCGGCGGCTGCGCGAACACCACGCCGTAGAGTAGGCACGTCGCCCATATCGGGAACAGCCTCGCCCGGCCCCGCACCTCCTCCGAGAGCTCGGCGTTCGCCGCGCAGTCGCCGTGCTGCACCAACGCGCCACCCTCAGGCGATCTCTTGCGCCACGCCCTCACAACTTTGGCGACGCGGGAGAACGAGATGGCGCCATTGCCATCGCTTGAGTCGTAGAACCGGTACGTCCCCGTGCCGAGCAGGAACATGACGAGCGCGAGCACCATGATCATGCACGGCACGCCGAAGCCAAGGCCCCAGCTGACGTTGTCCTGGACGTAGCTCATGACGAGAACGGCGACGGTCGCGCTCCCTGAGATCGCAAAGTACCACCAGTTGAAGAAGGAGCCCCGTGACGACGACTCCCTCGGGTCCGTCACGTCGAACTGGTCGGCGCCGAAGGCCTGCACGCAGGGCTTGTGGCCGCTCTGCGCGATGGCCACCAGGTATAGCGAGACGTAGAAGAAGACCGTCTGGAGGGAGGAAGGCGGGCAATCTCGCCGGCCGTTGGTGGAGATTTTGCATTCTTGGCTCTCTGACGATGGAAACATGGAGGAGAGCGTCAGCATGCCTAGGCCCTGCATATTGACAATTTTGAATTTGTAAAAGTTGCTTGACTTTTCCCCCTTTGAATCTAAACCAACTTGTGTGACCGTCTGGAGAGATTGATGTGGCATATAATTGATTAATTATGTTTGTCTGACGGATGAAAAATGTGGGAAATTCATGTCACCATGCAAGTTACAGATAGACAATCCGAAACTGAAAATGTAGGAATGTGAATCAACGTCGCGCCCACTCTCGCAGGCAGCCCGGTGATGCAGAAGTCAGAACAGAAGCCATAAGGGCATGATCAAGCGTACCAGATCGGTATATCAAATTAAGCGGCCATGTGCATGGAGTCACTGTCATATCATATCAGCGATCATCAAGTTTGAGATTGCTAAACCAATGAAAATGGCTGGGCGTCTGGGCCCACGCACTTAAAAAATACTGAGTATAGGCTTTGAACACTAAAGATTAATTTGACCAAATAATTTCCGGTTCGGCATAAGATCAGGGTTTTGAACAAAAACAACTGAAAATCTAGTCATGCTGGATTCAGAAATCAGAACAGCCAATTCAAAGTCTGAAATATTCAAACTGAAAATCTGGTCACTGTATGTTACATCGCTGTCATGCCAAGCACAAGTTGTTGGGTCTCTACTTACTCCGGATCCGAAACATCCCTATCAACGACAATATTGGCAACGAGTTGCGCGTGTAGGAAACTACTGTATACTACACGATTCCGTGCGAGATTAGTGATGAGGTCTCAAGTTGTATCCGAGTAGAGAGCGAGACAAAAATAATGCCAGTAAACTCCCATGAATCCCTGATCCAATCGAATGATGGACAGCTAGAAACTACATAAATTAATTGAGAACCAGAGGTGTTGAGTTAGCTAGCAGGTCTGACCGTGATGTAGAGCACGGAGGAGGCGACGATGGTGCGGTACCGGCCCAGCCAGGAGTCGGCGACGGCGGCGCCGAGCAGCGGCAGCATCGACGCGGCGCCGGACCACGCGTTGACGGCCGCGGCGGCCGAGGCCGTGCTCTCCCCGAGAGGGCCGGTGAGGTAGCTGATGAGGTTGGAGGAGATGCCGTAGTACGCGAATCGCTCCGCCACCTCCACCCCTGGAGTTCCCCACCAAAAAATCAAGACCCGGCGCAAATATGTAAGCGAATCGAGTGGAGCAAGCAAGCAGAGTGCGATCGAGATCGTGGCTTACATATTATGAACAGAGCCGACCTCCAGCCGCCGGTGACGCGCCGGTGCCCAGATCTGACGCGGAGGAGAGGGGCAGAGGAGCCGGAGTCAGACTCTGGCGCCATGGCTCCCTAGTGGGCTGGCTGGGAACCGAGATGATGGGAGCTGCTCGCTGATTAGACGGTGACTTGAAGAGGTTTCCGGTACCGGTGGAAAGGTGGTGGGGACGGGTCGGCGGGGCTCGTGGGATTTGTTTTTCTTTTTATAACCAGAGATAAGAGTATCCATAATAATTATGCTGTTAAGGTCCTCTTTGGTTTAAAGGATTTTAAAAAAATCATTAGATTCTAATCCATAGGATAGGATTTTTTTCTATGTAGTCCATTTGGTTTAAAGGAATGAATCCTCTAAAGTTCCTATGTAATGCTTTCCTACATTATAATCCCATAGGAATGCTAGCAAGAGGTTGGACCTTATGGAAAAATTCCTATGAGTTTATGACAACTATGACTTGTACCCAACTCCATATAAAATTCCTACGTTTTTCCTGTGTTGCAACCAAACAACTAGTGTGACTGGTTCATGTGTTTTCATTTCCTGTAGGATTTCACATGTCATGACATTTTATTCCTGCGTTTTTCCTATTTCTATGGTTTTTAATTCCTGCAAACCAAACAGGACTGAAAAACAACGTGAGAAATTCATGTTCCCGAGTTCCACTTTATAATCATTGTCGTGTTTTTAGTTCAATTTGAAGTAAAACCATGACATGTAAAACCACAATATGGAACAGAGGTTCTCCCTCCGTTCACTAATGTAAGTCATTTTATCTTCTCCTTGATTCAAATTAAAATGATGGGTCTGATGCTTTTTTTTATATAAAAGAGAGCTCCCTCTCTGGTTTCTATTAAAAGAAACCACAGGTTTTGTCTACAACATGCAGAACATAGAAATTAAAACTAAACTACCATCATCCACTAGAAGTTATGTTTCAATGCTATTTTCATTACATCTCATAAATCGCCCACACAGGGGTATACTTTTCTTGTTTTTATCCTAAAGAAAACGGAAGCTTCATCCACAAATTCATTGCTTCAACTTCTTCATCTAGCAACTCTTGGTGACATGGGTATACCTATCGGGTACCCTAGACTAGGCCCAACTATCAAGAGCCTACGAAAAGCCCATGAAGGAAGGCCCAAGAAGATGGAGTACCCTTCAAGTTAGCGAAGCCATAGTCGGTTTAGACTTGCCTTGCATGTAATTCGAGTCGGTTACGAACACCCGAGACCCAGCCTACTATATAAAGGCTGGGAGGGCCGTCGAACCAGACACGCACCTTCAGAACCACCAAAAACCCTAGCGAGATCAGCATCTCGCCGGGATTCCCTTGTAAACACCATATTCGCAAATCAATAACAGACAGGCAGGACGTAAGGGTGTTACCTCCACACGAGGGCCCTGAACCTGGGTAAAATCTTTGCCCTGCTTGTCAGCCGACGATACTTCCAGCTCTACCACGTTCTCTCCCCCATATTCATAACCCAAGGACCTTAACCATGGGTCTTGATGAGTCTACCCCTCGTCAAGTGGCGTCGTCTGTGGGAAAGAATAGCGCTGGACTCGAAGTTTCGGCGGTTTCATCAGAAAACGGCCACTCGCCGATCGCATCTGCAAGCGGCAACTCGCCGGCTTCATCGACAAACCACAACTCGCCAACTCAGGCGGCACACGGCAACCCGCCGACTCCCTCAAAAAGCGGCAGCACGCCGGTCTCACCATCAAAAAGCGCATCTGCTCCTCTGATGAACTTTGATCCGCACTCGCCAGAACTTCAGGAAGCGTTTTCGGGTCTCGAGTCAGGTTTGGATCTAACTGTTGGAGCGTTCAATTTTTTCGTAAACAATCTTGGTACGCAGGACTTGACAGATCCACGACAACTCGTGTTGGCTGCACCTGAGGATCCATCGACTGCATCTGCCCCATTGTCGATACTTGGAGCTGCTTCACCTGCGACAACCATGTCGACTGGCGAGATCAACGAATTCATGACAAAGGAACTCCAAGGTGAAGAAGCTGAATCAGCATACCGCACAAACGACATCGAGTTCGATCTTCCACTCGATGAGAACTTTGACTGCGGGATCTCCCTCGACGACTTCTATGAACCTGCACACGACATCAACGTCGACTACGAGATCTGCACCAGCACCAACCTCGACTCTGAACTTCATAACAGCTTCGTCAACACCGAGATGGGCATAGTCGATGAGCACATCGACAACGACCTTCGCTTGGAAGATCTACTCGACGGGCATACTGGCTCTGACATGAGCCTCGATGAAGACGTCGAGTCCATGACAGGGATCGACATCACATACACATGTCCGCGGGTCACACCTCATCAGGTGTACGTCGCCATATCTGCAGAATCATCCGCAGCCGCAGCCTGCCGCAGGCCTACACAATTCCCATGCACGGTAACCATGCCAGACGGGGTCACAACCTTGACAATCACTGCAGAGATGGCGACAAAAGCAGACAAAGTCATCAAGGAGTGCACAATGATGCCAGCAGATTCGACTCCTGAGGAGATGTTGACCTTCCAGTATCTACACTTGAAGAACGCAAAAGGCAAGCCAGCCTGTTGAGTGCCCGAAGGAGACAGATGTCCCTTAGCTCTACAGGGCAAGCAGCCCCAAGACAGAGGTCAAGGCTGGCAAGCCTCCCAGAAAATGAGAGAGCAGCAATTACCCGCAACCTGTCATTCATGGCAGAAGACGCTGACGGAATCCCAGTACCCAAAACAGCTGCGGGTGCACTGCTCTTCGTGGGTGCTTACCTTAAAGCAATGCAACCTCCGGCGGATGACCCTAACGCCGCCCTGCATCGCCAACAAATCAAATCGCTAGCTCTAGCAGCAAAGGCTATACAGCCAGAAGACAAAACTCCAGGAGGGAGTCGAGATCGCGACATAGTCGACTCACGACATGCAGCACATGGCCGCAGTAGCCGCAGTCACCACTCGGACGAAGGACAGAGAAGCACACGCCGACACAGGTCTAGCAGAAGCAGATCTCGAAGGTCTTCCAGTAGCGATTCATACTCTGACCGAGAACCAGAGCCATGCGGAGCCTTGTGCTTCACTCGACGCATCCGCGCGACACGGATGCCCAAAGGGTTCAAGTTAACATCTGAACAACCCAAGTACAACGGCCGACTGGAACCTTTCGGGTGGCTAGAAGATTACAGACTCGCCGTCGCATGCCAGCGTGGCACGAATACCACGGCAATGCAATACATACGACTCATGCTCGAAGGAACAGCCCGCGACTGTCTGAAGGCGCTCCCTCCATCGTCATACGACTCGTGGGACGATTTCCGTAGGGACTTCATCAAAAACTTTGAGCCTCTCTGCGAGCGCCCGAAGACATTCGAAGAACTGAGAGCATGCACTCAACGATCAGACGAGTCGTTGAGGTCATACATACGGCGATGGACTGAAATGCGCAACTCAGTCGGCCCAATATCAGAAGATAGGGCCATGGATGCCTTCATAATGGGTCTTGCCAGGAAGGACTTCAAGGAAGCACTTGGTCGCGAAAAGCCAAGTTCCTTGGCTCAACTCATAAAAATCGCGACTGAGTGGGCAGATGGAGAGGACTCTGTGCGAAGATCCCACGCTTCTCCACCATGCGACAGCCATGATAGCGGCAGTCGAGGCCGCAGAGACTCATACAGAGATGATCGCAGGCGCAAACGTTCCAAACGTCATTACGACGACGACAGACCCGAGTTCATGGCGGCTGGGTACACACAACCCCGCGATGACCAAGACAGAAGCAATCGGCGGTCGGATGATCGACGGGATAGTCGAGACCGCGAGCAGCTACAAAAGGCAAGAGTGGCGCAAACGCACTGACTCAAAATCCGAGCGATCATTCGAAGAAAAGATGGACGACTGGTGCAGATTCCACCTCTTTAAAGGGGAAGACGAAAAATTACGCTCCAACCACACACTAAGGAATTGCAGGGAATTCGACCAACTAGCGTCTGATTACATGATACGACTCAAAAGGTATAGCCCTACACCCGCCCAACCAACACCTGCACCGGTGCAGCAGCCAAACGTTGTACCCGCCATAATGGGTCCTCAGCCCCCACCGCCACCCCCACCACAGCCTGGTACAGGCGGACATATCGCAGGTGCCATACAACCCGTACATCGGGTAGAAGATGATGGATACCCTCAACCTCAAGGACAGATGTACATGATACAAAAGGGTCGCCCCTCCAACAGGCAGCAGAAGCTACTTACTCGACAAGTAAATATGGCTGTCATGGCACCTCCTGCCGTGCCTGAATTTCTAAAAGGATCTGAAACCACCATAAGCTTCAGTCGAGAGGATCACTCCCCGGCTGTGGTTCGACCAGGGCACGCTGCTCTGGTACTCGACGCGCAAATTGGAGGCTACGTCATGACCAAGGTCTTCATGGATGGAGGCAGCGGCATAAACATCATCTTCGCGGATACACTCCGTAAAATGAACAGGTCAGTCGAAAACCTCCCAAAGTCCACAAATACCTTCCACGGTATAGTTCCTGGCAGAGCAATCAGCCCAGAAGGCACAATACAACTCGACGTCATGTTTGGGGACAAAAGCCACTTCAGGACAGAGTCGATTGAGTTCGAGGTCGTCGACTGGAAATCACAATACCATGCTATTCTTGGGCGCCCGACGTTTGCTCGATTCATGGCAGAGCCACACTATGCGTACCTCATGTTAAAGATGCCAGGACCAAAAGGAGTCATCACTGTGCGTGGAAACTTTCAAAGGTCCGACGCTTGCGACCGCGAGTTCAGCAAAATCTCCGAGACGTTCGGCATGGAGCAGACACTCGCTGATCTAGCGATTTCCAACGATCGAACACTCATGCCGGAGCATAAAAGTTGGCAGTCGACAGATCGTTCAATGCAACAAATGACACAAGGTCACATCAGGTGCACCCGACTGATCCGTCCAAGACAGTCAATGTATCGTCGAGTCTGCCTATCGCATAGGAAGGCGCGCTCGTCGAATTCCTCCGTGAGAACTGGGAAATATTTGCGTGGTGTCCAGCCGACATGCCAGGTATTCCCAGGGAATTCGCCGAGCACTCTCTCCAATTGTTTCCAGATGCCAAGCCAGTCAAGCAAACGATGCGCCGAATCTCCGGCCCAAAGCGAACCGCTGTCGAGTCTGAGGTTGACAGGCTACTCGCAGGGTTCATCAGAGAAATCAAGAAATCACAATGGGTGGCCAACCCCGTACTCGTAGAAAAGAAGCATACAGATATCCTTCGGATGTGCGTGGACTTCACAGCTCTCAACAAGTGTTGTCCAAAGATCACTTTCCGCTACCTCGAATCGACCAGATCGTCGACTCCACCGCCGGATGCACGACTATCCTTTCTGGATGCTTACTCAGGTTACCAGATAAGGATGAAGAAGAAGACGAAGAAAAAACGGCGTTCATAACCCCACTCGGGGTCTACTGCTACACAACAATGCCCTTTGGGCTCAAAAACGCGGGTGCAACATACCAGCGCATGATGCAAGATTGCCTCAAAAAGCAAATTGGACGAAACGTCCAAGTCTACGTGGATGACATTGTCATCACAACAAGGGAGGAACACACACTACTCGATGATTTGAGGGAGACGTTCGCAACCTCAAACGCTTTCATATCAAGCTCAATCCTAAGAAGTGCACGTTCGGCGTTCCAGCCGGACAGCTCTTGGGTATCTAGTCTCTGCTCGTGGAATCGAAGCGGACCCGGAGAAAATACAGGCCATCCTCACAATGCAAAGGCCTTCAAAACTTCATGATGTACAGAAGCTAGCAGGTCGAGTAGCAGCGCTCAGTCGATTCATCAGCAAACTAGGCGAAAAGCGCTTCCGTTCTATCGACTGATGAAGAAAGCAGACAAGTTCGAGTGGACACCAGAAGCGAAGCAGCCTTTACGGATCTCAAGCGAATCCTCACAAGCCCTCCGATCCTCGTCGCACCTAAGGAACGGGAGCCACTATACCTGTATGTCTCAGCTACAAACAGGGTGGTGAGTACCGTGCTGGTGGTCGAACGCATGGAGGAGGGGCACGCCCAAAGCATACAACGCCCAGTCTACTACCTGAGCGAGGTCCTCTCCATATCAAAGCAGCGGTACCCGCACTATCAAAAGCTGGCTTACGCCGTGTTCATATCATCAAGGAAATTGACGCATTACTTCGCAGAACACCCGATCACAGTGGTGAGTAACTCAGGAATCGGGGATATCCTCACAAACCCCAACGCAACTGGGCGAGTGGCAAAATGGCTCATCGAGTTGGGACCAAGGGACATCAAGTACGAGCACCCGAAGGCCATCAAAGCACAAGTCTTACCTGACTTCACAACAGAGTGGATCGAAGCCCAATTGCCGGTGTGCCAGATTTTCCAACTCATGGACCATGTACTTTGATGGGTCCAAGAAACATGAAGGTGCAGACGCAGGCGTCATCCTCATATCACCAAAAGGCGACAAGCTCCGCTATGTCCTGCAAATGGGATTCAAATTGCCATCAAACAACGAAGCCGAGTACGAGGCCTTGATCCATGGCATGCGGATGGCCAAAGCACTCGAGTGCACTAGATTGATGATCCATGGTGATTCGAACCTGGTGGTGCAGCAAACAATGAAGGCTTGCGATGCCATAGCAGATAACATGATCGCCTATCGCGACCTATACAACACACTGGAGGGCAGCTTCGATGGCTGCGAGTTGCGGCACATTGGGCGAGAAAGCAACGAAGAAGCTGACATGCTGGCCAATCTTGGCTCTACTGGCGCGCCAGTTCCACCTGGCGTCTTCCTCGAACGCATCGAACATAGATCCATCAAGGAGAAAAAAGCACCTACTGCATCGACTACACCAGCCAAGACAAAGCACCTAGCACAGAGGATCCTCCAGTCGAGGTACTCCTCATTGAGCCAACTTGGACTCAACCTTTCCTGGCATACATACTCCGCAACGAGCTGCCAGACGACATAACCGAGTCCAGGCGCGTCACTCGAAGATCCAAAGCATACACCGTCATCAACGGCGAGTTATACAAACGAAGCATATCAGGTATGTTCCAGCGGTGCATCGCATTCGAAGATGGCCAAGCTATACTTCGAGATATTCATGCAGGTACCTGCGGGCATCATGCCAGCAGTCGATCACTCGTAGCCAAAGCCTTTCACGCAGGTTTTTACTGGCCCACAGCTCTCAAAGACGCGGAGGACATAGTCAAAAGGTGCATCGGCTGCCAAAAATTCGCAACAAAGCCACATGCACCCGCATCAGCACTGAAGACCATACCATTGGCCTGGCCTTTCGCCCAGTGGGGGCTCGATATGGTTGGGCCACTCAAAAAATCATCGCATGGCGGGCATACTCACCTCCTGGTGGCAGTCGACAAGTTCACAAAGTGGATCGAAGCGGTCCCAATCACAAATTCGACTGCTACTACGGCAGTCAACTTCATAAAGAGCATCATCTACCGCTTCGGTGTCCCAAACAGTATTATCACTGATAATGGCACAAACTTCACGGCTGAAGAATTCCGGAATTTCTGCAAAGAGCAAGACATCACGCTCAACTATGCATCCGTTGCACACCCGCAATCCAATGGCCAAGTTGAAAAAGCCAATGGACTCGTGACAAGCGGGATCAATAAGCGTCTCCTGGTGCCACTCAAAAGAGCCGCGGGTGCCTGGGTCGAAGAACTCCCATCTGTGCTATGGAGCCTTCGCACAACTCCCAACGCTTCAACACAGTTCACCCCATTTTTCATGGTCTACGGCGCAGAGGCAATCCTGCCATCAGATGTAAGATTCAATGTGCAGAAGAAGCACTCGAAGATGCAGTCGACTTGCTCGATGAAGCACGCGACACGACGCTAGCACGCACAGCTGTTTACCAGCAGGATCTCCGCAACTACCATAGCCGTCGACTGCGCACTAGGTCATTCGAAGTTGGCGACCTAATTCTTCGACTAAAACAGAAAAAGGTGCACAAACTCGCTTCCCTATGGGAAGGCCCCTTCATCATCACTGAAGTCCTTGGTGGTGGTGCATACAGACTGAAGCACGTGAAGACAGGCGAACTCTTGCACAATCCTTGGAACGTTGCGCACCTGCGCCGTTTCTATGCTTAGCATGTTCATAATCATACACTGTAATAGGCGATATGTCGGATAGCTGCAGGTTTCAGACGCGCTCTTTTCCTTACCAGGGTACCTAAGGGGGCTGGAAGGTTTTTAATAAGGCGGCCTGCAGCTTACTATTCAAAAATGGAATATAATCAATATTCCTCCTATTTCTCTGTGTTTACTACTCGCATAATTCATAACCTAACCGCACCTGAACACTCGGGGGCTGCGTTATTAATCACACGAGCTCTCGCTCCTACAAAAACATAACACCTTAGTCGTACCCGAGCACTCGGGGGCTGCGTCAAAAGGATTCAAACAAATATGCAAAAACTCCGCAGTCACACTCGATGGACTCGGGGGCTGGGCTAATATCAAAATACACAAAATCATATCATATACAGAAAAGGCACATCTACGCTCGGGGGCTTCCCCCCCGTACAAAGATATTTACATAAATAGGTTGCCTTAACCCTCAGGTTCCTCCTTGATGGGTAACATAGGCCCACATAGTTGGTCGTGCATACGCTCGACCAGCACCTCCGCAGAACGAACTGTGCCGTCCAGATCTGCTTGGTCCAGAGTCGCCCCAACTTCGGGTGGTGGTAACACCAAAAATGGTCGTTGACTCCGCACGTACGCCATGACCGCGTTCGCTCCAACCACAAGCTTCCGGGTCAGCAACTCTCGAGTGGGACCTACGTGACGGAAAATATTCAGCAAGGCATGAATACCTTGTGGTTGCGGCCCTGCGGGAAACAGTGTCTCGTTGAGTCGAATGAAGGCCATCCTGCATAGCTCGAGTAACTGAGCGCTCCTCCAAGCACGATCCTTCAGCTTGGCGAGTATGCGGGCATGATACTTATCGAGCCAAAAATGTTGGCGTCCAGTCGTGGGATGGTCAACCACACTATCCAAACGCTCCTCAACACGAGCTTGCTCTGCTTGGAAATCGTCAACAAAGCCTGCAAGATGCGCAAGCCCGGTCAAAAAGAAAGGACTAAACAAAAGATTGTAAGCAAAATCAAAAGTCGAACTCACACTCGAGTTGCCTGTTTACAAGCTCCATCTCCCCAAGCACATAATCCTCGCGTTGGTTTGCCAACGCTGGTCTCATTTTCAGTATCTCCAGCTCTTTCTGAGTAAGCTTCAGGTCTTGCTCCATACTCACGTATCGATTTTTCATAAACTCCATGACTTTGGCGTCGTTTACCACCTGTGCTTGTGACCGGGTGGTAGCTGGAGATTGCGAGGAGCCAGTCGAAGCAGCGAGTTCCCGTGACTGTTCAAAGAGCATAATCACAATGCAAACTTCGTATCAGAGGAAGAGACCAGAAAGCCTAAGTCAAAACAAAGCAGTACACAGCTTATCGACTGGATATACATTGTCAAAAGCTATTCAGAGTAGCACAAGGTGCACATACTTGTGCGATCCATATGTCATTACAATCCATAAATAAGTTCGGCTGCCCTAAACCTAGGAAGCAGACTCCGACTTCGCCCTATGTGCGCGAGCAGCAACCTCTGCTGCTCGGCGTTCCATGGTAGTCATAAAAATTTCAGCCAGTCGTGCAGCTGGCTCGCTCACTCCCCTCAAAGGTATCAGCTTCCCGTCTGGCTTCCGGGGGAACTCAGATAAAGCCGCCTCGTAGTACGCCTCTAACCCGTGACCTAAAAGGATCTTGAGGGTAGACTCCGAGCCGCGTACCATGAGGGTGCGAGCAAACTCCGCCATGGTCGAGGTCCCCGGGCCAAAGATGTCGGCAAAGCCATCCATCGTCGTTGGCAGCTCTCCAGATGGGAACACGTCTTTGTACACAGCGCCAAGCGTACTCGCAGACTTGGCGAGGGCGTCCTTCGCATGGGTGCACACGACGCCGAGGTCGCCTACAACACGGTCGAGTGACAGATCGCCACTCGCCGTGTCCACAGAGGCCGGCACGCCAACGGCTCCTTCATAAATCAAACAAGAGCAAAAGTCATTACATAACACTTGGCCGCTACACGAGCACTTCAAAGGGAAATATACTAACCTCCCACGTCCTGTACAAGGCCAGCCAGTCGCTCAGCATATCCTCGCTTGCGTCCAGCGGCTGAGTCTTTGGCAGTGTCCAACTCCTTCTGCGACTCAGCGCGCTGCGCGGCAAGTGCCTCTTCCAGCTCCTTCACGCGAGTCTCAGCCGATGTATTTTCGCCTGAAGTAGCAGCTCTCATCTAGTTCATAATCGACAAAAGCATTGCAAAAAGGAATTCAGAAGCAGCAGCACAATCAACTTACGACTGAGCCGCTCCAGGTCATTGCGCAGGTTATCCCTCTCCTGCTCCACCTGGACATAGGCCTTGACAGAGTCTGCCAGGGTGCGGTAGAAGGGCTGCAAACACACGCATTCAGCATAAGTTGCAACGCACACAGTCCCAAAGTACGTGGGCTAGTCGAAAGATACTCACATGGCTTGTCCAAGGTTCAGGGGTCGCGGCAGATGTCTCGACCTCCGGAGCAGCCACACTCGTAACCTTGGCCACCTCTGCAACTGCAATGGTGGCTATCGGTTGGTCGACCTCATGTACGGTCGGGTGATCCGGAGTCGGAACTTTTTCGGCAGGAGGAGACGCAGGCCGATCGGTCTCAGCGCTGCGAATGGCACAAAGGAAAACACCATTAGCACAAACATGCAACAGCAGAAATTTTAATATCATAAGCACATGCACAAACCTGCGCTCCTCGTCGTCCTCATAGTCGAGGTCTTCAAAATTTGGGCCTCCAAAAGGAACAGCCCCACCCAACTGGGGAGGAGGGGTTGAGCTCCTTGAGCATACACGCAAAGGAGCGACGTTGGCAACAGGTGGTGAGCCCGATTCCTCGTCATCCTCCAAACCCTGCTCTCTCGTGGGTGAACTCGCAGAGGAAGATACCTTTTTGGCCAGTCGACGACGCTTTGGCGGCGCGGCGTCGATTTCGTGGTCAGATGTGGCCACTTCTTCAGTCTGCACCTCCTCTGCTGCTTCCTCCTCAACCTCCTCCATATGCGAAGTGTTTGCGGAAGGGACCGGCGAGTGATCCCCCTTCGCTTCCACCTCTTGCACCTGAGTTTCTTCAGTCGGGCCATTCTCTGGCAGTGGAGGAAGAGAGGCAGCAGTCGAGTGGCCCTGCATATCACATATCACAACAGCAAAATTAGAAGCCATAAAACAAATGAGTGATCACTCTTGACTATCACAAAGCAAAAGCTGAACTAACCTCAGTCAAAGGATTGTCAGCTCCATATGGAGTGACTGGGCAGTCGACGTTGCAGGGGTCGGAGGCCTTCAAGTTGGTGATGGATCGCACATGCGCCAACAGCTCATTCCTTGACAGCTCCTCTGGGCTCATCCGACTGGGATCATTCGCGCCCTCGTACTGCCACATGGGGTGTGCTCGGGCACGGATCGGCCACACCCGCCTCTTCACAAAGGTGGCCATTAGATGCACACCCGTCACCTTGTCGAGAAGACCTCCAATCTGCGACAGAAGAGGCCCTGCTTCCGCCAGTTCTTCATCCGAAAGCTGATGGTCCCAGGCCTTGGTCTTTGCAAAGGCAGCAGTCGAGAAAGCGGCGATTGCGCCCTGCTCGACGGTGGCATAAAACCATCCTTTCCTCCAGCCTTGTGCGGAGTCGACTGTTTTCAGACGAAAATAGCGGGTGTCGCCGCGCACCTGGATCCCGCAGCCACCCACAGGGTAGGTGCGGCCGCCTCCTCTGTTCGGCCGCACCATAAAAATTGCCTTCCACAATGCCCAACTTGGGGCAACTCCCAGAAAGCATTCGCACAGCGTGATGAAACACGCAATGTGTAGAACACCGTTAGGGGTGAGATCGTGAATCTGCACCCCATAAGCATAGAGCAATCCACGAACAAAGTCATGGAGAGGAAGGGAGAAACCCCTAGGCAGAAACTCCGCAAAACAAACACGCTCGTTGGCGCGTGGTTCAGGGAGTACCTCCTTCGGCGATGGCGCGCGGACAGCCAGTTGATCTGCAGGAGGGAGCAGGCCTTGCTCGCGGAACTTGGCGAGCTGGGCGTCCTTGATCATGGACTTCGACCAGTCCCCGCTGCTTTTCTTCAGGACGGCGGTGGCCGCGGACGCGCCAGCCGCGCTCTTCTTGCCCTTTGTTGCCGCGTCAGTCGTGGCGGCGGCCGCAGCACCCCGCTTCGAACCCCCACCTTTGGCCATTGGCAGTGTGGATGGGTGGAGTGCAGAAAACTTGCGCGCAAGAACAATGGCGGAGCGGTGCAAGGAGGAAGACGAGATGGGGGGCGGCGCAGGAGGCAAATGACCAGTAAAAAACTATGCCCGTGCCGTTCTCCCTATTTACCACAGGTCGAATCAGATCGCCACCGTTAATCCATAAGCATACGCTCCGCGCGACATCCTACCATACACGTGGCGGCCACGGAGAGCAACCGTCGCCGGCCACTCCGCCCACTATGCACGGGAATCCAGGGACCATCATCACTCCCCGTGAAAATCGCGCCAGAGCAGTCAAATCAAGTCCAAACGGCGCCGTCCTTGGTCAGCTCTGCATACTGGGCCCACAAGCAGGGTCGCGTCCCATCAGCCTTACCAGGCACGCCACCGCTTGTCAGAGATGGCAGTCGCAAAATGCGTCATTGCTGACGTTACTCTCTCTTTCTCTCTTGCACCACTGGCATAAAAGTCACTCGATGTTTTCTTCGATTGATATCACACAAGAATTTCGCTTGGTATAATACTCCCATCGGGAGTGTATCAAAAAATTTCTTTGATTAATGTATGCAGAATAAAAAGGTCTGAGTTTATCCTCCATTGCAAGCAATAAAACACAATCTCGGGGGCTACTCCCATCGGGAGCGCTGTCGCGCACCCGATAGAATAACGGCAAAGTATCAGTCGACAAATTACTCGACTCAGTTCATAAGCAAAATCATACTCGAAATATTCCAGAGTTGTATCTGACGATCCTCGGATGCTGCATGCATTGTGCAAAGGTAAGACCCGCCGATCAGTCGAGCTGGGCTAGGGACCGCTCCAGCAGCGTTATCCCTAAACTTTCCGTGTCAGCAGACATGATGAAAATCCCGACGGACGCGTTGGGTAAATTCAAAATTATACTGCAGTTCGATTCAGTAAGACCTCAACGGCCTGATTCGAGTCTGACCAGTCTGTTCCAGATTCGAGTCCGGGGACTCGAGTTTGATTGAAAGCTAGTATGATTTTGCCCGAATGGTAGTTAACCAGTCCCGATCCATCGTGTGTACTGGGCCTGCTAAGCTATTATCTCTTGATTATCATAAGCAAAAAGTCATAGTCGATGAAATACTCGACATAGCCAACGTGTGCTATTTCATACAGGAATTCCAAATTATAAAATACAGATGCAAAGAATATGACATGCACAGATAAATGAGTCTATGCCCGACTCTTCGAATCAGACAAGTACTCGGGGGCTACTGACATGGGTATACCTATCGGGTACCCTACCATAAGGATACCTGGTGCACGTTTCGACTAGGCCCAACTATCAAGAGCCTACGAAAAGCCCATGAAGGAAGGCCCAAGAAGATGGAGTACCCTTCAAGTTAGCGAAGCCATAGTCGGTTTAGACTTGCCTTGCATGTAATTCGAGTCGGTTACGAACACCCGAGACCCAGCCTACTATATAAAGGCTGGGAGGGCCGTCGAACCAGACACGCACCTTCGGAACCACCAAAAACCCTAGCGAGATCAGCATCTCGCCGGGATTTCCTTGTAAACACCATATTCGCAAATCAATAACAGACAGGCAGGACGTAAGGGTGTTACCTCCACACGAGGGCCCTGAACCTGGGTAAAATCTTTGCCCTGCTTGTCAGCCGACGATACTTCCAGCTCTACCACGTTCTCTCCCCCATATTCATAACCCAAGGACCTTAACCATGGGTCTTGATGAGTCTACCCCTCGTCACTTGGAATTCCAGGTCTCCATCTTCTCGCCGCGTTGAAGATCTCATTTGCCACCTGCTCGAGAAGTTTTGTTCCCCAGATCATGTCCTTTTGGCTTTCCTGTTTTGGCTGCAAAATCGCCCACGCATTAATCCCGTGCGAAATCCTATGAATGAGACTAAAAGGGTCATTCAAGTTTTTGTTATGAAAGCATGCCGCATTCCTGACATTCCAATTCGTCCAGAGCACTGTTGCTATCCCGACTGTCAATTTCTTTTTCTCCTTCATGAAGCTATCCCGACTAAGGGTCCAATACCTTACATTAATTTAATGAATAGAGGGAGTTGTACCTTTTATAAGCTATGACCGAGATGGAGAGACACCAAGTGAGAGACACCAAGTGAGTTACGCGTCGTGGGCGTAGCTCCGGCCTCACTGGACACTGGACAGGCGGGGCGCACCCTAGGCCCGCCAGGCACTCGTCCAAGCAAGGCTACAACTCTCTAACGACTCTGCCCCGGTGGTCGGGCACTGTGTAGCTACGGCGCTACCAGTAATTATTCCGAAAATTAATCTATATTTATGAGATAATTTTCTCCTAGATGTAATCTCATGAAAAATATGGCTAGGGTTTGTACTAGGTATATTCCAATTTTCTAGGCAATTTTTCAAGTCTCATTTGAAATATTTATTTATCAAAGAACATATATTATTGGCAAATTTATTCTTACAAAACCACCACCACAAGATGTTTTGGAATACATCAACTGGAAATAGAAGATTCAATATCCAGGCAAGAGGAAATTGATCGAACATTACCGGCCTAACTTGAAAGATGTGGTAAGAAGAAAACACTTGGATACTAGGACTCGGTGTTTGATTTTAAAATTATATTCCACTTGATTTTTTATTTTTATTTTGAGAAACGAAGGTGCCATTCTGGTGAAATCTTTAGCTTGAAATATTCTTACTCTTAGTTGTTGAATTTGTCTGAACCAGCGTCTCGTACAAACAGTTGAGAGGGTAAGAAACGACATTCTGGTGTAAATTCCATCAGAACACAAAGATGGCAGACAAAGGTCGTTGATTGATTTCAGTGGTACTCTACGTTGGTATATTCATAACTATACATCTCTGCAATAGTGCAATGGTATATTGACACTTGCACCTAAATTTCCTTGTTTCCACAGCGTAAGAGATTGGCTCATCAATGTACTTAAAGTCAGGCTTTGACAGGAGCCATGCATGCTCCCCACAAAATCGTAGGTGGGTTGCATATTCAGTGTGAAGATAATCGCCGCCGGTACGTACTAAAAAATGTACAAACTCAGATCATCGCCGTCTTCTTCTTGTACTTGAATATTAGTGCGAAGAAGACGTAGAACAGGAGCTCGAGCGCGCTGGCCGCGGCGAGGAGCCAGTAGAAATAGTCGAGGTGGCCGCGGTTGAGATTGTTGGAGAACCAGCTCTGCCCCCTCGCCGACGTCGCCCTGTCGATGCCCGACACGAGACCGCTGCTGATGAAGCTGCCGATGCCGAAGATGCTGAGGTAGAGCGCCATCCCGAGGCTGCGCATCTTGTCGGGTACCTGGTCGTAGAAGAACTCCTGCAGGCCGACTATGGTGAACACGTCAGCCGCGCCGAAGAGCACGTACTGCGGCGCCATCCACCATAGGCTCATCGGGACCGGGACCTTGGGCAAGTCTTCCAGTCCGGCGTCCGCCGCGATTCGGAGCCTGCGCGTCTCCACAAGCGCCGCCATCACCATGGACACAAGGGAGAGCACCATCCCGGTGCCGATGCGCTGCAGCATGGTGATGCCCGAGGAGAGGCCCGTGTAGCGGCGCGCTAGCTGCACGAGGGCGCGGTCGTAGAGGGGCATAAGGACGACGATGGTGACGCTGATGAATGTCTGCAGCGCCGCCGGTGGCACCTGGAGCCTCCGGCCGACGCGCCGGTCGAGGGTTGCCGCCTGCTTCGTGAAGAACGTCGATGATTGCGAGAACGCGACGGCGTAGATCAGGCATGTTGCCCAAATCGGGAACAGCCGGAGGACAACCTTGGCTTCCTCGATGAGGTCCGCGTTGCTGATCACTACCTGCTGCTCTTCCTCGTCGACATGAGCACTACCAAAATTTGGGCAAAGCAGATTAATGAGATGTCGCATTCTCGACTTGGGAAAGATCGGTCGAACACCTTCGAATTACCTGGATTTCGGCTCCGATGTTGCCGCGAGAGGACTCGACTTCCGCCGGCTGTTCCTCCACGCCGCGAAAGCCTCGCGGGCACGGGCGAACAGGCTCCGCTGCTTTCCGTCGGAGACATAATAGCGGTACGTGCGGGTGCCGATCAGGAACACGGCGAGGGCGAAGACCATGACGACGCAGGGGATGCCGAAGCCGAGACCCCATCCAATGTTGTCCTGGATGTAGCTGAGGAACACCAGCGTAACCGTGGCGCCGACGCATATGCCGAAGTACCACCAGTTGAAGAAGGAGCTCCGGGAGACGGCCTCCTGGGGGTTGCTCTCGTCGAACTGGTCGGCGCCGAAGGCCTGGACACACGGCTTGTGCCCGCCCTGCGCGAGGGCCACCATGTAGAGGGAAGTGTAGAATACTGCCATCTGTAGACCGGACGGCGGCGGGCAGGGCGGGCTGCCAGCGGCGGTGCCGCATTTGTGGCTGCCGGAGGAGAGCATTGTTGAAAGAGCCAGCATGCCTAGACCCTGCACGCAATATTAGTTGTGCCAAGTGAGAAATTTCCACTGTGATGAATATTATGATCCCTCTTGAAATGAACATCGAAGAAGACGAGCAGATCAGTGAAAGTGGCCATCTCGTCCCAGAGAAAGGGTGAAAAAAGAAGTACGAAACAATTGCATTTCTAATTTATTTACAATTTGCTCGCCTTTAACATGGTTCCTTATGGGGCCAAAATATATATTTCCAAACGATATATATAACTGCTCGCAGAAGAGTGCTGACAAGTGTTGATGATTTCCAAACGATATAACATGGTTCAAGTTTTGATGATTTCAGCCGACGAATGCAATGATGAAAGCCGCTCATAATTTGGACAAACGGTACAGAATATTTTTCAGTTCATGTTTTCAGTATAAGAAATAAAACCGAAAACTATCTCACGTGCCTCCAATCGTCAAAACCAGCATTTTTTTTTTTTTTTTGAACTGTGGGGCAAAAGCTTTGCCCCAACCATTTATTAAGAAGAAGGTGCCCGGTTTATTAGTGGAAGAAACCGGGTTCTGTGTGTGTGCGAGAAGCCAGGCGACCATGGCCGCGACGGACCACGCGCCCGCGCCGCCGCCGTGATCTCCCTTCTCCGACCATCTCTGCCAGCTCCGGGGCCAGATCCGGGCTCCTCTCGGCGCCCTCCATCCGTCCATCCAGAAGCCCAGCTCCCCCATCGCCGGAGTCGCGCTGGCCGTGCTCTTTCTAGCCGGCTGCTCCGGCTCAGATGGGCGCCGGCCTGCTGCAGGCGGCGGCCTCTCCGACTCCTTCCGCTGCCCGCGTCCTTGCCGACCAGCTCGCCGCAACTGCTCTCGACCTCCGCAAGTCTGACCCGGCCAATGGAGGCCGGTTGGTTCGAGCTCGCGCCCGCCCTCGGTCGGCGACGGTGGCCCAGCGCCCGAGCTCTCGCGACGCACCGGCGGCGTCCGCGCTTGCCCCGGCTTCCAGCTCTAGCTCCAGCTCCGCTGCAGGGTCAGCGCCACCTCCGCCTTCAGCTCCTGCAGGTCAGGCTCCGATGCCGCAGCTACGCCGCTGCCCCTCAGCTCTCTCGTCTGTGGAGCTGGTCTCAAGATCGACAGGGCCGACCACCGCTGCTGCTTCCGGCCACATTGAAGACGACCAGATTCCAGCGCTCCTCGCCACGGCTGTTCTGGGCCGCTCCGTCGTGTTGGCTCTGGGAAGCAGGCTCTCAGGAAGGCGTCGGCTGACGCTGGCGCCGCCGGCCTCCTCTCCGCCGAGCAGCGCATCCTCGTCGTCCGGTTCGCGTTTCTCGTGCCTGGGCTCTAGCGTGGGCGACGGTGAGGAGGGCCCTACGCTGGAGGCTGCCGTCCCAACGCTGGGAGGCTCCGTGGCTCCTGCTCCGCCTTCCCGCTGCACCGAGTTGTGGCCGTGGCCTGCTTCCTGGGCCCCTGTTGTTGAAGATGTGGAAGAAGATGAAGAGGACTTGGCCCCCATGGCGCCGCCTGATGCTCTCGTGAAGTCCTTCTGTGCAGCTTCCGGACCCATGGACTGGGGTTTCGGGATGCCCCGCTCTCCGGTGACTTCGCCACCGCCACCCACCGTCAACTCTGCAGCTGTGGCTCCCTGCTGTCTGTCCGTCCGCTTCGTCGCTGGGAAGGAGATGCCCAAGCTCGGGTCGATCGCGCCAGCTCCATCGACCACCTCTGTCGCTGCGCCCTCTCCGGCCCGTCAGCTCGACGCTGCTGCCATGGTGCCGCCGTCCCCCCCTGCAGATCAGAGTCCAAGTGCAGCATCGTCGCCCCGTGCTTGTGAGAGTCCTAGTGCAGCTTATGGCAAAGGCAAGGATGATTGGGTGTTTGTGAGTCGGGGCCGTCGCCCTAGCCGTGGTCCTCCTCTCGCGCCGTCTAGGGAAGGGCTTGAGCGTTCTCTCGCTTTCAAGCGTTGGGCTCGAGGGAGGTGTTTTCGGTGCCTTCAGCGTGGCCATCAGGTCAGCACATGTCGAGGGCCCTTCAGATGCATCCGATGTCGTCGTCCTGGTCACCGGGAGCGTTTCTGCCGTGCGCGCTCTCCCTCTGCTCGCTCTCGCTCTCCGGTTGCTCGGGCTCGTTCTTCGGACACTCGTGCTCCATGTCAGCAAAGCCGTTCTCCGTATGCTCTGCCTCGCCGTCCCTCGTCGCCTCATTGTGGGGCCGAGGATGCGGGCCTCTCGTCGTCGCGTGCTTTCGTGCAGCCGTGTTGCAAGGATTCCATTGCCAACGCCTTTCCAATCTCTTCTGTGGAGTCCCAGTTTGCCCTGCTTCGCATGGAGGTCCTCCAGAAGGTTGAGCTGCTTCGCTCTGAGGTCCACGACGCTCTTGCCAAGCTTCAGTTTGCGTCGGTTGTGCCTCCGTCAACTGAGGTTCAGATTGGTTCTGTTGATGAGGGGTCTGAATGCTGCTTTGGAGAATTTTCCCCTCGTGCTCTACATGCGTCGTCGTCTGTCCTTTCGAGGGTTCTTGCCACCGAGGTTGGGACTCCAGTTGTGGAGGTCTTGCCTGAGCTGCAGGATCGTTGTGGGGATTCATCCGTCTCGCCCGAGTCCATTGGGAGTGTGGTTCCTGTAGGTGGTGTGGTTGCTGCACCAGAGTCACCCTTGTGTGACGAGGTTGGCTCTTTGGAGCCTTTGGCGGTGGACATGGTGCCATCCCTTCCTCCGTCTGAGTCCTACGAGTTGCCCTCCTCTATGGATCTCTTTGACCGCGAAGCTTTTTTGGCACGTTTGGACGAGGTTGTCTTCACGAAAAAGCTTGGTCGTTTGCTCGCCTGCTTGGAGGCAGCCAGCCCTGGATCTGGCAAGGTGATTGCTTGCCTCATAGCAGAGGATGCTTCTGCTGGCATAACCAAGAAGGTGAAGAAGGCTCTTAGGAGCATAGGCAAGAAGGATGGCGCCTCTGGTAGGGCGCCCGCGACTGCTTAACGGCAGCTGCGTGGTCCTAGGGTTGCCGTCAGCGCCTGCGGTTGCTTAGCTAGAGTGCGGTTATCGTTTCGGTAGTTGCTGGTTTTAGGTGTTGCCTTTTGTGGTTATGTTGCCCCCCTCATGTTGTTGTTGATTGTTGTTTGGTTTTCGCCCGGTTTTTTCCACTAATAAACCGGGCACTTTCTTCTTAATAAATGGTTGGGGCAAAGCTTTTTCCCCACAGTTCAAAAAAAAAAAAAACCAGCAATTTCCATGGTTTTTCTCCTGCCTACCCACGGGTCACGGTGCGAGCAATCCGCGTGTAAGAATAAATAGTATACTGAAACACGGACTACTAGTACACTGAACACCGGAGTACAAATGTACTAATTTTGAAAGTAAAAAATGAAAGTCATCGAAACTATGAATATGGAATCTAATTTTGAATACCTCGACACGAGTAACTTAACGGTAAAAATGGTTTGTAATTCGAGCGAATGTTGTAAACATATTGCATTTTAAATTTTGGATCTCGAAAATAAATACACGTACAACTTCTCTGTAGCTGAGTGCGCAAGAAAAAATCCCACAAAAATTATACAATTGCGGCACTTGTCAAATTTGTCACGCGTCATATGTCACAATAGAGAGAAAGAAGCAACTAACGGGTCACTCTAAACCGGCGTCGTATCTTATGAATCCACCTCCTCCTGTGTATCCGTGCATCCGTTAATATTCAACCACCCGATGTACATCGTGCGCCCCTACTTGTTCTGATGGAATTTTGCAAGGAAACGCCCGCTCCTAGGCAGTTGATTTGCAAAGTAACCCCTGAATAGCCTCCCAATCCCTCTCTGTTATCCCAAACAACACGCGGCCGGGGTCCCAACGGCGGCAGCGACGAGCTCAGCAATCCCCAACCAGAAGCCATTTCTGCTCGCCGTCGCCGGCAACGAGATGCCATTCGATAACCTCGACGCGATCTGTGGGTAGGCCGCCTCCCTGCACGTCGTTCTTCTCGCTGGTCCTGACGCTCAGGCCGGCCGGCGTCTGCAACCTCCGCACCGTCGGCTTACACATTCGTCCTGCGGATGCCCACCCTGACCCACTCTTCCCGACGTCAGCCTGCTGCAGACTCGTGTGGGCTGAAACCTGCAAACCCCTTGTATAGCAAGTCTGTCTCAGGAAATTAGCCACCTAGAGCTCTGAATAAGGTAGATAGCTCTCTACCATTTATTGTCAAAAAACAATGAAGAAGCTGTGCAGGAACTGAAAGTCTGAAACTGCAATTCGATCTGCTTATGCCTGTCACCGTATCCTCTAGCTGCTATTGGAATTAATCACGGCTTGGGTCGTCCCAGTAGAATAGGAAATAGCAATCCAGTAGAACAGGAAGTAGCAATCCATTCCTACGTGATCCAGCTTTGGACGTGGATAGATCGCTCGGCTATTTGCATAAGAAGAAAATCAACTCAGCCTGATGTGCCTACCTCGCTGTAAAGTACAGTACAGGTGAGCCTCCTCGGGAGATCGGGCAGAAGCTAACTGCAGTTGATCGGAATTGGTGTCCTTCGAGTTTAGGGTGCTCGGCGAGTTCTTCGTCTCTAGCTACGGGTGGCCGCCGGGCCACCATGGCGATCGAAACCTGCAACTGCAATCGATCGCAGGGGCAAACGGGATTCGAGCGTCTGGTGTGTGCGGCGGTCGAACAGCCAGGGATGCCCGTGCAAATTCGAGGGCTAACCTACGGATGCGGGGGCGTGTTTTTGGAAGATTACCACTGAAGGATCTCTAGCGTTACGATTTTGATCAAGCGGCCACGGAAACTTGGATGCACGGATACACAGGAGGAGGTGGATTCATAAGATACGACGCCCTCTAAACCCTTCCTCCCAACCACCCCTCCCCTATGTAAAGAAAATAACTCTAAACCTTCCATAAAACACTGTATTTTAAATCCATTGAACAATTATTCTAAACAGTATGAACATTTTTTCTACCTTGTCAACAATGTTTTGAGCAATTCGAACAATTTTTTAAAATCTTTCCAATATTTTCTTAGAAAACTATGGATAGTTTTCTCAACTTTCTAATATATTTTGTAAAAAACTATGATTTCACATATTTCAAAATGAAAAAAAGATAAGTAGTACTCTGTCCCGTTCCTAAATGTAAGCCTTTTTTAGCCTTTTTTGGCCCACATGTGTCTAGACATGTTTAGTGCAAGAATCACATGAATGTTACATTAAAACATGTCTAGATATATGCGGGCAAAAAGAGCTAAACAAGCTTAAATTTAGGAGCGGAGGGAGTACTTGTTAACGGGCCTGCGTCCAAAATCCTTGAGGCACCGCTTGTGTCCAAGAATAAGAACTCTAAACTCTACAGCTACTCATCGGAGTTCGTCGAAATGTCATGGTGAGTTATTTATTCATGTGAAGTCTCCATGTGTATGCACTCTCAACTATCCAACTGTTCTAGTAAGTGCATGGTTAATTGTATATTTCACAACTGACTATATAGAGTTGTCTCGTCACATATGGTCAATATAATAGTTCACTCATAAGATAGCCATAGCATATTTATTGGCTATATCATTAATATGTGACCCACCTTATTATCTCACAAAGAGTGTTGAAGTTTTAGCAAAGCTGTTACTCCTTTTTTACTTAGTTGGAGTAAGCGGAATATAAGTTTACAACCGCTTTTATTCTCTCCTTTTTTCTATACCCCCCAACTAAGTAAAAATCGGATATGCCAACACTCGCCAAATCTCAGATGTGACAACTCGGCCAATCTCAACAACTCTAATAATTCTGCATATATATTTTAAATCCAGCTTGCATCACTAAGTCCAATTGCCGTAAGCAGGAGCATAGCAAGCAGGGTTAAAATATCTCGAGCCACGAAAAGTAGCATAGCCACGACCGGTTTAAGCACGTCAGTTTCAAGCTCTATCCCGGACTCGTGAACGTGGAAATGACGGTGATAGCTTGTTTTCAGGCAAAGAAAGATGAACAGACGCCGTGCTGAGCGGATTTGGATAAGCTAGCTTTACCAGGATGTAGAGCAGGGAGGCGAGCAGGATGGTGCGGTAGCGGCCGAGCCAGGAGTCGGCGAGGGCGGCGCCGAGCAGCGGCAGCAGCTGCGCCACGCCGTTCCAGAGGTTGACGGCGGACGCGGCCTTGGCGAGCCCCTCGCCCAGCGGCCCCGTCAGGTAGCTGATCAGGTTCGCCGACACCCCGTAGAACGAGAAACGCTCCGCGATCTCCACCGCTGCACCCGTCCATCATCGCGCACACCACCAATTCATCAGACTAAATTATCGCGGATGCATAGAGCTGAGCTACTGCTCATAATAGGCTAGTAATCTGTATAAGAACTTGACTTGCCTATGATGAAGAGCGCCGACCTCCAGCGGCCGGTGGAGGCGCGGGAGGCTGGCCGGCCACGGTGGTCCACAGCTGCGACGGCGATGTCGTCATCTTCTCCCGCCATGCCGTCGGCGCGCGCGAGCAGCGGTTGGAGCTGGAAAGCGTTGTGACCGGAGGGTGTGTTGCCGAGGCTGTTTATAGTAGGGACAAAAATTCCGATGACTGATATGGAGGATCAGGACGACAGCTAGCCCCAGATGAGGTAGCGTTGACTCGCTTCAGTCAGAAGAAACGGCGACAGGCTTTCTGGAGACGTTCACAGGTTCTGCTATCAGTTTTACCTCCCATGAGTCATTCCTAGCCTGCCAAAGATTGTTTATTTTCTGAGATCATCATCATCGTCATCGTCAGTACCACTTGGTCCCTTGCACATCTTTCTAATCTAATCCAGTAGCCAACCGTTAATCTTCGTATGGTTCCAGAACCTCTTATGTAGGCACTCTACCTTCACGCCTAAGGATTCCCTCGGTTGGTTGCACGCCCGAGTTGAATGAAGACATGATCAGAAACCATGTACTCCTTCCATTTTGAAATATAAGATGTTTTAGATAAGAGTATTATACATGTTGATTACATACGGAATAAAATGAGTAAACATACACAATAAAACATGTCTAAATACATGCAGATACATATGAATATGGAAAAAACCCAAAACATCTTGTATTTAGAAAATGAGTGAACACCGACGTATCTTCTCTGCAGCACACTAGACACAGTCGATGCCATCATTTGTGTTCCTATGCTTGAGTTGAGAGCCCATCGCTAGGCCATTCTCGTTCAACCTACATGCATTCACCCGCACGATGTTAACTATTGTTTGTGTTTGATAATATATTTTGAACGCCGCTTGAAGTGAAAGACGCTAAGTTTGTACTAAAATTTTCTGTTTGCTTTTACGAGTTATCATGATCTTGTGTCATGTCCCTGATTACCACATATTTAAAGCTCCCTAGAATTTAAACTCTTCTCTTGCTCCACATATAGTCCAATGAAGTATGACACGTACCACCTTATGGTGGACCCTACTCAGCTCTTATATTATATTAAAACTGAGTTTGAGATATTTTTTATATATACACATGTTTTGTACATATTTACCAAATTTCCGGTCAAAAAGTTGGAATTTCCAGCTACATAAAAAAGAAAAATTGTGATTGTGAAAAAGAAAAAATAACTCCATTTCCCTCTCAAAATTTCTCCTTTTCGTGCAGCTCAAAATTTCTCTATTTTTTGTTACCCGAAATACAAAATACTACAACACATTTAGAGTACTACACTACCGTAGTTGTAGGTTTTATTTCAAAAAAATTGAAAGCTAGACACGTTGTTTAGATTTTCTTAAAAAAAAAGATGCGATGAATCCAGAGCTACTATCATTTTCCGACAACTCTCTCCCTTATCCTTTCTGAGAAAGCCGCCAGCGTCACCATAGGGTCGCGTAGTCTATGTCACACCACATTTCTCTCCCTCCGCTATTTTTTACAAGATTTTTAGAGTACGTACACTACACACCGTAGTTGTATACTTTATTTCAAAAACATTGAAACATAGACATGTCGTTTCTATTTCTATAAAAGGAGATGCGGTGAATTCAGAGCTACCGACACTTTTCGACAACTCTCTCTCTCTCTCTCTCCTCTCTCTCTCTCCTCTCTCTCTTATCCTTTCTCTGCCGCCAGCGCCACCATAGCGTCGCGCTGTCTGTGCGACGTGAAATTTCTCTCCCTCCGCTTCCCTCGAGTCGTATTCTGCCAAAATTAGTTGTTCTGCCGTAAATTTTGCTTGTCTCTCCACACACACCTCTGCCTCCGTCAAGCCCCTAGAACTACAGGGCACAACCACCCCCAATGTCACGCTAAAAATGCATTGTCAACTCGCACGCCATGTGCCTTCGTCCCCGACGGTGCATATTCTGGTGGCCACCCAACGCCATTGAGCTGAAGGAATTTTTGCATCCTTCGCAGTACGCACGTGAACACATATGTCGCCTCTTGCATCAGTCGCCGTTGCTGTTACTGGTGCTCGACTTGGTGGTGGTGGCAGTTATGGTTGAGACCGTGAGCGACAAGTCGATGGTGAATGGGGGGTGTACATATGAGTTAGACGCCTCATTGTTGGATGCCACCTAATTACTGATGAAAAATGATGTGAACCTCTTCTTTGTAGTATGTTTGGTTATCTCTCACTTGTATTGAGAGAACGAGCCAGATTATGTAATAAAGTGTATGTGTATTTGGTAGATGCTTGAATGATACGTGTGTCTAGCCTTACCTACAGCCATTAGAGTGTGAAAGTCGTGAACCCATGAGTGTACAATAATAAAATAGTATGTGTTGTTAAACGTGTGGCGAACATGAAAAACTATATGTTTGGAGATTGGCATTCCTGCAATTAGATATATACTCAAATAATAGTATTCATGCCTTTTAGTTTTATTTAAATTTTATTTTATGTAATCTTAATCTGATGCACATATAAGATGGCATGTTAACTGCTTAACATCTCCCGAGTCAGAACGTAATTATACCAACTATTACTGATTTTGGCATTATTTATTTTAGAAAAGTTTACTTGATTTCATTAAAATAAAATCAATGACCTTAACTGTAGGATCTTGATGGGTCATCAAATCTTGACAAATATATCTCTCGAGTCTGTAGTGAATCATATTGTATGTTGTGTACAAATTGTCGGAATTTTATTCATTATTTTTGGTGAAATCTTCATAGAACCAAGTACAATTTAACTTTCATGACATTTCGGAATTGTGGTTGTATCCTGATCGTCTAACGATCTCTCGAGTCTGCAATGATCATCATATCGTACGTTGTCTATAGATTGTCGGAATTTTGTTCATTATTTTTGTTGAAATCTTCATAGAACCAAGTACACAATTTAACTTTCATAACATTTCATAATTTGTGGTCGTATCCAATTGAGTATATGCAAAGGTACGTTAAACTTTTTTATATGGGGTCACTGGTGTACTCCTAACCTTGCTACAAAATTGACATAATTATGTTTTTTCCTCTGCTGCTCTATGTTTATGTGAGAATAACTGTTTATATGGGTCACTGGTGTACTCCTAACCTTGCTATAAAATTGACATAACTATGTTATTCTCTCTACTTTCAAGAGAGAGTGCCCGTGGTACTATTTTCTCCGTTATTACTATTGTTTCTTATATATGTTTTGCTAAA
Source organism: Poa pratensis (assembly GCA_947311845.1). Taxonomy (NCBI): domain Eukaryota; kingdom Viridiplantae; phylum Streptophyta; class Magnoliopsida; order Poales; family Poaceae; genus Poa; species Poa pratensis. The sequence continues at coordinate 106,492,009 of CAMZMU010000074.1, read as the reverse complement.
AAAACTATTTCTTCATCTATGAGCGGACGCGACAACGCGCGTCCTTTGCTTCCGCTAGGGGATAATGTACAGGGTGGACGGGAACTTGTGCAATATTTGTAGCACGAATCTCCGGGTTTTGCAAGTTAGAGATAGTGACAGGATCCCTACTATACATTAAGGACGCCTTGGCGAGGAACTGAAGCGATCAACTGCTCAGCCACCGAGCAGCGACAGCCCGGAGCCAGCCAGCCATGGCGTCGGACTTCGAACCCCTCCTCCCCCGCGCCGGTCACCGCCCGCCACCGGCGGCTGGAAGTCCGCTCTGTTCATAATCTGTAAGCGTTGCCAGGATCTCAGTTTCGATCTCTCCCTCCCTGCCTCCTACCTTATTTGCTCGACTCGATTCGCTAATTACGGGCTCCCTTTGCTCAAGGGGTGGAGGTGGCGGAGCGGTTCGCGTACTACGGCATCTCGTCCAACCTCATCAGCTACCTCACCGGCCCGCTCGGGCAGAGCACGGCCGCCGCCGCAGCGGCCGTCAACGCGTGGTCGGGCGCCGCGTCGATGCTCCCGCTGCTCGGCGCCGCCGTCGCCGACTCCTGGCTGGGCCGGTATCGCACCATCGTCGCCTCCTCCGTGCTATACATCACGGTGAGCAATACCTAGTCAACTCAACACCTCGATCGGATTCCTTCGTCGCTGTCAAGCAGCAATTCTCTCTTTTTTTTCTTTTTCTGTTGAACCATTATTTTTCTGTAGTATTGTTGCACGAGTAATAAGAAATGTCGCACGAGTGGCGCATGGAACCGTGTGGTATTATTTTGATTAGTCGTAGACGCGAATGGTTGAGAATATTTACGTTGACACTTAACAGAGATGTTTTCACTCCGTGGAAGCGGAGACACCACGTACTGCTTTGCACATCATGGCTGTACGAACATTTAGATATTTTGCTCCTTCATCGCACTGAATTGTTTGAATGTTCTATTCTGACAGTTTAACGTACCCAGGATAAGTAACTCTCTAGGAGATTTGAGTTGCGTCTCTTTTTTTTTAGAGAAAGGATTGATCTCGAGCTTTTTCATGTACATTTCACAGATTGCACCATCGGACAAGTGCACTAATACCTGATTCTAATTGGAGTAAACTTTTCTTTTATTTATGGATTGTCTATTTACCAAGTCACCAAATTTTGTTAAGGATGACTTCCTTTTTTCGAGGGAAGGAGCCAAACGGCTCCCAATTTTCATAGTGAATGAAAATTGATAATACATAGTCTCTCACACTTCTTTTCCAGGCCATCCAGTGTTTAGAACACCAGCCCAGAAACTGACAGAACTCAGTAGTCAGAAAAAATTGCGTGCGAACACATTATCTACCCTACAGGAACAGAAAGCAGTCTAGCTCAAAATTACTGATAAACTCCGGTACAACCAGATTACAGAATACCAGCCATCTTCGGAGTTTCATCCCACGACACACATCATCACACTAAGACTTCTGCTTTACAACAGGAGCTAGTTTAACCGAAGCACCGGCGGCCCCCAACCTTGTCTCCGGTGGAAAAACCGAGTCGCCACTAGAATTAGAAGCTTTCCCCTATGCGCGGTGTTTTTTGCAGGCTTGCTCTCTTCAGACCAGCCCAATCTGAAACAAAGTGAAATATAAGAAATACTACATTCATAGGTCCTGAGGGAAGACTTCGTTAAAGCAGGCGTTGTTATGGGTCTTCAGATTGCCCAAATTAACGCAGCCACCCACAGCCACCCACGACGATATCAGGAGCCTATCCTTTACATCAAAAGTTTCTAGCCAAGTAGGTAAAACATCAAAACTGGCAGGAACAGAATTAAAATTGAAAGAACATCTGACCATACTCCATATGTATCTAGCAACAGAGCATGTAAAAAACAGTCAATTGTCTCTAATTACTGCAAAACATGCACTTATCCATCCCCTTCAAACATCTAGCCAAGACCACTCTTAGTCAGGATACTTTTCCTAAAAGCTAGCCATAAAAATACTTTAACGTTTAGAGGAGTTTTCATAAACCAGACTTTTCTATATGGCACTTCCACCTGAGAAGCTTTAAGGGCAGGATATAAAGATCTAACGGTAAACGGCCCGGATTTGTTAAAGTCCAGCTGCATCTATCCTCTACGTCCAGCAGCCTCAGGCCCTCAACCCATCACACAACTCCTGTAACTTGTACCACATCTCAGCTAAATCCCCCCATAAATTTCATCTAAACTTAAGAACATTCCATCCTTACGAGAACACTCTAGCAGCACTAACTTTTAACGAGAACTAAAGAACAAATCATTGAGACAAATTGTAAAGTCTAGGGAAAATATCACGAATAGGTTTATCCACCAGCCAAAGGTCCTCTGAGAAGCTATTTTACAAAAAAAAAAAGAACAAATCTCTTACCTTCAAAGATTCCATACCAAAAAAGAGTCTATAGGTTTAAGTTTTACATGAGCTAGAGAGTATGAATGTAAATACTTAGACCTAATCAGTTCCTGCCATAAACCTTCTTTATTTTCAATTTTCCACAACCATTTACACAATAAACAAACATTCATAATATTTAAATCTAACACCCGAAACCACCATGATCCTTGGGTTGACACACCTCCTGTCATTTAACCAAGTGACATTTCTTTTTACCCTCTACTTCTTGCCATAATATTTTTCTGAAAAATCCATTCGTTTACAAGTACGCATGGACAAAGGAAAAAATGATAACATATACTCCCTCCGTCCATAAAAGGATGTCTCAACTTTCTCTAAATTTGCATGTGTCTGCACACTAAGTAATGTCTACGTACATGCACATTTAGATAGACATCTTTTTATGAACGGAGAGAGTAAGAAGGTACATTACTGAGGCAAGATCTAAGCATCAGTCCCAATCTCCATACAGAATTACAGATCCAGTTGTCAAACTACTTAGAATTACAGTGACTCGTGCAAAATTGATGTTCGGTTTGTGATCAATAGGGCCCCAAACTCTTACACTGAATTTTGTACCAAGCGTTGCTCGTTTGCATTTTTCTCATCCAAGCTGACAAATATGCAGGGTCTCGGGATGCTGGCGCTCTCGTCCATGTTCCCATCACCTGAGGGCCAACAATGCATCGTCTCCGCTAACGGCCGGCGAGCGTGCCCGCCTTCCTCCCTCCAGATGGCCTTCTTCTACGCCTCACTCTACCTGGTGGCCATCGCACAGAGTGGCCACAAGCCCTGCGTGCAGGCTTTCGGCGCCGACCAGTTCAACGCCACCGATCCCAGAGAGTCATTGTCGCAAAACTCCTTTTTCAACTGGTGGTACTTTGGTATCTGTGCGAGCGCGACGGTGACGATGGCGCTCATGAGCTACATCCAGGACAACGTCAGCTGGAGCATCGGCTTTGGCTTGCCGTGCGTGGCCATGATGCTGGCGCTCGTCGTCTTCCTGCTCGGCACAAGGACGTACCGGTTCTACGATTCGAGCGACGGTGGGGGCGCCAACCTGTTCTCACATGCCGGCAAGACCCTGAGGACATGGAGGAAGAGGCCGCCAGTAGGAGACTCGTTGGTGAGCACCGCGACTGCCCGGAAAACACTGAGATCTTCAAGGAGGTGAGGAGCATGGCGAGGCTGTTTCCAATATGGGCGACATGCCTGCTCTACGGCGTGGTGTTCGCGCAGCCACCGACATTGTTCACGAAGCAGGCGGCCACAATGGACAGAAGGGTCGGTTTGTCATCTTTTCAAGTACCCCCGGCGGCGCTGCAGTGCTTCACTACCATCAGCATAATCCCCATCGTCGTGTTGTACGACCGCATCCTGGTACCGGTGGCGCGCAGGGTCTCGGGCGTCGCCTCAGGAATCACCATGCTCCAACGAATCGGCACCGGCATGGTCTTGTCTGTGGCATCGCTCGTGGTCGCCGCGCTGGTGGAGATGAGGCGGCTGACCACCGCGATGGAAGCCGGCGTGGTGGATCAGCCCGACGCGGTGGTCCCCATGAGCCTGTGGTGGATCGTGCCACAATATGTGCTCCTCGGCGCGGCGGACGTGTTCACCATGGTCGGCATGCAGGAGTTCTTCTACGATCAGATGCCCGGTGCGCTCAAAAGCCTCGGGCTGGCACTCTACCTGAGTGCCATCGGCTTGGGCAGCTTCATCAGCAGCTTCCTCATCTCGGTCATTGACGTCGTGACGACGAGGAATGGAGGGACGAGCTGGTTCGCCGACAACCTCAACCGGGGTCATCTCGACTACTTCTATCTGCTTGTTGCTGCCCTCTGCGCCCTGGAGCTCCTTGCGTTCCTTCACTTCTCAGCGTCTTACACTTACAAAAGAAAGCCCGTCCACTGATACATTGGTCACGAATTATGTATATCAAGTTGTATGCTTACAATTACACTATTCATGTGCTGATTTTTCAGTGCACAATTTTTTCTGTTTTACTATTGCGGGCTTGGGGCCTACGAGCTTACTGAAGCACAGACACATTTGCACACGGCATTGCTCTTGTCCAAACGAGTAAGTCTGAGAGCATGGCACATAAAGATAGAGGGATAGATTCACGTGTCTTGATTCTTGAGTTTTAACACCAGGTTCACGCCTCAAAGTGGTACCTGAATATTTCTGGTTAGTGGTCTTTGTAACCATCTGAAACTTTGATTAAACCTTAGAAAGCGTTCTAGTTCGTGTTTGCTTGGTGAGTTAGATGGATTTAACTGGGTGTTTCATAAAGTGGATTCAGTCATTCAACTGTACTGGCCTGTTTCGATGATGGCAAACTTGGTCATCTTCGCCAGTCGAAACAAAAATTTGATGGGAACCTTAGAAAGCGTTCTAGTTCATGCTTGCTTTGTAAGTTAGATGGATTTAACTGGGTGTTTCACAAAGTGGATTCAGTCATTCAACTGTACTGGCCTGTTTCGATGATGGCAAACTTGGTCATCCCAGCTCTCGACAGGTTTATCGGAATCAACCATTGCAACTTCTACATCAGTAGCTCTCGACAGGTTTTATCAAAATCAACCATTGCAACAACTTCTACATCAGTAGCTCAGGATAGAATTCATGAACAAATAATGTCGCAGCCATACAGGCACACAAAATTCGCAAGCCTACCCAACGATCTAAATATATTTTGCAAAGCCCAGTCAAAACTGAACCTAATATAGCAGAATAACGATACTCCAACTGACGCAGAGGAACTGCGTGGAGCAGAGCTCACCTGCTCAATCTTCCTCGTCGAATTCGGTGGGCGGCTCGGGCAGCGTGGGCAGCACGGGGTACTTGCGCGAGAAGCACGAATCGCAGTAGTCCCCGGCCTCCTCGCCGTAGATGCTGTGCAGCTTGTCCAGTGAGAGGAAGGCGAGGGAGTCGCTGCCGATCTCACGGCGCACGCCCTCCAGGTCCATCCGGTTCGAGATGAGCTCCCCGTCGCTCGGGGTGTCGATTCCGTAGAGGCACGACCCCACCACCGGCGGGCTGGCGATGCGCATGTGCACCTCGCGCGCGCCGGCGTCGCGGAGCAGCCGCACGATCTTGCTGGACGTGGTGCCGCGCACCAGGGAGTCGTCCACCACCACCACGCTCTTGCCGAGGATCACGCCGTGCACGGGCGCCAGCTTGAGCTTCACTGCCAGGTCGCGGATTGCCTGGGTCGGCTGGATGAAGCTGCGGCCGCTGTAGTGCCACCGGATCAGGCCCTGCTGGAACTCCAGCCCAGATTCGCGCGAGAACCCGAGCGCAGCGTAGAATCCGGAGTCGGGCACCGGGATGACCACGTCGGCGCCCAGAGCGGGGGACTCCTCGGCGAGGGCGCGGCCGAAGGCGGTGCGGCGCTCGTGGACGTCGTGCGAGAAGACGACCGAGTTGGGGAGTGAGAAGTAGATGTGCTCGAAGACGCAGGCACGGCGGGGGAGGCGCGGGACGAGGCAGGCCGAGGACACCGACATGTCGCGGCGGTCGACCATGACCACCTCCCCTGGCTCCACTTCGCGCTCGTAGGCGGCGTCGATGAGGTCCAGCGCGCAGGTCTCGGACGCGAAGACGACGGCGCCGTCGCGGCGGCGGCCGAGCACCAGCGGCGGAACCCGTGCGGGTCGCGCACGGCGAACATCTTGTCGGCCGTTAGGAAGAGGAGCGAGTAGGCCCCATCGAGGCGCTCGCAGGCGTCGCAGATGCGCGCGAGCAGCGGGCGCGCGAGGGAGGTGGAGATGAGGTGGAGGATGACCTCGGTGTCGGAGGTGGTGTTGAAGATGGAGCCCCGCGCCTCGAGCTTGCTCCGCAGCGCCTGGTAGTTGACGAGGTTGCCGTTGTGCGCGACGGCGACCTGCCCGAACCTGTACCCGGCGAGGAACGGCTGCACGTTCCGCAGGGAGGCCGCGGCGCCGGCGGTGGAGTAGCGCACGTGGCCGATGGCGGCGGGGCCGGGGAGCGACGCCAGCCTGGACGGGTCGCCGAACACGTCGGCGACGAGGCCGAGACCGGTAACCGAGTTGAGCTTGCCGTCGGGCGCCGCGGCGACGATTCCGGCGCCCTCCTCGCCGCGGTGCTGCAACTTCTGCAGGCCCAGGTAGCAGAGCGAGGCCGCGTCCGGGTCGCCCACGACCCCACCAGGCCGCACTCCTCGCGTGGGTGGTCGTCGGATTCGTCATCCACGCCGTAGGAGAACGGGGTCACGCGGTCCGGCAGGAGAGCCCCGGCTGGTGAGAGGCGGCGGCGCAGAGCGAGAGGGGACGGGTTGGGGGAGTACCTGAGCCGCTGCTGCTGGTGGTGGTGGCGCTTGGAGGCGGCGGTGTGGAGGTGGTGGTGATAGAGGAGTTGCGACGTGGACTGGGCGGCGGCGGCGGCGGCCATCCCAATCGGTGGGGAGGGGGGGGGGGGATTTGGAGGCGGCGGCTGTGGGGGGATGCCCCTCCGAGTGTTGGTCAAGGTCGGGGTTTTAAAGAGGTTTGCTTGGTCGGCTCGTGCCCGCCGTAGGATGTACTCCGATACCGTCGGTATCGTACGATGGACGGTTACCTGCTGGACCTGAGACACGGCGGGCCACCAAGGTCTGGATTCTCGAGCAGTCGTCGACATTGTAGTGGATCGTTGGACCAGAGATGCAATCCCAGGTCAAGATTGCGCCGTATGGTCCATTTTTTAATCAGTCCACTTGAGCGCCAAGTTGTTTCAACTTTCAGGGAAGAAAACTTGGTGGCTCATTTTACTGTTTTTTTATTGCTCTATTGATCTTTAGATTATCACAAAATTTACAAAGTATTGTTAAATTATATATAACTAGTTGAATGCCCGTGCGTTGCCACGGTCATTATTTATTTTCACCCTTACAAGGATCTTAAGTAAAGCAAAGGTATCATTATTCATCACATTTATCAATAGTTCCACCAGGGACAATTTAGATTTAATCGAGTTTTTTTTACGTGATATGATTTTTTTTTGTATATGTCACCCTTTTCCGGGTCAATGCTTGCAAACCATTGTCAACGCGTCCTTGTCTATGCTTGGTGCTGGACATTGCCTTTGTTGATCACTCAAAAAGGAATTAGCTCGTAGAAATTATGATATATGCAAAGGAGTTATAACTGGAAGCTTAAACAATATATTTGTATTGGAGTTACGATGCTTCTTCTCCGACAATCATTTCAAACATTGGGATCAAGAAAATAATCGCAATAATCACTCACGATAGAGATAATAATCCAGTAAATCTCAGTAATTGTAGCACGAATGTCATCAAGAAAAAAATGTGATACAAAACTTTGAAATTCGTTTTGCCGACAACACTGGAATTGGTGAGTCAGGAAATGTGCCGGCGGAGGGTTCCCTCCGCCGGCGTGCCTGTCGAGCCTGGCATGGGAGTAGACGGGGGAGGGGCGGAGGGGATGGCGGGGAGGAGGGGAAGTGATGGTGGTGTTGTGCGGCGGCACTGCTTTGGAAGAGAAGGAGGTGGGAGAGGCACCGGCGGAGGGACAACGTCGGTGGCGTCGGCAATGGTGGAGATGGGGAAGGGGGCGGCGAGGTGGGAGGTTGTCGTGGGCGGTGGAGCTGAGGGAGGCATCGAGAGGCTCCGGGGGAGGACGGCACTGGCGGCGGCCACCACGCCATATCTTTCCCGACGCTGCCGGCGGGTGGTCTGCTCGTTCTCACAGGCTCACGTCGGCTTTTCCCTTTTTTCTGATGGGCTTTTCCCCATTTTCAGGTGGTTGGATGAGGGGGGGGGGGGGGGGGAGATAGTAACACAAGGGGTTATCTGCAAATGTGTAACGTGGGTGTTCCTATCCGTTAGATATAAATCGGACAATCCTGGATGAAAGATGGCAGGCACACCATCATCACCAACTGTGGTTTTTATAGGAGTAGAGATGGTATTAGCTTATTATATCCTAGCAAATGGTTACATCAAATGATTGCTTTTCACACAAATAACGACATCCTTATTTGATGGACGCAGGATCTCCATGTAAAAGCTTCGTCGGAGCTTGTCCTAAACTTGACCTATGACCTTGCTGCAAACATCGTAATAATAATTCAAAAAAGTGTATATAAAATGTCAACATAGCTATCGAACAATTTGTACATACATGTTAAAAACAAGTTACAACATACTTAGATGCAAACTCTCACCTATGGTTGTATATCAACATCGATCTCTTACCGATGATTACCTCGACTCTGCCTGATACCCTGATTTTGTATTTGGGTCACACCTTAACGTTTGTCGCTACTGCCCGAGGAGCACTCACGCCACCTGCTGTAGTGGCGGCGCCAAAAGCTCTTTCCTCATCCCATATGTTAGCCCTAGCTAGGGTTCCTTTTGTTTCAGGGGCCTAGGGTAGTCGCCCCCTCGCCAGGGCGGCTCTACTAACTTGTACGAGATGAGTGGATTGGTCACTAGACCTTGAAATTGCAATGAATACGTTACTCAACTCCTGTTTATCGGTGGTGTGATCATAAACCGGCTTAGGAGCGGGGTTTATTTGTCCACGTTGTGTGATGACTTGGGTCAGGGGTAGGTTGTTTTGGCACAAAATAGTCATGTGTGGCGCATCGTGAAAAGGAAAATGTGTTGCTATTTTTAGATGATCCTCAAAAAATATCAAAAGGTTTTTCTAATAAAACCAACGGTGTGGGTAAATTCCACAACCGATGCGGTGGGCGTGAGAACGAAATGTGTTGCTAGTTTGGAGATGACTCCTAAAACAATAAAAGATAAGCGACGATGTGTGTAAATTTCCCGACCGTTGTGGTAACAATCATGGCGGCTCGATAGTCGGTGAACCATGTGTTGGACTAGGGCTGTACGAAGAGGGGGTGTGGCGGTATCCTCATCGAGCGCCCACTAAAGGTCGTCGACGTAGCTTGACGGCATCCAAGCTATCTCATCTGCATGTTGCACCTTCGGAACCCCCGTATTCTCTACCACCCTCTCACATCTCCTTCACGGAAGTAGGTGCCCTCTACATTCTCTACCACCCTCACACGTCTATCTCACGGAAGCAGGTGGTGGTGGCATTGTCCTCCTACGAGGCGGAGTACATCGATGTGGCGATGTCGATGCGCTAAGTGGTAGAGCGCACATCGGCTTGGCCCAGCTCGCGTCACACACGAGTTAGCGCCCGACCAGCCCAGGTTTGACCAAACCTAGCGCAACCCAAAATACTAGGTTGATGGGTGAGGTTCGCTCCCACTGTATAAGTTGTGCTCCCCCATAATAAAATCCTGATGCGAGACTAAACCTTATACTAGAGCATTTGGCCAGCTTAGTTTTTTGGCGAATTCAAGAATTGAGAGGCCGAGCTTATCGTGTTCAAAGTGGATAACAAATATTGCAATCTCCCTCACCAAAAATCCTCTATGTTTTCGAGTTTGTTGTTTTGAGTTTAGGGTTATAGTTCTAACAAGATTGAACTAAGGTCACCCGCAAAAAAATTGAACTAAGGAATTTTTCAAAAATTTATTGAGTCTATATACTGTGTCTAAAAATTTAAAATTTGTGATTTATGCCATTCGGTGCTCCAACTGCGGTGACTATAAATTTACAGAACAAAAAGAAAAAAGAAAGATAAGGTTTAGGCAACCCACCCACAATCTCTCTCCCCCTGGCTGCGCAAAGCAAACGCCACCAACGCCCCGAGCTCAGCTCAGCTCAACCCCTGCCCGACCTCGCCGGCGTCCTTCCACCCCGCCGCCCTCATGCTCCTCTCGACGCGCCGCCTCCCCGCTGCTCCTCCCGGCCCAGCCGTCCATCCACACATCTCCCATGCGCCGCCCTACCTCCGTCTCCGGCGACAACATGGTCGAGCGACGACGGCGAGGGCAACCTCATCGACACCTCCCGTGGTACGTTGCTCCAGCCTTGCGTATTCGCTTCCTGTTGATAATCAAACAGAGGGAATCGAATTCGACATTATGAACCCTCAAAAAGAAATGGATGGTGCTTATATAAGGAGTACAACTTTACCATTTGGATTGGGGAAAATTGCTTTACTCTGATGTTACATTGCTTTGCTAATTGAATCCCATTATTAGCTTGGTGAGACACTGCTGGGTTTGTACGAGAGAGAGAGGCTAGGCCTCTCACGATATGCCGATGAGGACTCCAAAGAAGACGTGTTCTGGGAAACCTTGGATGCTGATTTGCAGTACTGGACCAGAGGCCTGCGCCCGGTGCAGGTATATATAAGGTGTGCTTTAGTGGATTTAGCAGTCTCACGTATATGCTCAACTTCGTAGTAGTTCCAGCTTTTAAAATTAGCTAATGTCATGTGTTCATGTTCTCGTTTCTATCTGGACCTTGCAGTGGTATCCTGGTCATATTGCGAAAACAGAGAAGGAACTTAAAGGACAGTTAAAGCTCATGGATGTTGTCATAGAGGTCCGGGATGCTAGAATCCCCTTGGCCACAACCCATCCTAAGGTAATATTGTTGGCGGTTTCTAGTATATTTTTCTAGAAGCAGGGGCTTTGGATAGGGCTGACACATGTTGTGAATGATCAGATGGATTTATGGCTAGGCAATCGGAGAAGGATCATAGTGATGAATCGGGAGGATATGGTGTCAGCTGATGACCGAAATGCGTGGGCAACTTACTTTTCTAGTCAGGGTATCAAAGTTGTTTACTCAAATGGCCAGCTGGGCATGGTAAGATAACCGTTATGTAATCTCTGTTGTTAACTGGTCAGGTATGTTCTGGTATATGTCCTAATGTTTCACTCTTCCTGTTCGTGGTCAGGGTACAATGAAATTAGGTAGAATGGCAAAATCAGCTGCATCTACTGTGAACACAAAGCGCAGAGAAAAGGGATTGCTTCCTCGTCCGGTAATCCAATTGATTTCTTGTTGGTTGCCCTGTGTTTCCTGGTTTCATTTTGTTTCTCCATATATGCAAATAGTATACTCTGGAAATTCTCCACAAGAGGTACATCGTGCAACTTGCTTACAGCATCATAGAAGCAATGCTTGCATGCATCCCTTGTGAGCTCTGAATGATTTCAGTTTGATATAGGTTTTTGTTAGATCATTTGCTTCTTGAAATTAATGGTAACACATTATGGTATGTTTACTTACATAAGATTCATTTAGTGGACCTGTTCACAGCAAATAATTTCTTTAATCATTTTTAATTTAAAATGATCAACTAGACAACGACGAGTTGTTTACATTATTCATTTTTTTCTTCTGTTTTACCCTTTTTGAAGGTTCGAGCTGGAATTGTTGGATACCCAAATGTTGGCAAATCTTCCTTGGTTAATCGCTTGCTAAAACGAAGAATGTGTCCAGCAGCACCTAGACCAGGTGTCACAAGAGAGCTAAAGTGAGTTACTCAAGCTGCATATGTATAATTTTTTGTACTAGACGTGTAATCTTACATTGCTAGTTATTGACTTATTGTATAGTGTATACACATATTGTAGTTTCTCATAGTAGGAAATAATGTGATGTTACTCCTATTTAGATTCTGACATTTGCAATTCCAAACAGGTGGGTTCGTTTTGGGAAGGATTTAGAGCTGTTGGACTCACCTGGAATTTTGCCGATGAGAATTAGCGATCAGACAGCAGCGCTTAAGCTTGCCATCTGTGATGATATTGGAGAAAGGTCATATGATTTTGCTGATGTCGCGGCCATTCTTGTGCAGATATTGTTAAGACATCCGGCTGTTGGTGAGTGGTTCGACAATCTAATGATTGGATATTATGTTTTTGACCACACACATCATGCATACTTCGTCTACTTGCAAAAAAAGAGAAGCATTTTGTACCTACCATTCCATCATCAAGTATGGGTGCTTCTATCTTGTATATGTGTATGAGAACCAAAACCGTCACTGACGGGTTTCCATCAAACAGGTTCTGAAGCATTTCGAAAACGATACAAGATTGATGTAGACAGTGACTGCGGCAAACTGTACGTTTTTATCCTCTGCATTTGTATTGAAATGATATTAGAACTTCACAAGTTTAGCCGATGTTCTGATACCGTAGTTGACAATTGGCAGGTTTGTCACGAAGCTCTCGGTACACTTGTTCAATGGAGATACCACCCAAGCAGCTTTCCGCATCTTGTCGGACTTCCGGAAAGGCAGGTTTGGCTGGGTGGCCCTGGAGAGACCTCCAACATGAGCAATGGATGTAACATGTCAAGAGATTCAGACTCACTGTACGACACCCACACAGTAATTACAATGTCCTTTGTAGCACCATCATAGGAGAATTTTTGTGGACCTTAACCTGTGTGAGGAATGAGGAATCAATTGAGGATAAGGTAGCTATATCCCCAGAGAAAAAGTCGACAACACATCAGAATTTGCCATGTAGTTGCTTGGCTATCTAGAGATCTAAGCTGATCTGTATAAGCTTGTGAAAGTTTGGTTAACTCAATCTATGTGAACTGTTACATAATATGTATGAAAATGAATTTGGTCCCGATTTTGCGCAATTAGATCCTCCCACGCATTTTTCTGCGTGACCGTTTCTTACGGGTACTGGCTACTGAGGTGAAATTTGGCCAGGCTTGCATCTATACATTTGAAATGTTACACTGATATACAATTCATCCGGCACACAGGTTTTTTGTCCATGAATGTTCACAACACAGAGATCCTATCTCCTGATATATTTTCATCAAAACTTGTTTCTTTATACAAGCAACTAGAACCTCAGATACCTTTTTACAATAATTTTCCTTTTCTGTTCAGAACATGATATATATATATGATACAATTTTTGCTACCACGAAATACCAAGACTCTCGGACCATCAAACTGGCATACTGCTAGTTCTTCACCTAAGTTGAGGGGCCTTTGTATCCTCTAGGTAAACACCGATTAACATCCTTGCCAGGGATTTCACTATTTCCAGGTTCATTAGCGTTTCTTTTCAGTCGATTCCCTCACTGCGTTTTGAGATCATCAAGCCTGTCAATCAAATCCAGAGCTTTTGTCCTATCGATATCGAAGTCTATGACAGGAAGCGTGGAGAACCTCCTAACTGAGAGCAAATCTCTCCTGCTGCCATTAGTTGGAGAATGACTATTGCTCTTGCACAATCTACTCTGTTTGCTGTGCCTCGACCTCGTGTCAAATTCCTGACTTTTGCTTATCCCAGGGACAAATCGCCTGTACTTGACACAGCTAAGCATGTCCTGATCCTCTGGCGTGAGAATAGGCGATGAACTGTTCGCTTGTCCCGGCTGCTGCAGCCTAATTGCATGACCCTTCTGTGTTGGTGAGCGGACAGGAGACTTGATAGGCGACCTGACATCTCCATTAGCAGCTCTGGATTTACTTATGAGATGATGAAGCCACACAACAAGCTCAAGGATATGTGCTTCAGTCTTGTCCTTCTCAGCATGATACAGTGTCTCTATTCGGGTCAAGTCCATCTGTCCTGATAGCTTGCAGTTCAGCTCAGATCTGCACACCACAAAAAGTTTGACACTCTTGAGAATTTCTTCTATTTCGTCAGTTTTTTTCAAAATTATTGTGATCACAAGCTAACCCTGTATTTGCCCACTCTCCAACCCAACCAAAGCCATGGTATGCCCTGATATGAACAGATAATCGCATTCTCAGTCAGACGTGGGCAGTTTTTGCAATGAAATAAAGAATGACTTATAGGTGATAATAGAGTACTTAGTCGTGTTATTTGCAATAGGGACAAGCCATCGCAAAGTTTTCTCCATTTCGGCTTTGATTTGAGAAACCATAAGCTGCATCCATTTAGCACAACCATGTTACAATGTTAAGAGATGAATCACCATAGCAAGGAATTATGGCTCACGATTCCACAACATGACATCGCAATTCACGACTGTTTACTCATGCTAGCAGTAAACATGAGCCTCTGCAGTGTTCCATACCTCTTCTTTGATTTCAAAAGATTGTAGCCTAGACCGGAGAGCAGATTTGATGGTAGGTGGCAAACCTTGGTATAAATTATCCCTCGTGCTTGGAGAGATAGAACTTGATCGAGAAACCTGCCAAGTGATAAATCATTTTCAAAAGAAATTCAAGTCGAAGGATGTATCACCACACTATTATGAGCTGCACATAATTGCTGTGCTAATACCTAATATCTAATAGTGCGATTGTGTGTATTCTTATAAATATGGCAAGATATGTCATGCAGTCACCCTCTGAAAATACTCATGCAATCAGCTCACTGTTTGGGCACAGGGTCAAGAACTTATCATATGAAAAAAATCTCAAAAAGATGATGATGCAGTATGTAGAATATCCTAGTACCCTTTAGTGTTTTAACTTCAAACACGAAATGTGCGGAAAGATAATTTGGTGCCTAAAACCAAAGACAATGCATGAGTTCACAAGTCACAACAAAGTGTGACTGCATAACATATGTAGCATGTGAAGATAGTGCTAAGTTTGCATGAATCGACAATGCAAGGGACTTGAAACAGACACCTTTGTATTGGCAATAGGTCAGAATCTGTGATTACTAAGAACAGTTACGTAATATCTCCAACAGTATTAACTTACAAGTGTATCAATCTGACTGATGATATTTGCATAGTGAACGTAATATCTCCAACAGTATTAACTTACAAGTGTATCAATCTGACTGATGATATTTGCATAGTGAAGCGCAAGGCCTGCTGGTCCCAATCTCTTATGGCGTCTCACGGGTTCTTGTGGTTCTTCAC
The DNA here is from genome assembly GCA_947311845.1 of Poa pratensis. Lineage (NCBI taxonomy): Eukaryota > Viridiplantae > Streptophyta > Magnoliopsida > Poales > Poaceae > Poa > Poa pratensis. The sequence goes on along the minus strand of CAMZMU010000074.1, from coordinate 106,476,849 downwards.
TCTCTACAGTTAACAGGAGCATGAACCTCTAAATCATTGTCACAATAACTGATGATTTGTAATAAGATCAGTCTTTTGAGATGGATCAGCCTACATTACTGACTTACATTGCCTATTGTACACAATTTAGTCTACATATTTAAGGATTATAAAGTGTATGACCATACATGCACGAAGCCATCTTTTCACAAAAAGACATTGCACACTCCATATCTTGTGAACCTCAGATAAAACCCAAGAACAGTTACACTATAACAAAGGACATACGTACCTTGTCCCTCCTGCTAAGTATGAAAATTTTAGATCATACTTGAATAAACATATATTAACTTTGCTTGACTATAAGGGTGCCAAACTAGCTAAATTCAATAAGAACTTTATTTGATATGGACTTTGTGTTCTATGCAGTGTTGGTGGCTGATAATAATTAAAAAATGAGTCATGCCTGTATAATGTTGAATTCCTGTGATAGGCACAAGGAAACTGTTTTTAGCGGATCGATGCGAGAAAAGAAAATTTTGCTGACATGATGGACGTAACCAAAGACATCGGAACACATTCAAAAAACATATGCAGGTCAAGTCTATCATGGCAAAGCATATGTATGACTCTCCCAATCAAACTGCACTAGCAACAACATGAACTCTTGTAAGACGGAAGACATAAGGACTAATACCAGTATAGCCAAAGGCATCATAGATCTCCAGATCTAAGAAGTGGACAATGTCTACAAGCTTTTCGATCACCTGCGAAGAGAGCAATAGTATTCTTCAAATCTGGGAAGTGGAAACATCTAGTAGTAACCTATGACATAACCTATGCCTTTACTGAACCAGCCATTCGCAATATAATAGATTTACAATAAACCACATACTACTGACCTCTTCCAAGTTCTTGGACCAAAGTGACCTCCTTTTCAAACTTTTAACATGCTTATTTTGGCTCTTCACTTCCTGCTTTAGTATATGCAGACTGTCACCTGCAAATGAATCAAATGTTTTCCTTTAGTTCGTAAATCTGTATGTGCAATGCACATTCTACACAATATATATTTGCATGAATAGTTGAATCCATACTGATATATGCAACCTAGACGAGGAGGTATGTATCATATGAATTATGTACTGACATATGCAACCAAGAGAAGGGGCCAACAGGAACACCCTGTGCAGCAGCACAGCGTGCACATTGAACAGGGTAAATATGATAGAATTTGAAACATCGACGAGATGTAACGGGTAAATATTTGGTGCAAATTAATAGAGTACTGTGAAATTGAGAGGGTTATTACATTGTGTGATTGATCAAGAGTGCAAGGTTCCTATGTATTTTCTCATCCATTGGATAAATCCTGTTTGTATGGTCTAGATTGATTGGATCATAATTTATAATTAACTGGTATTTTTTGTATTGTCATAGATAATAGATAAACCATTTATAAAAAAACTGTTTTTCTGGTGAAATAGGTTCTACCCACAAATATTTGAGATGCACCATAGGTGTTATTCTGTACTTCTATGCACACAAAAAGGACTACTGTGCGGATAAGTTTTAAGAGAACAGCGACAAATGACAACATAAAAGAACTACCAAGCGAAACATAGATACATGATTATTCACAAAAGTGGGAATACTTATATTCCAATTCTTAAGTGGCTAAAAAACAGGAGGAACCACAAAAAGACACGCCAACGTGAGCAGGCAGGCAAGACCAATCATACGGTTCTACAGATCACAAACAAAATTAACCTGTTGAACCCAAGCCATCATGGTCTTGATGTTTACGACGATAGTCTTGTTCAAACCTATCCAATGCATGCAATTCATGATATAATTCCTGAGGGGGGCAAAAATAACTTGAATTCAATAAGCAGAATAATTCATGTTACTAAAAAACTAACCAGAATAATATGACAAGTTGAAAAGATGCACATTTAGCAAGAGCTATATAAATATACGTTGTTTTGGACATTTACATGGTCCCCAAGATACCTGCTTGATGTCTACTTTCGATTACAATACATTGTTACTTTCAATATGAATCTGTTAGTACTAAGAGCATGTGGGAGAGCTCTAGAGAATTTATTGTCAAAACTAAAGATGTTTGACTGCACACAATCTGGGATCGTTACATTTAAAACTGAAGAAGTACATTGCATGGTTATTTGAGCTGGCAGTAACCGTAGAACTTGCTACAAAATTTAAGCTACCAACGAAATATGGTCATGAACCCTCAACCAAAGCATTGACAACTGGAATGGCCCATAGAAGTCGCTACAGTGTATTCATCGTGTAGCTAACATTCAGTGCAAAATTAGGTGCAAAATTGAGGCAACCAAAACAGCATACAATGCAAATAACTTACTAAAAAATCATGCTAAATCGCCTTAAAAACCATGCTAAATTATTCTGGTGATCCTTACAGCTGTATACTGAACACAAATAATCAATTGCTGCATCACCGCCTCTGCGTCTCGTTTCAGGTAATGCTGGGAAGTTCTTCTTTCTGACGCCAATCTAAGAATTCAACATAGATACACAAGTTAGCACCCTAAAATAACCACCTTTATCAAAGACAAGGGCATTAAATAAACTGTACTTTTCAAAGTAGCGGTCCAAGTTGTGCCACTGAGGATCCTTGCAACGATTACCAAAACGAATAACCTCTTTTGAGAACACTTCTAACTCTTCCCTGTTGAATGAAACAGTTAAACACTTAATATGAAAAGGAAATAAAGGTGGTGGTACAGTTCTAGTGGGGTAAAGTTTAGGTTAAATATTATGGACCTACTCCCTCTTTTTCATTTTATCTGTCATCAGCCCACACACAGACCAAGGTAGACTAGTCACACTGGGAGTAACATGAGTAGTAACATCAATGCCACGTAGGCAAAAAATCTGACGTGGCGGGTAATTAATGAGGAGAGAGATGGTTGTGGTAACTAGCTATGTTACCGTAACATCACACATTTCAATGCAAGATGAGTGTACAACTTAATAAATATGACACTACACACATGTTACTCCCCACTATGGAGGTAGTAACTTAGAGTAGTAACATATCTATGTTACTAGTCTAAGTTACTCCTCATTGTGAGCAGCCGTAGCACTAAATCTTGGATAGATTAAATGCGATATGACCATACATGCCCTAAAAATGGCATGCTACAACCACTTAGATAGAAATGAGTAACCCCTTCGGCTGCTCACAATGGGGAGTAACTTAGACTAGTAACATAGATATGTTACTACTCTAAGTTACTACCTCCATAGTGGGGAGTAACATGTGTGTAGTGTCATATTTATTAAGTTGTACACTCATCTTGCATTGAAATGTGTGATGTTACGGTAACATAGCTAGTTACCACAACCATCTCTCTCCTCATTAATTACCCGCCACGTCAGATTTTTTGCCTACGTGTCATTGATGTTACTACTCATGTTACTCCCACTTCCGAAGTCTTAGAGTAAGGGCAAAATGGGGAAATTTGTATTAACTGCAATCTTGATTACTTTAATGGTCGAATATATTGAAAAGGGCACTTGTGAGGCTAGTGACAATTATATTAAAATGGAGGCAGTATGAAGCAGTGTGGATTCAACACTAACCTTTTGTCAGCAGCTGCAATCTCAAGTAGTTCATCCATATCTTTGGATATAAGGTGTTGAACACCTTCTGAGGGAAGCACGACTTCTTTTATATGCTTTACATTAGCCTTTGACAGAGAACGCATTAGATTGGAGCCCTTAACTATGGTATTAGCCACCTCAAAAGCCAAAATAGATATTTTATTTCCCTTTGCTGAACTTGACACAAACCCACTGCTTGCATTTAAACTTGCCATGCTACTACCAAGTGTGTCGAGAACATCCACTGCCTTTCCAAGCCCAGCAGTGCTAGCTCTACCTAAAATCATGCCAACTTCCGAAACCTGTTTCAATAGTCAAATAAAAATCAACAATTAAGCAGCATAAGATCTCTCACAGAATCAACACTCTGGACACTGGAAAAGAGCAAAGACAAGAGTACATCTCATTTAAATGCAGAGACCAAAGTGATCTTATAGTAGGAAAAGCTCACAAAATTTGCATCTTTTCTAGCTATTAAATTATCATAGCATGATAGTGACTGCTATCTAAGCCCGAGAAGCCCAGACGTTTTTTTTTTTGTTGCTTGCACCAAAGAACCTTGCGTGGGATAGCCAGGAAAACGAGCTCATTCTGTGTGAGTGATGCATCTGTCCATTCAGCTTATTCTTTAAGATGACATGCCACATTAAACCAAATAAATTCGTTATTACGGAATTTTTAATCACACTATTTATAACTGAAAACCACTCGCAATTGTTAATCAATACCAATTGTTCAACTCTCTAATTAAACAGGGGTGGGTGTTATATACTCAATGAAGCGCTTGCCTGGAAGTTAGAATTTATGAATTATAATTCCTCGCTTTTAGCATATCAGCACCGCGAAAACATCACAAAATATCTAGACTTCACAGTACACTATATAATTATATAAATACAACCAAACTGAATTACATGCATCCCACTACAGTTGAATATGGTACAATGCGTTCATTAGAATCAACTACACACACAAACTAGAACAGGGAATAAAATGTCTTTGGAGTCAATTAACTCTTATTTCGTCAGGGTGCTAATAAGAAAGAAGCAAAACTATTCTTCATAAGACGGCCAGATGGCTACTTTTTCTGAATATTATTACGACAAAAGAACCCAGTGTCTATGCATATAACAGAACAGGAACATTATATGCCACTACAAACCAAGGACCTGAGAATTTCTTTGAAAGGTAGTAAACTGTTAACGAAATGCGGTCTTCACAGATTAAAACAAACAGCACAACAGTTCCTCTAACCTTTGTCTTGCCCAAACCAGCCTTCTGCGACAGAGTCCGAGCCAACCGTGGTGTCCTGGACCCTGTGTCCAGCATCTGCGCCATTGTAAACAGCAAGGCCTGGCACACACTCTCCAAGAACGAGAAAGACTGCTGCTGCTGGTGCAGCTCTTCCGCCCGCTTCACGGCGGCCTCTTCTGACACCACCGGCGACTTCTCCTCCTTCAACGGCCGGCTCATGGTCGAATACCTGGTTCCGGCCAAGCGCGGTGTCGCTCGGCGACTTGTCCACGCCGAGACCTTCGAGCAGAGGCCTCCCATCCCCCTCGTGCACAGAATTCCTGATCCCCACCTTAGCTAATCCAACTGCTCACCTCCATAATACTTCCACAGACTTAGTAAAGCAATCTAGCGACTCCAATTCCACCACCTCTGACATAATTCCCCAACCACCTCCTCCAGGAACCAACAGGAAGGTCACTCAATCCACCGAGCTGGCTTGACCAAACGAACCACGCCGAGCGAAGCAGCTCAGCACGAGGGTTTACGCGCAGCGTGATCCCAGCAGCTCCAATCCATGTAACAGCGGAGCGCCTGCCAGAAACGAAACGAACGGCACGACTCAAAAGATGCCCGATTTTTCATGTCCGGGAACTTTTTTAGCGGGAAAAGCGGCAGAGACGAACCAGGTGAGGAATTGAGGATCGGTCGGGAGCCCGCGGCAATCCAGGAGGCGCGGAGATCGTAGCTTCGCGGCGGGATTCGACGGAATTGGGGGAAGAGAAGAGAGGGGAGGGGACAGGGAGGAGAGAGAGAGGCTTCTGCAGTTCTGCCGCTGTTGCGGGGAAGCGAGAGTAGCTGAGTCCACTCTACCAAACAGGGCAGTAGGACCCGATGGGAAACTGCTACTGCCACGCAGTGATATGTACACACGACCCAAAGGTTGAGCCGGTCAACAGCAGAAAACGAGTCCAATCCAAGGTCTCCCCGAATCCGTCCTCTTCCCACCGGGCTAAAATAGTGGAAATCAGGCTAAAATAGTGGAAATCCATATCGGTCATGTGTGCAGATACACGCACTGTTTAAAAAATAATTTTTAAAATGTCAAAAAAATTGAAATAAAAATTTCGAATATACTTCAAGACATTCTATGTTAGCATAAAAAGTTTCGCAAAGAAATGACATTTTGTTTACCTGTGCAAAAAATACAAATCCGGGCGCTCCAAAATGACTTTGTACTTTTTGCAGAGATCACAAAAAAGTCTTTTCTCCACGAAACTTTTAGTGCTAACACAAAATGTTCTTATGTATAGCCGATTTTGTTTTTGATTTTTTTTTTACATTTGAAAAGTTTTTAAAAATGTTTTACATGGCATGACTCGAAACGCCGTGTCCCTAAAATAGGGATAAATAAACCTAAAAAATAGGGATAAATAGGTGGAGAGTGGACAAATGGAGGCCAAGCTATATGGAGCCTTTATTTTTAAAAATTCAAAAAACATATTTTAAGTTTCAAAAAAATCTGAAAACAATCTGAATGTAGACAATGTTATATGTCGGGGGCGGAGGCTGGCCGCCAAAGCCTAGCGGCGTGTCCGCCCTCCTCACCGCCGCAAGTAGTCACAGAACGACCTATCCCGGTCCACCCCGCATAGCTTACCGCGCCGCCGCCCGGCGTGTCCACCCGGGCCACCTCCAGCCGTGATGCACAAGGGGACGCGGTTGCCGGAAACAGGTCGACAGCGGAGGAACTGGGCAGAGAGAAACAAAAAAACACGTTTGCCTTATCTTGGCTAAAAGATGATCTCTTACAACAATTAATTGTCTCGCCACATTTTTCTGCGATTCAAAGAACTTTATTGATCACTGATGTGGGTTACAATCATGCTGAATCAGCAAGAAAATTTGGGATATAATTTAGCCATAAGCATCCGTGTAGTGTCACTGGCCTGGTGAACACAGCGATGCGCTGCTTAGTAGATATAAGACAAAGAATAATCCATTGTACAACATGTTTTATTGCCATATCTATATTAAGTGGCAAGTGATAAAATCATCTTATCAACCATTGTACATGGCCTAATCCACTTAACCCACAAACATCATATTTAGTGTGATTGTTTGTCGGATGTCCAACGGGTCTCATTTATTCTCTGTTTCAGGCTTTCAGCTTCCATTTTCAGTCTGTCTGAACTCTGTCAAATACTAAAATAATTCAACATGAACTTCCCTAATGTAACTCTGCCCATTATTTCATCGACCAAAATCATGGGATATTGATTGCCACATCTTCCCTGACATGAGAGAACCAGGTTCTACTGATTGGGGTTAAATTCAAGGATCCTATAGGAAATTTTCCTATAGAAATTGTTTGATTCATATGATCATATTCTATAGTGCAATGGATTGTCAATTCGTAGGTTTTTTGGTTTTTCTGAAATTTCAGTCACACCTTTGGCTCAACATTCAATCATTCTACGGTCTCTCCCTAGCTCAAAAAATGTATTTTAGAAAAGTAACATTGTATTAATGTTCGCTAAATTTGCACACTTTCAATATTGCGATTTCATGTTAAGGTGATGTTTAATTTTGCATTGGCTGAAATCCGGCTACTAAGAGTTAGCAAAACTTTAGTAACATAGAGAACATGTATGTGTATCTTGGTAACGGAACTGAAGGAGCGAGTGACTGTTCTGACGGAAACTGAAAGTTTTACATGAAATAAACCATCCTGGAAAATATTTTTGGATCTAACCCCTTTGTTCAACACCATACATCAGACCATTGAGATTGCACATCTCAATGCCACGAGTCAATGCGTTGAGATTCCGAGATGATTTTTTTTTTTTAACCGAGGCAAAAGACTTGCCATTTTCATTAATTAAGAAGAAGTAGGAATTGGCCGGTTAATTAACGGGAAACCGGCCTAAAACCGAGTTCCGAGATGATTTGGCACTCAAACCCGACGTGGATAGTGCCAACGTCCTGAACCGGGGCAGTGAGATGACTAAGCTCAACGCAATGATCTAAACACTCTTGCAATATTAATTTAAAAACATTCAGGTGGATTTTTTCGCCCTCCATTGTCGCCTTCACAAAAGAAAACTCGGCGTATGTAGCATTTGGCAGGGCGCTCATTTCCCTGCTATATGTCTAATTTTCTACTAGTAGTAAATGAAGTATAAGCAGAGTTATATGAGATGGGGTTTGTTGACTTTGTCTTGCAGGTCAGGTGATGTGATGGAGGTTGGTGTTAACTTTTGGCATAGTTGGGTATCCATCAGCATCAAATAAGTCCTTAATTTGTTTTACTTAGTTTTATTCCGTACTCCATGTTGTGTACGACATATATATTCAGATGTTGCATTTTATTTTAGGGCTAAAGGCATGAGGTTTGCCATTCGGTTAGAAGAGATGAAAAAGTAAGTACATGGGTGCCTCGAGAGGATATTGCATATTTATTTATCAACACTTGATAGTAATCCTTGTAATCTAGATTTTATCAATCAATATATGTGTATTACCTCTTCTTCTATCTAGACCGACTCTGAAAGGTGATTACTCTGATGTCTGAATCACTCATCAGCAGACAATCATATACTATAGCTAGAACTAGGCAGATCACCGTGGAGTGCAAAGTGGAAGTGGTACGTTCTAAGAAAAAGCAACTGGGGTAGTGTTTGACTAGGTCAGCATTCACCACATTAGAACGAGTCCACGGATGGAGTGCACACCGCGAGAGCTGAGCTGAGGTGACGTCAGTTTGAACCACTCTGCTTTTGTCCTCACACTAATTGATTAGTTTCAGTAGAATAACGTGTGTTTGTTCGCGTTGATACCTATGGACTAATCTTCTTCTTCTTTTTGAGATTCTTATGGACTATAATCTTGAATTAGGCTCGTCCTTCTTCTTTGCTATGCAGACGTTCGCCCCATCATCTTGGCGAGCGAACACTTGAACCCAAAGGAGAAAAGGATCAAACCACATATGGGGATGAGGTAGCGGCAAGGGAGAAGAAAGCGGAAGAATAGGTTGATGCCAGCCATCAGAGAGATGGACTCGTCCGTTGTGTCGTCGCCAACCTTCATCGTTGCTACTGCAGCAGGTAGAGCGCCTTAGAATCTCCCGAGGTTCTCCGCCGCTAGGAGCTTTGCCCGATGTCATCATCCTGGGGCGGAGAGGGAGATCAACAGAGAAGAGGGCGAGATGAGGCCAGAGTTATTCACTACCTAGCGGGATAGTGGTGAAATCCCTAATTAAAGAATATGTTTATTATATATTTTATACACATGTACCTGATTTTAACTAGATAGTCAAATCATCTGAACTAAGCCTCGAGTTTCAATGTTATTCAGAAGTGAAAATATCGGTCGAACATATATCTATGTGGACGGAGAGACTCGGAGTGCAGTGTTTTGAACCCGAGCTCTGGTGAGCTTGGTGAAATATGGTGTTTCAAAGTTAAAAAAAAAAACAGATTGACTATACATGAAGGTGATTTTTAGGAACCTATAATTTTTTGTTAAAATAAAATCACGAATATGTGTCTCTAAATAGGCATTAGAAATCTGTTCACAATTGTCTTTTCTGTGCAGATCGTGCCTATAAGGATATCTCGATAAAAATTCAGACAAACATACTAGACATCAACATGTACTTGTATATATAATTGAAGTTTTCTTCGAATTTTAAATATGAATATTTCGGAAGTTTACCATTCGAAGTTTTCGGCCAGTAGAACCCTATGGGAGACTTCGATGTGACACGTCATAGCGCGTGACTTGGACGTAGGCATGGGACTGTGTGTGTGCGGTGGTGCGTAGATGCGTCACGGTCGCGGTGCACGAGCGTGCGAGCTTGGCTTGACTCTGTCAAATTCCAAATCCCTCTCCCGATGGCGATGGCGATGGCTGCCCTGTTCCACACGGAAAAGGAAGAAGAAGAGAGGATATATACGCGGGAGCCCCTCCCTTCACCCAGCTAACTTTACTCGACTCACCTGGTATTTCTTTCGTCTTCTTCCACCTTCAGCCAGTTCCCATGGAATTCGATCCATGTAGGAAGTAATTTTGGTCTGCCATCATAACTCATAAGCAAGATACCAGAGAGGATGCAGGATGAGAGCCTGCATACGGTGAATGCGGCGGCCGTCGTTCTGGCCGCCGCAGCCCGGAGCAGCACCGGCCTGCGCCACAACCACCATCGCCAGCAGCAGCTCGACGACCACGCCGCCCCCGCTACGGTACGTCCGACAAATCCTCTTACTCGGTGTAACTGATCACAGCGCGTTCTTCAAGCTCCAGCAAAGCTTGGTGATTCTACCCCTTTCCGAATTAGGGCAATAGATATCTGTCCTGCGCAGCGCATACTTGCTTGCTTCCCCTGCTTCAGTTCAGTTCATGCAAGAGATCGATTCCTCATTTTGACTGTCTGTCAACGCTTGTGCTGCCATTTCTGTTAAGCATACACCATAGGTTTTTTTTTGGAGGGAAGGTCAGGATACTTGGGCATCACCAAGGTAGCAAAAACAAGTTCAATTTGCCTGCTATTCTAGTCTTTCCACAGGCACAAACGAAGCTTTCGGTCAGTGCCAATCATGTCAGCTTCAGGAATCGCTAGCTGCACGTGTAACTGATGCGTGGCGAACCATAGTTTACTTTGACGTGTCCATGTCAATCAGCATCTACGTGGCGCCAAAGTCCTCCTCCACCTATGGAATATATATATATATGTAAGCAAAGCACGCATGTCACTGCGAGATAACAGCTCGTGGCAAAATACTAGTAGTACAAAAGAAGAGAGCGAGTATTTTTTTTTTTTTGAGTTTTAAGACGGTCGTATCCGCCATCCGATTAGATAGAATAGAATGTTATTTACAGAGTTTAAGACTAGGGAAAATCCCTATAAAGACAGAGAGCTGTTATTTAGAGAGAGCGAGTATTTGCTGTCTAATTTCCACGAATGTCATCACTGTAGAGATTCTTGATGCCACCACGTCCAGAGTTTAAGACTAGGGAAAATCCCTATAAAGACAGAGAGCTGTTATTTAGAGATAGCGAGTATTTGCTGTCTAATTTCCACGAATGTCATCACTGTAGAGATTCTTGATGCCACCACGTCCACTCACTGAATTCTGCGCATGCCAAATTCATGGCGTAATTAGGCATCTTTACTAGTCAGCAAATTAAACATATGAGGAGCGCGCGTGGCGCGTTGGTAAGCCCAGCAGTGGCTGGCTGCCCGCTCGTGAGTTCGACTCCTGGGAGCGAATTTACCGAGTGTCTCACCTGCTCGTGAACAGTGTTTTGGAGTCAATTTCCACCGTGGTTCTACACTGGTATTGTGGTGTACCCACCACCGCAGGGTTTCCCGGAAGATCTAGGCTCGCGGAGGCTCAAGTCTTAGTATAGTCTGGTTAGGTCTAGCTTGCGCACGGGTGGCGTGTGTGTGGTGTTGTGTGTGTGGAGTGTGTAGTGCGTGAGTTCAGATACTACAAGATATACTAAAGACCAGGAAATCTCAAAAAAAAAAAAAAAAAAAAATTAAACATATATTTGTTCCCACGGCGGCCACCCGCCGAATAGTTGACTTCTGACCTGAATATGATTCAGCTCCAGGTTCACTGAACAGTGCAGAAAACCAGGTGACTGACTTGCTGATAGAGATAGACGTGGTCTGAAAGTCTGAATTTGTATTTGCAGAAGAAGCGATGGTGGTCGTGGCTGACCAAGGCGAACCTGGCGTGCTTCCGGCCCCACGGCGGCCACCCGCATCGGATCGCTGCCGGCGACACATCGCCGCAGCCGGCCGACGCGCACGGCACTACGTCAGATGCCTACGTCCACCACGCGCCGCCGGTTCACCCTGTCTTCGCCTTCGTGGCGCCGCCGTCGTCGCCCGCCTCCTCCCTCTTCGCCTCCGAGTCGCCATCACCGGTGCAGGCGGTCCTCCTCGGCCTCAACGCCAACACCTCGCCCAGCCCGAGCAGAGGCTCGATGATGTTCGCGGTGGGGCCGTACGCGCACGGGCCGCAGCAGGTGGTGTCGCCGCCGGTGCTATACTCGACCTTAACCACCGAGCCGTCCACCGCGCCGCGAACGCCCGCTCCTCACCAACCCCTCCTCGCCGGAGGTCCCGTTCGCCCGCTTCCTCGGCTCCTCTTTTTCGTCATCTTCCATGGTGGTCGGCGGCGAGGCCGGGTCGTTGTTCCACGCGTACCCGGGAACGGGAAGCCCCAGCCCCCTCCTCTCGCCGGGAACCTCCTCGCCGCAGCTGTTCCGGAGAATGCACCGGCGCAACGAAGGCTCGCTTCTCGACGGCCACATCCCCATGGCAACCGGCGGATTCGATTTCTCAGTCGTTGACACTGCTCGCGTTGAAGGCCATGGTGGTAACGAGAGAGACAACGGTGATGAGAGAGACGACGATGATGAGGTTCCGAAGAGCGGGGAGTTCGTATTCGGCAATGCCGACGGCGCCGGCCCCGCGCCCGCCGAGGGCATGGACGGCAAGAATTGGCATTTCTTCCCCATGGTTGAGCAAGGCATGATCTGAGCCGATAACTACCTGCTCTGTTCTGCTCTTGGGTGTTGTTAACTAGAGTTAACAGTCGTGCAGCAAGTTAACAACAACATGGAAATGATCTTGACCATGCCATGCCAGCCATTGTTCTTGTCACTTGTCAGGCGTAGTTCACTAGTCGTTCTTCAGCAAAACTTAGAGGGAGAAAAAATATAGTAGCATCCAGTCCGTCTGTTGTAGTAATTGCTGCCAAAGCATGTATGTACATACTATAACAATGCACAAGAAGCTAGCTTCACACTGATTAACTAAATGACACCACAATGTGTTGCTGCGGAGAGTTTTAGTAATAACACTATAAGAGGTATACATGAGTTACTGTTTCTTTATCAAAAACAAAAGTTACTGTTCAGGCAAATGATACTACACTCCAGGAGTTGATTAAGTAAAGGAAACTACAACATACCTGCAATGTATTTGAATTCTTGGATGCACTTCGGATGCTTTTGATCTGAAGAGCAAAAGGCTCCACTTTAGAATAGACCGACGATCAATTTAGTGATAAGTCATGTATAAAATATAGTAGTATAGGTAATATAAGGATGGGAAGCCGAGTGGAGATTTCTTGCTCCTGAATTCCAGTGCTCTCTGTGTTTTAAAAATTCAAAAATCATATTTCAAAGTTTTAGAAAAATGTGAAAAAATCGTGGATATTCTCAATGACGTGTTCTAAAAACGTGCAAAATTTCAATTAGAAATACTTTGCACTTTGAGCTACACAAAAAAGACAAATGTACAGATCTGATTATAGTGTTTTCAAATCTCCAATTTTTTTAAGATTTTATCATTTTTGTGTTGCCCAAAATACAAAGAATTTTGCATTGTGATTTTACACTTTTGTAGGCTACATGGACTACATCCAAAATTATTTTCAATTTAATTTAAAACTTCTAATATTTTTTTGATTTTTTTAAAACGAATGTAGCACTGGATCTCGGGAGCGCAAATGACTTTCCGTGTGAAGGCAGTAAATCATTACATCGTAGGTAGCATAATGGATGTTCAACATGTTTGAAGATGGCGACTACTGATACCGGAAAACAGAAGACCACAAAGAATCATCTAGAGGATCGAAAAAAGAACTACATTTTTTTGAAAAGGAAGATAATCTCACGGCCTCACCCTGTACATCGATTGATGCACATAGCCGTATATTATTCATTATTCAAAAGTCATGCAAGACCCAACATCAAAAACGAACAAGTCGAAAAAACAAATCTGAGGTGTATTTGTCCCGACGAAGACCACCACGACGAAGACCACCACTAACTCTATGGTAAAATATAGAAACAAACTAAAAGTACACGACTCTTGGTGAACCCTTCAAAAAGGGACCACCGCACGTGACAATAATGATGAGTCCAACCATAAGTCGATTCAGGATTTACCATCAACAAGCCGTAATCTAGTTGACGGAGTCATGGGTTCCCGGTAGGCCCACGAAGGGCAAAGGCGGATCACTCGGACATGGGTAGCCTACCCTCACGGACTCGGCCACCTGGAGGATGCCCAAATGCATCATATTGGAGTGCAAACCACACTAAGATCTCTATGTGAATTTTACGAGATATTTATTATAACCGACTGCGATTGGATCTAAATTATCGTGTTTGGGTTTTGTGTCCCAAGGCATAACTTAGTAGAAGGTTCCTTCGGAACAATTATTGTTTATTTCAAGCTATTTTGACCGAGCTCCCTCCGGGCTGTTCAATTAGAAACGGTGCTCTCCCTCACTAGCGCAACATCAACTCACGGCCGCCATGTAGCAGGGGAAGGAGAAGGTCGTCAACGGTCTAATAGCGGCGGCAGCGTCACGCGCCGAAACCTTTCAGCCACGCTCGCCATTAGAACGGGGCTCTGATGCCACTTGTAGTTGCAAACTTGCAACTCTGAACAACACACACCCACGATGAACAACACAGGTCTTGGTGCTGGGTAAAGAATCCAGCATTTGTCCTTCCCTCCTGCAGCTGGTGCTACACTACCTGACGAGCGTGTCTTATAGACTGAACGAAAAAAAAAAAGTCAATCTAAACTAAGAGCTACAGATTTGGAGAACCAGTAAGCGAACGAACTGAACTCTGGGTTTTCAAAAAAAACTAACTGAACTCTGTCAGCAGGGTTTGAAAAACACTAGCTTTACAGTACGAAGCCTCATCTACAGATCACAATCTTTTACGGAGTAGAACCGTTCAAAGCATCTTTCTGGAAAGTTAATCCTGATTCCTGTGTGACACGTCCAGCAACATTTTTAAATCGAACACATGACCCACATGTAAACCTTCCAGGTGAAAATACCAGTGAACAAGTAGGCAGCATCTTTGGCCAACGATGTAGTAGTTCTGAAATCTAAATCCTCTCAACAGAATGCAGCCAGCAACAAAACATGCAGGACAGACATGGATGCTCACCGTAATTCAGATAAACTGAAGCTAATGCTAACTCTAAACATGAAACTACTAGTGACACCACCAATTTACAAGACGGAGACAGACAAACAGGCTATTTTACATCATCGGCTAACATTAGGCGAGCTAGGTCTAGAGAAAAGCATCAGCGATTTTTACAAGGTCAGTGAGCTAGTTCTTGTGTTTGGTTCATTACCACGAATATGGCTCGCCACACTCCACACTTGTGGATCTTCTTTCGAGGCCATAAGCCAGTTTAGGCAAAAAGTTAACATGCTTACGGCTTTCATAGGCTTCAACCAAACAGGCCCAAGTACTTGTGACGCTGAAGTCTTAAGTTGGGAGATATGAAGACATGGCTCTTCTGAAATTCAGATTCATTGCAGAGCCTGTGAAAGGGGGTACACCTCCAGGGACCCACAAACCGCCTTTCTTAGGGAACACGATCGGTGGATTCATACGGTCCTTCTCAGTGCTTGTTTGCTCAGATGGAGCAGCTTCCTTTTTGCTATTCACAAATTCAAAGAACTCCGCAACTTGCTGGGCATATCTGCAAGGAAAAAGGTACAAAACTTAAGCGGGAATACGGAATTTTTTAGAAGCACATAGGATGTGGGTAGCCAGTAACTATAGCAAAGCATAGCAACAGCCTAATCAAGCATAGACTAACACACCAACACAAAAATAAAAGACATGGGCTTAGCCAGGCTGATTATTCAAATAGAAAGTTTATGCTACAGTCAGTGTACTTAGTACAATGAAAGTTTGCAAACTCACTGTCGTTTAGC
Organism: Poa pratensis; assembly: GCA_947311845.1. Taxonomy (NCBI): domain Eukaryota; kingdom Viridiplantae; phylum Streptophyta; class Magnoliopsida; order Poales; family Poaceae; genus Poa; species Poa pratensis. The sequence goes on along the minus strand of CAMZMU010000074.1, from coordinate 106,461,208 downwards.
CTGTATGTCTTTGTTGAAATCAATGTCAGGTTCACAATCCAAGACCAGAGCAGGAACCTGCATAGCAAGTTAGCAACAACTCACAATTATAAATGAGGAGCTTAAGTACCACAGGAGCAAATTAAGATAGGATTTACCTTCTGGATACTAGAGTGCATGTGATCTCCTTCCAGGTAAAAGACACGATCCCGTATTCCTGGAGGCAAGGAGCCCTCCATATGGGTGGGCAGCTGACTGACTGATAAGACACCACGGCCTCCACCTTTGGAAGGAAATAGCCAGCTCTCGTGTTTCTCATGCAGACCTTGCAAGTAGTCAAGACTAACACCACCTTCCTCTGATCTTTTCCGGAGCATCATCCTTTTATGGCAAGTATCTGGGCTGGCTCTTAAATAAATAAATCCATCTGGGATAAGACCTGGGAGCGATGACACCACTGGATCAAACCAGGAATCATAGATGCTGATCTCCATCTCATTCATCCACTTAGCTTCATGAACAGCACGGACAAATACCTGGTACATGATGGAATTTAGTAAAGTAAGGCGTAAATTTTTAGTCAAAAGTCAACATAGTGTAACTTTGACCAATCTATAGACAAAAATTTGATAAACGTACAATGAAAATATATACTATGGTGAGTCTATTGATGTTGATTTGATATTCGAAACCTTCATATTTTTATCAATAAAATCTGTCAAAGTTACACTATGTTGACTATTGACTAAAAATATATGCCTTACTTTAGGGAACACAGGGAGTACATGCTGGTAAGTTGAATCAGAAAGGAAAAAGAACTCTGTTCAGATAGAACTAGTATTATCAAGCAAGATAGACCTACCATCCTGTCACTGAAAACGCTTCTTTCCATCAGTCTGAGAGGTTTTATTCCACCTGAAGATTCCCTTTCTTGCATAACCCTTGTCACAAACACATAGTTTTGGAACGTGTAAGCATATCTCTCTGGCTCAGCGTAGAAGGCATCCAGTATATTGAAGTGATCAGGACCAACATCCTGCCATTTGGCAACAGGTTCAGGTACTATTTCCACAAGATCCCGTAGTTCAATAGTCTCATTAGCTATTCTCTGGAGGAAGGTGCTCTTGCCAACACTTATATTTCCTTCAACGCAAAAGGTTAGCCTCTTCTTCTGAGGGGGCTTAGACGAGTTGGTATCTTCTAGCTCCTCAACAACACTCTCTTTAATGAATGAAGTTATACTCTCAGCGTGGTTCTTATGTATGATGCCAACCGAGCTCTGTAAGAACTCAACCATCTTCTCACTATGCTTCCCGAAGAACTGCACATACGTATGAATTAATAAAATGACAGCATAAGTTAAGAGAACAGCATTCAAGATAAGTCCATAATATTTAGACAACAATATAACCAACACAGCAGACAAAAGAATAGAACAGCGAGAAGCAATATACCAACACACCACTTAAGTATTGAAAAGTCTATTGTAGAATAGAATAGTAACTTGCTTATCAGAACACACAAGAACATGTGATAAACCAATCTGCAATTCTTGTTTTCCAGACACCAAGTCCAGAATAAATAAAAACCATGGATCCCCCCAGTATTGCAAATTTGCAATACTAAAATGATGAGATTAACTGGAGTTAGCATAAATAAAAAAGGAAGATGGTGTAACAGAGCATCGACTTGCATACTTTAAGAATCACCTACAGGACACATATATTTTAGGCTATGCATGTTCTTTTGAGGAGCTGGTCATTTGTCTATACTTGAAATGCAGGTAGTTGTGTAAAACCAATGTTGCTAATGGTATGTTTGGAGAACATAAGACTATGTTATGCCTTGAGAACACACTTGCCCGCTGAATAATCCACTTGAAGCGTTTTGAACTGGATTATATTGCATTTTAAGATTGTACAACCACAAAGCCTGCAACGTTGCTGTAAAAGGCGATATCGCAGGCTCAACTAGGACTTCAAAAGCCCTGCATACCGAAGTTGCACATAGGAATATTTTTATGCAGTGCTTTTTGCAATGTCCTTTTATGTTTCACATATACTACTTAACTAATTATTGCCTCTGTTTCATGATGTAAGGCGTTTTGGTCGGCCATTTTAGCCTACCAAAACGTCTTACGTTATGGAACAGAGGTAGTAGCAAAATAATAAGTGAGCCTCTCTGCAACACTCGGTGAGCTGCTCGAAAAAAAAAATCAGAATGGGTGGCATGCTTTAACTTCCACCATGACATGTATCAACACTTGGAACAGACTACATCTGCGTACATACACATCATAATCAACATATAACCTATATGTAGCGACTTCGTAACCAAAACGACAGATCAAGGCGAGCACATGTAAGCATTGTAAACCCTATTGACTACAGAGCTCATAGGTACTTGTTCAACGATTTCAATGTTGATTCATAAGCTTGCCTTGGGGGCGACAGGGAAACGCACGTTCCGGGCAACATTTCCACCACAATCGAAGCAGGGAAACACGCACCTTATCCCTGTAGAGCTGCTTGAGGTGCGCGACGCCCTCGAAGCCGTTGTCGACGAGCTTCCTGAGGTTGCGCGGGCCGACGCCGGGGATGGCGAGGAGCTCCCCGCTGCTGCCCGCGACGGCGCTCCCGCCGGCCCTGAGCCTCCTCTCGGCGGCCCCGTCGCCCCTCCGCTTCTCCTCCTCCGACTCGCCGCCGCGCCTGGAGACGGCGTCGAGGGAGCAGAAGATGCCCCTCCTCGGTCCGCCCCCGCCTCCGGCGCAGCGGAACCAGGGGCGCGGGCCCCGGCGCGCGGCGAGGAGCGCGGGGGAGCCGAGGCGGAGGGAGGGCATGGAGGAGGTGGGAGCAGGAAGGGCGCCGTGGTTCAATGAAGGTGGCGGCGGTGGGGAGGAGGGAGAGCCTGTGCATCTACGGCGGCGGCGGCGAGGTCATCAATGGGTGGAGTGGGGGCTAGAGTTTGGGGAGGGTTTTGGTTCGGCGTTATCCCGTGACAGTGAGCTGTGTTCGTCGGGAAGCGGGAAGGGGAGGAGAACGAGGTAGCGGTCTCGGTGGACCGCGGGTGGGTCTACGGGGAGCGGTGCTCGGGAGACTGCCGCATGGGTACGGGGCAGCACGGGCGAGCAGATTGTTTAAGGACAGTGCTAGGCGTCCCCCGGGGGATCTGGGGAAAAAACCCCGGGTCCCCCTGCACGACACGTGTCCACCTCGCTGGACTCAAATCACACCAAATCGCGACTGAAGCAAAAACGGTTCGAACGTAATAAGAAGTTTGTGCTATTGCAGCAAAATCCAATTTCAACCAAAAATCGCCCGCAAATGGTTCATTGAAGCAAAAACGGTTTGCGCGTAATAAGAATTTTGTGCTATTGTAGCAAAATGTCCAGTTTTCACCAAAAATCTCGTAAATGTTTCTACGAAGTAAAAACGGGTTGTTTGTAACAAGAATTTTGTTATATTGTAGCAAAAGTTCAAATTTCTCTCAAATCGCACATAATGCTTCTATGGAGCAAAAAGTTTCATTCGTAGCAATTTTTTTGTTTTGTTCGTAGCAAATGCTTCTATGGAAAAAAAGTTTTATTCGTAGCATCGCCAGCTCGCACTATCCTAGATACTTTTTACGGAGCAAACCGCGCGCCATCGATAACATCACTGCGCCGTCGGTAGCAATGTCGCGCGCACCCGGTAGCATCGCCGGCTCATCGGTAGCATCGCCGGCTCGTCGGTAGCAACGACATGCGCCGGTAGCATCGCCAGCTCGTCGGTAGCAACGCCGCGAGATGTCTGTAGCATCCGCTCGTAGTTTGCCAGATACCGTCGGTAGCATCGTCAGCTCGTCGGTAGCAACAACGCAAGACGTCGGCAACATCTTCTCATAGCATTGACGGATACCGTCATGTAGCATCAGCTTTGCAGGATACCATCGGTAGCATCGTTGGCTCGTCAGTAGCAACGACACTCGTCATTGGTAGCATCGCCACGTGCCGTCGGTAGCAACACCGCACGGCGGTAGTATCGTCGGCTCGTCGGTAGCAATGACATGCACCATCGGTAGCAACACCGCGAGACGTGTACACGTTGTTAGCATAACTACAAAACCGTTGTAGCAAAAATAAATTGTACTATTGTAGCAAAAACGACTTTGTCAGAGACATAGAAGACCGGGTAGCAAACAATTTATACTATTGTAGCAAAATAACAAATCTTTGGTAGCAAAAATTCTGTGCTATTGTAGCAAAAATAAAAAAACTTTGACAGCAAAACTTTGCATGAGTCGAAGTCTATGGCAGCACGATCCCGCGTCTCTCGTAGCAAGGGCGAAAGCCATTGGAAGCATCGTCCCCGACGTCTCCGCCACCACCATGACAGCAGCACCGCGTCGCCACCACGACAGCACCACTGCCGGTCCATGGGAGCACCACCGCCACGATGGTAGCACCGTGACCCACCACCGGTAGCAGCGACGCTGCCCCGCCACTTGAAGCACCCAGCTCCGGCTCGTGGCATCGCCTGCAGTTGTCACATCACCGCCGCCCCCCACGGCTGGCGTCCGCTCGCATCCATGAGGACGAGGTGGAGCTATTGTAGCAAAAAAAATAAGACTTTTGTAGCAACAAATTTCGTACTATTGTAGCATGCTAGCAAAATCCGACGCTGAAAAGTAGCACCGCCGCCGGCTGCGTGTGGCAAACCCGATGCCACACGTAGCAAACCTTGACGCCGTTTGTAGCACCATCATCAGCCGCACGTAGCAAACTCGGATGCCGCTTGCAGCAGCGCCGCTCATGTGTTCGTAGCAACGCCACCGGCCGCTGGTAGCATCACCGGATGTACGGCAAATCGGCCAGGAGAGGATGCTCCGGCGCTTGGCCTCGACCTCCTCGTTGCGGCGCTGGGGCAGCTGCTGGCGCTGAGGCGCGCCGTCGCCTCCGTGACGCGCGCTGTCGCCGACATCACCTGCGCGCGAGAGATTCCCGTGGGGCGGTGCGACCCCCGAGGTCGAGATCGGCGGCGAAGACGCCGATGACGCCGAGGAAGGACGCTGGGGAAGGACGGCGCGACCCGCGAGGTCGAGATCGGCGGCGAGGACGTCGAGGACGCCGGGGAAGGACACCGGGGAAGGACGCCGGCGAGTATGCAGCGGCAGAGGGAGGGGAGCGGCTGGGCGGCGTCGTACTGAGAACGGAGCTGGATGGGGAAAGCGGTGGGGAAGAAGGATGCGAGGCGACGGCGGAATCTCGACGGGGCGCGGCGACAGCCGAAGCTCTCGGGGCGCGCGGCGGCAGTTGCTCGAGTAATCTGCGGCGCTGTCTCTCTCACGACTCGCGAGGAAGCTGGAGTTGAAAGAGACGGGTCAGCGATAAGAAATATGTGGACTGGAACGTTTCACGTCTGGGACGCGTGTCGTCACGAGGATGCGGAGGATCGGGAGGAAACGATCCCCCGGGTGATCCTAAGCCTTTTCCATTGTTTAAGCGCGGAAAGTGGTCTTGTCACTGTGTCGCCGCCCCGGTTTCCGGAGCATGTCGCTGGAACCGGTGTATGGTCGCTTTGGGACAGTGCCAGTTGGTCAGCAAACATGCGCCGCGTTCGCTTGACGCGGAATATACACTGCACCATTATTTTTTGTTAACCGGGTTCACCTGAATTTTACTTCCCTTTCTGTTTACTATTATTTTCAATTAATCATTATTTCCGGTTCACCTGAATTTTATTTTTTGAAAATGGTTCACCCATTCCCATGAGTATGTGTCGTCGGTGAGAACAAGCATTGCGACGACCGGGATGGTAGCGCAAAAAACTAGACCTTTCATGAGCGTAACTGAAAAAATATGACGGGTGAGTGTCTCATCACCATTTCTGTCGCCTGGTTCATCCAGTTCATAATCGTAGAAGGAAAAAACTGATAGGTTCTACTAGTATTATCGTAGAAAAATATAGTATTAAAATGATTTATCGTGTATCAATACAACAAACATGAAGTCGTCCTCCTGTCTGCTGCGGGTTGTAGCTCTCTTCTGGTTGAATGATCAAATCCTGGCAAGTACGTTCTTTTTTACTATTGAAATACCTGCAGTTAGAATGAAGCATAATCCTGATCCAGAACTTGTCATCTGTGAATGTCCGTGATAAATCTGACACACGCGAGCGATTTCGCGTGTAAGACTATTTTCAGAATGTGCTACGTTAAGAAATTCCATATATTTATACTAATTTTTTGTACTTGTACTTAATTAATTTTATCAAACTATAATCTTAAACTGTAGTTTTCTATCAATCATAGTTAACCACCATTGAATGATACAAATATCACATGAAAGTTAAACCTTTTGTTGTAAAAAATATTCTCTATGAATTATTTTTTCATATTTTACATAACATATAAAGTGTTTATTCTTATGTGTGTATATATGCGTGTGTTCGATTCTATTTTAATATCTTTAATGTCATGGTAGAGATCTCTAAAATGTAATATATTAATAGTGATTTCCCGTGTATGATTAGGTAAGCACATATGTATAGCTTCAAGAAAAAAAAGTAAGCACATTTAAATAAACTTATAGAGTAGAAATTGAAATATCGGTAATAATCTTACAAGTACTGACAGGAAAGTCTAGCATATACCGGAGGTACTAAATACAGGTGTACAAGTATACACACCAAGCACGGGAAATCAATTTCGGATCATATGAGCATATGATCCCACTAACAAAAAAAATCATATTTTAAAATGTCAAAAAATTTCAAACAAAAATTTTGGGTGTACATCTAGATATTTTATGTTTGTACACAAAGTTTCCCGAAAAAAAATGATTTTTTTGCGCTGGGCAAGAAAGACAAGTCCCGGTACTTCAAAATGACTTTGTTTGAGATAATTTTTTGTCTTTTTGCCAGCCCACCAAAAATGGCTCTTTTGTGAATTTTTTTGTACGTATCTAGTTGTACCTCCGAAATTTTTATTTGAATTTTTCTGACATTATGAAATGTATTTAAAAAATATTTTCATAACGGGTGTATCTAGACCCATTAGTCAAAACATCATGCCCCACCAAGCACCCCATAAATGTCAATATAGGCCCTGAGCCAAAAGGGAGTAACAAACAAGAAAATATGTTAGTGGGTCCGGCTGTCGACCGCAGGGACAGGCAGCACGGGCGACCGAATTGTTTACGCGCGGAAAGTGGGCTCGTCTCTGGAACCGGTGCATAAATCTGAGATTGGTTTTTGTTTAACCGGGTGTATTGGGTTGGGTTTTCCTCATAGGTTTGTTTGGTTTGGGTGTGGATGGGTTAGACGTGACAACTGTTTGGTGCAGTTCAGTTTTGTATACGAAATGGTTGGGTGCAGGCAGGTATGGGTGCCAGTGGCGGAGCTAGGGGACCAGTAAGGGGCCTTGCCCCCCATTCCCCCCCTCCCAACCACCAATCATCACATTTTTGTTTAAAACAAAAACTCTAGTCCATGCTAGTGTATTGTAGGGGAAGAGTATTGAGAGCTGCTATGCGTACGATGATATTTGTCCAATTTGTGTACGATGGTGCCCATCGAACCATCCATATGTTTGCAAAAGCAAACATGAACGCTGGATTTGCCTATCATACAGATATCAAACACATAAGTGTCGTACGACATAGATGTTTGGAAGAGTATTTGTGGGGATTTGTGGGGATTGGGTGTTCACCAAATCTCCTCCCATCCCCATTCCTCCCATCCCAAGAAAACCCTTGAAATAGACAAGACCTAATCGAGGATTACATGTCTTGGCCACCCTTAAGGTTAAATCCTGCCTCCGAGTTCTGGTTTTAGACAGGTCCAACCCATGGTCTAGACCTGGTTGACGAGATTGGTTTGAGCATTTGAGGCTTGATCTCTTCCCGTTCTCCAATTTCTCTCGACTGTCCAGTCTGATAGCCGATGTTTCCTTCGCGACTGCCGCCGCCGCCGTCTCCTCCCGGTGGATCTATAGTCGCTGCCCAGTCCTTTGCCTGTTGACCCCGCCTCCACGACTCTAGTCGCCGCCGCTCGCGGCTCGTCGCTGATGGCTCCCAAGTGCAGGAGATCAATTGTAGTACCTTTCAATTAGAAAAGGTTGTCGAACCCACGAGGAGCTGAAGGTATTGGTTAGTAAGATTGGTAAATAAAACAATAAAAGATGGAAGTGTTTTTTGTATTTTCAGTTGTATAGTTGCAAGCAGATAACAGATAGTAGCAAGTGAAAGCTCTCAAAGAGAGAAAGCCCAATCCTCTTATGTGGCAAAAGGACAAGCTCAAGTAATGTGTAACTTATATGTGCAAACGTTCCCGAGGGCGGCATGGATGATGCTAGGCATAGAGATTTATAAAACAACACGTTGAATATCTTGTCAAGTTTTAATCTTCTTTGGACGGAGCCATAATTAGGTATAGCTAAATAAATAAACTACAACCCCTTATGATGGATCATGTGGCCAAGCAAATGACTGCACAAGAATTATTAAGACATAAAGTCCCACCATAGCATTACACTCTAAGGTCCCCGATACTAATACCCTCATAATATAACTTCATGACTCGGTCTCAGGTTTACGTGTCCTCCCAAGTCTCCATCAATTCATTACACTACGGTGTTCTCCTATGAGCCCATAAAGGTGAAGTGTTGTGCAGTCGACGTTCGCACAACACCATCATAGAATCACATAAAAGATAAACTCTTGACAAAATACCAACACATGTCATATATAAATCATTGCCAATTCATCCTATGCCCTCAGGAACATACGGGAACTACTCACAACGTGCGAACATGATGATATTCAGTGGCATAAGTGGTACAACACAATCTGAAATTATAACTTCACCACCAAATAATGACAAGTACTCAATCACAAACATGAATAGTAGCACAAGACAAGTATCTAGGGTATAGCAACTCTCAAACTGCGAGGGGAACGGAGTGGATCGCGGTGATGATGATGGTGATGGTGCTGGTCTTGATGGGGGTGATGATGTAGAGGCCTCCTCCCACGCCAAGGAGGAGAGGTGATGATGATGACGATGATTTCCCCCTTCTCCGGAGTTCCGGAGCGGCAGGATCTGACCCCCCTCGAAAGGGATCAGGAGTTTCGCCGCCGCCGCGACCTCGGATGGACTTGGAAAAATTAGGGCGTTACTTTTTGGGCGAGACGAAGGCGTCGATAAAAAGCCCCAGGCGAGGAGGTGCCCGAGGCACCTTTGGGTGGGTCCCACGCGGCCAAGTACATGGGCTGCGTGGGCCACCCCCATTTGGCCCTCGTGGCTCTCCTCTCTTCGGTCTTCTTCCCTCTGCCTTTCTCCCGATGAAAAACTGACGCAGTATTTTTCCTTTTATTATTTGAGTTCTTGTAGCTCCTGAAACATTAAAGACAAGAAAAGGGGGTTTTCTGCCTCCCAGAAATTAAATACCAAAAATAGGGACTTTGTATGAAAGTCCCCAAAATCATCTAAAACATGTAGAAACAATCATATAATCATGCAAATAACATTCTAGTATGATACTAAAAGTTATATAAATGATGATATAAAATGCACGTATCAACTCCCCCAAGCTTAAACCTTTACTCGTCCTCGAGTAAGTAAGGACATAGATCATTACATGCATCAATGGACTTATGGTTGATAAATAAATACGGGCATTGTATCATCATCATATTCAATTGCAAGATAAGATTAATGATCTAAAACTCATACATATGAGGGCAACATAAGTAGAACTCTAGCAATCACCCCTTACTTTTGAAAGCAAATAACCATTGTATGTTGGACAATCGAATCATATTGTTTTTCACATGCTTTTGCACTTCATGGCAAGCATTATAATCTTTTATACTTTGCTGAAATTCAAAGACAAGATAAACTCTCATTGGATAACAAGTTCAAAAGAAGACAAATGAAAAGACAGATAGATATAAAAATTGTTATCACTCTTGCTTGACTAGTAACTAGTGCAAACTTTAGTCATGGATATCTCAATCAAGTTCCCATGCTCTACACAACCTTTTTCTTACACTTGCCATGGCTAGCTGAAATTTCAGGTGCCTTCCTTTCATTCACTTTCAAGAGCATAAGTATTGAAATATCCATGATCATTAATTTGCTCAAAAGCTACTAGGTTGTAACAAGAGTGTTTTATATCCTTTTCATTAAATCTTCTCAACTTCTTATCCTACAAGACTATATCTCAACCTCAAACTATTAATCCACAAGTATTTTTACTTCTTCTATATTGAGATAATTCTATAATTGTCCAACATACTCAAGTTAATTAATTTCAAGGCAAGATGTGATTGAAATTCTAAATATGCCACGCTCATTTGCATTAGTGTTACCCATAAATCCCCAAACAAGAGAATATAAACCATAAGATAGGGATACATGATAATGCTCCATGAGCTCACACACGCCATGGTTGCGTGCTGGCTCGCGAGGTTTGGGTAGACTATGGCGCTCCCACCCTCCCACCTCCCCCCCACCGTCCCACGGCGCCCTGACCTCCCTCTCCGGCGATGGTGATCCCTCTCCTTGGTAGTGATCATGGACGTCCTTCTCCTCTGGGATTTCTCGCCAGGCAAGGCACTGGCGGCACAGGTGCGTCGCAAGTTCAACTCGGATGTTCACTTCTCCCCCTCGGCGTCTACCAAGGAATTCTTCTTGGTGGCTTATTTTTCCTACTCCTCCTTCTCGCTCACGGAAGATTCAGTTGGTCTCGCTCTGGAGTGTTGCTTGGGAGGTTATGCTGCTGGTTTTTGTGTTCGCAAGCTCTCGGATAGGAAATTCCGTTTCTCGGTCGCTTCCAACAAAGTTGGGCATTTCATCTACTCTTTGAGAGATCGCATCTGGCCGGATTTTCACTGTGCTTTCTCTCTGTTCTGGGGAGATGGTTATGCTACATGCTTTGATCCCAAGGGTAAAACTGCTGTTTCAGATTTCAGTTGGCTTCCTGTTGATAAGATGAATGTTCATGTTGATGATGAGAGTTGGTCCCCGGCATCCAAGAAAAGAGCTCGCTCCTCACAGTTGAAATTAAAAGCCTCGGTGCCGAGTTTGGCGATCAAGTCTTCGTTGGCCTTTCTAAATCCGAGTACTTCGTATGAGGACACGAGTTCTGAGATGGGAAAATTTGGGTTTTCTTCCCCTGGCAAACCAAGTCAAAATGCTAACATTCAGTTTGGCTCCTTTGGGTTCCCTTCGCCGCACCGCTCGCCGGAGAATTTTGCGCCGGCGAAAGTAGCTTACCTGATGGTTGGTTCAGTGGCCTGCTCTTTTTTGGAAACTCCCCTTGATTCCGGTTTGATTATTGAAAGTCATAACCCCAGGTTTTTGTTGGAAAGTCCTTTACTCGGGTGGATTTCTGGGCAACTCGCTTTAAGGAGGATCCTAATTTCTCGCGACTCAATCTGGAACACGTCCTTGATTTCCGGCAGGCGGGATATTCGGATTTCGAAATTCAGCAGATGTTGGGCCTTTGGGGCCTTCCTCCTTCAAATATTATTTATAACCTGCTGGGCCGTTGCGTGGGTTGTGGGTCAGCCTGGCATCTTCATAATAGCTGCCCTGAGCGCTCCGCTGGGTTGACTTCAGCCCACTCTGATTGCATGGATTGTCTTCTGGTGGGTGTCACCTGTTCGAACTGTTTTTCCTTGACAGCCTCAGCTAATCCGGGTACAGCCTCTAATCCTCTGGCCCCTCTTATGGACTCATCTCTATCTGGCCCGCTTATGTGTTGCTTTCGTTGTCTGGATTTGGGCCATTCAAAAAAGGATTGCACAAATGATGTCCGTTGCCTGCATTGTTTTGGTTGGGGTCATATGGTTAGAAAATGTCCGCTGAAACAAGCATGTGCCTTCTGTCATCTTATTGGGCATGATATCTCCCAGTGCCCAAAAATCCAATGTCGTAAATGCAAAAATCATGGTCATTTGGAAAAGGCATGTAAAATACGGCAAGTTTGGATTCCTAAGGCTACGATCGACCACAAGACGGAAAGTGTAGATTTTCAAGGAAACTTGACTGACAATGCTCTAGATGCATGGCATGCTCATGTTTCTGGCGTTGAACTTGCAGCAGAACATACCATTGCTGGGATTACAGAATTAAGCTCTACTGTGTTCTTCACCTAGGCTGGAGGGTATCATCTGTCTGTTGAAGTTCCAAGGTGGGCATCCTTTCTGCATTTCCTGGAGTGGATGGCCTCCCGTATTGTAACACGCAGCATTCTGGCTCCTCCTCCTATCACTGAGGTTGCATCTATGGGTTTCACTGCAGCACAGCTGGTTCAGTTTGTGGTCTCTATTACTTGGGCTCATGCTGATGCTTCCCTACATCTAAGATATCCGGTTTCTGCCATTTGGGACAACCTTATGTATGTGTTTGATGTTCCAAGACACATGTTGCTTGAGGACCCGGAAGATCTTGAGGATCTTGTGCTCTATATGGGGTCTGATGCTCCTGACAGTGTAGTCTCGACTGTTGTTGCTGCTTCAGAGGTGGTTGTAGATGAGATTGACTCCAGTGAGCTTGGTCCTGTGCCTGAAGAAATGCCTTTGCTGAACCTGTCTATGGCCATGGAGGACATGGCCTCCCCTAGTGTGCTGCAGTCTGCTGACATGCAAGGTTCGTGGGATATGTCTGATTATCCTGCACCATCTATATGTGATCTATCTTCAGCTGTTGAGCTGGTTTCAACCAATACTTCTATCTCCAGTGGCCGCCGCTCGTGCAAGGCCGCCACGCCGTCAGTGAGCACTCAAGCAAGGCACTCGCCACGTCTTGCCAATAATGGGTTCAAGCCTGATGCCTTAGTAGATGTGGCGGTTGGGCGCAAGATCTCCCATGTCCCGAAGGCCAAGCTCCCAAGTATCTTACAGATTGAAGAGATGCAGAGAATTGGAATTGAAGAATGTCACATAGATCCTACTGAGCTGACAGAGGAGCAGCTCTGGTGGAGCCGTGTGGATTAAGGACTTCTGTCTATTTCATTGCTGAACTCTGCTGTTTGGTTTTCCTGAACTATCGTGTGATTTGCTGCACTTTTTTGTGTGCCTTTTATTAAGTTGAACCATGTCGCAGTCTCTTCGTGCACGTCTATTTTGGCATATTCTTTGCTGGAACATCCGCGGAATTAATAGTGCAGATAAATGGCCGTTGATTAGAGATAAGATTGAGGAGAGTGCGGCCTCGATCCTTTGCTTTCAAGAGACAAAGCGCAATGATTTTGATAGCAAGTTTCTTAAATCTTTCGCGCCAAAACGCTTTGATCAATTCGCTTTCATTCCCTCTGATGGGGCCTCTGGTGGGCTGCTTGTTGTATGGGCAAGTAGCAGGTTCATGGGTCAAGTTCTGCTTCAGGAAAGCTTTGCCATAGTGGTTAGCATCCAGTCCACGAGCTCATCTGATTCCTTTATTTTGGTCAATGTATATGGGCCGTGTGAGGGGATTGAGCGGGAAAATTTTGTTGCTTGGCTTTTTCACCTGGATATTGCTGATGACACGCTCTAGATTTTACTTGGTGATTTTAACTTCTATCGGTATTCGGATAGTCGTAATAGACCAGGTGCTAACATGGAGGATATGGCCACTTTTAATGAAATCATTAGCTACCTGGGACTCATCGAGCTTCCCATCAAAGGACGATGTTATACCTGGAGCAACATGCAATCTGACCCTCTGCTCGTCCAGCTTGATTGGTTCTTCACCTCTCCTGCTTGGACACTGAAATACCCTCATACCACGGTTCGTCCTTTGGCCAGGCCTACTTCAGATCACACTCCCTGTGTGGTTTCGATCGGAACTAGCATCCCCAAAGCTGTGATCTTTAGGTTCGAAAACCACTGGGTCAAAATTCCGGGATTTCTTGAGGTAGTGCAACGTATTTGGGCGATCCATTGCCCAGGGGATGCTGCTCGTTGTATCTCGGCTAAGCTAAAATTACTTCGCAAGGCCCTCCGTAATTGGAGCACGAGCATCTCGGTGATTTCTCATTTGATTGACAACTGCAATGCAATTATTCTTCGGCTAGATGAGTTTGAAGAACTGGGACCTCTGCATATTTCGGAGTGAAATTTTCGCAATATTGTTAAACGCAAGCTAGCCTTTTTGCTCGATTGCAAGCAGGAATATTGGAAGAAAAGATGCACGGTGCGTTGGGCTAAGTTTGGAGGAGAGAATACCAAAAATTTTCACTCGATGGCCACCATTCGGTACAGACACAATTGCATTGCCTCCCTTTCGAGGCCAGATGGTTCTGATGCCACTGATCATGACGAAAAAGCTGGCACCTTATGGAATTCTTTCAAAGAGAGACTTGGGATCTCAGTCGCCATTGATCCGTTGTTTAACTTCTCCTCATATGTGCAGAATAGGGAGGGTTTGGAGCAGTTGTCAGTACCCTTCTCTCATGCGGAAATTGATGCTGCAGTGGCAGATTGCCCAAATGATAAAGCTCCTGGCCCCGACGGTTTTTCTGGGCTTTTTCTGAAAATTTGCTGGCCTATTATCAGATTTGATTTCTATAGGCTTTGCGAGGAATTTTGGGCCATGAATGTCAATTTACAAAGTATCAATGATGCTTACATTACCTTGATCCCAAAAATTCAAAACCCTCTCGGCCCAAACGATTTTCGTCCAATTTCATTGCTTAATTCTGGCCTGAAGCTGCTCACTAAGTTACTTGCAAATCGTCTACAAACAAAAATCCTTGATCTGGTCCATATTAATCAGTATGGTTTTCTGAAAACTAGAACAATTCAAGACTGTGTGGGTTGGGCCTATGAATATATCCATCAGTGTAAGCAGGCCCGCAAGGAGGTGGTTATTCTGAAATTGGATTTCACTAAAGCTTTCGATATGATTGAGCATGAAGCGATTATAAAAATTCTTCAGTGCTGGGGTTTTGACGACAGATGGATTCACTGGGTTCGCTGCATCTTCTCTTCGGGCACCTCCTCCGTTCTACTGAATGGAGTTCCTGGCAAAAAATTCCCTTGTAAACGTGGAGTTCGACAGGGTGACCCATTTTCTCCAGTTCTTTTTGTTGCTGGTGCGGATCTGCTTCAGTCTATGGTCAACCACCTTGTGTCCATCGGTACTTTGCACCCTCCCCTGCCGATTCCGGGTACTGATTTCCCAATTGCGCAATATGCCGATGATACGTTACTTTTTCTTCAAGCCTGCCCGACGCAACTTCTTGCCCTAAAAGATCTGCTCCATACTTTCGCTCTTGCTACGGGTCTGCGGGTGAACTACCCCAAGTCTTGCCTAATGCCAATCAATATTGATGCTGATCGGCTGAATGTCTTGGCCAATACCTTTGGTTGTGCCACAGGCACGCTTCCTTTCACCTATCTAGGCCTTCCTCTTGGGTCTTCAAGGCCTACGGTGCAGGACTTGGCGCCAATTGTGGATCATGCAGAGCGTAGGCTCAATGCGAGTGTGAGATTTTTGGACTACGGCAGCAAGCTCACTTTTGTCAGCTCCGTCCTCTCCTCGCTCCCGATCCATTTTCTCTGCTCGCTGAAGCTCCCTAAGGCGATCATCAAGAGGTTTGATCGAATCCGTCGACATGGCTTATGGGCAAAAGAGGAAGATGCTACTTCGGTACAATCACTTGCATCTTGGTTGCTCGTTTGCCGTCCTAAACAGCAGGGGGGACTCGGAATACTGAACCTGGAAGTTCAGAACTACGCCTTGCTTCTGAAACAGCTTCATAAATTTTTTGGTAAGCAGAATATTCCTTGGGTCAAGCTTGTGTGGAACTTATATGATCCGGCTGCTCCACCTCAAGCCCAGTCTGCTAGAGGATCGTTCTGGTGGAAAGACATCTTCCACTTACTCCCCATTTATCGCAGTATTACCACTTCTTCAGTTCACGATGGGCAGACTACCCTTTTTTGGAAAGATTTCTGGCACAACCAGCAGCTCCTTTGCGATCAGTTCCCTCGGCTTTTCTCGTTTGCTCTGAATGAGGATGCTTCGGTTAAGGATATGCATTTGTCTGGTAATCTTTCGGAGAGCTTTGCTTTACCACTGTCACCAGAGGCCTTTCATGAGCTGGGCCAAGTCGCTCAAATTATGGATGATCAGATTTTGCTTCCGAATGAACCTGATATCAGGTCCTTCCCTTGGGGTGGCTCTTCATATACCTCTTCCAAGTACTACAAATTTTTATTCTCTCACCTTGAGTGTGATGCGTCTCTCCAGGCCATTTGGAAGTCGAGACTTACTCCAAAGCTTAGGGTTTTTGCATGGCTTCTACAGAAGGACAGACTAAACACAAAGGACTTAATGGCCCGCAAACATTGGCATATTGAGGGGGGCTCTAATTGTGTTCTTTGCTCTCGAGGGGTCACCGAGGATCCAGACCATCTCTTCTTCGAGTGTACGTTTGCTACCAACTGCTGGAGTTTCATTGGGATTCAGTGGGATTGTTCTATTCACATATCTCCTCGATTTGCTTCTGCAAAATCCTCCTTCCAAGGCCCATGCTTCATGGAAGTAGTGATCTGCGCTATCTGGAATATTTGGAAGGCACGCAATGACCTAATCTTCAAGATGCAGCAGCCTTCCTTTGCAAGGTGGAAAGTGCTATTCCAACATGATCTGTTGCTTCATCAGCATAGAGTCCGGCCCACGTTGGTGCAGCCTCTCATTCAGTGGGTTTTAACCACCTTCACTTAGAGTTCCCTCATGTGTAACATTCCTCTTTCTTTTTTGAACTTTCTGCCCCCTTAAATTTTTGACAGAGCTGTAGACGGACTTGTATTGAAAACCTCTGGTTTTCTTTCTCTTTTATTATAAAATCTACACCGTAGGGATTTTTCCCTACGGTACCTCTGTCAAAAAAAAAAAAAAGCTCACACACGCCTAAGAGATATTGATAACTAATCGATAAAAGCAAGGCACACCATGACTAGATAGATATGATAGATTGATAAAGAGAAAGACTAGATGGAACTCCCCCAAGCTTGGCGTTCCTCCAGATTCTCCTTTGCTGCAGCCTCCTCCTTCTCATATTCTTCCTCCCATTCAGCCATCTTCCATGGGAAAGGCCTTCCATCACGGAAAGATGTAGGTGGATCATTGTACCTGAGGGTGGCGGCTGCTGCAATCTTTTTGAAGCGTTCTTCATATTCGCAGTTCTGGTTCTCTACATCCCACATGAAGCATTGGAACTTCTCCCATTTGTTGATGACGTCCTTGTACCTATCTTCCAGATCTTCAAGCCTTTTCTTGTACTCTTCAACCTTCTTCTCCAGCTCCAGGTTCATGAAGTGGTGAGCATCAAGGCTGCGGTAAACCACAGTGCCATACCTGAAGGTCTTGTCCTCTAACTCATCCAGCCTTTCCTCCACCGTGCCGGTGGCCTTGGGAGCCTTCACCTCCTCCACGAGCATCACGCCCTCCTTGAAGCACACGGTCTTCGGTGGTGTCATCACGGAGTTGAGGTAGCGGTTCACAACACCTTCTTGGGAGAGCTCTCCCCCTCTTGGTTGGATCCGGAGCAAGACATGGCTAAAACCTGACAGGCAGAAACAGCAGAAACAAAGATCGCTCGAGAACGCTCGGTGCGAGATTAGATCGGCAGAAGGAGTATATATTGAGGGTTTTTAGGTCAAGACGAAGCGTCGGGATCGAAAACGAGACGAAAAGGGACTCCGAGGTGGAAAAGGGACAGCCCCACGCGGCCAGGTACATGGGCCGCGTGGGCCCCTCTCTTTCCTCCCTCGGGTCTCCGTTTCGTCCAGTTTTCTTGTCCCACACGTTAATTTCCATAAAAAATGACTTCCGTAAAATATTATGCAATTCCGAGAAACTTTCCAACAGTAAGTTACCTTCTATTGTTTTGGGGTTTCTGAAACTGCACGGTTTCTCTCAATTACCTCTTCCGGTGTTTGTAAATTCAACTCCTCCACCCTTCCGATGAAGCTCTTTCCTGCAATATAAGGTTTAAGGCGTTGTCCATTGACTACATGAGGTTTACCTTTCATGTCACCGTGAAGACGGATAGCTCCTGAACGGTACACCTCCTGTATCACTAATGGTCCCTGCCACTTTGAAGCTAGCTTCCCTGCAGAAAACTTGAAACGAGAGTTGTATAATAAAACTTGATCACCTACTTTGAATTCCTTTTTCTTAATTTTCTTGTCATGCCAAATCTTAACTTTTCTTTAAACATCCTGGCACTTTCATAAGCTTCATTTCTCCATTCGTCAAGTAGGTTTAGGTCAAGAATTCTCTTTTCTCCCGCAGTTTTAAAATCAAAGTTCAGTTGTTTAATAGCCCATCTAGCTTTATGTTCTAGTTCAACAGGTAAGTGACAAGCTTTTCCATAAACCATTTTATAAGGAGACATTCCCATAGGATTTTTAAAAGCAGTTCTATAAGCCCACAAAGCATCATTAATCTTAATTGGCCAATCAGATCTAGACTTATTCACTGTCTTTTCCAAAATGAGTTTAATTTCCCTATTGCTTAATTCAACTTGCCCACTTGTTTGAGGATGATAAGGAGATGCAATTCTATGGTTAACATCATATTTTGCCAAAGTTTTTCTAAGAACACCATGCAAGAAATGAGAACCACCATCAGTAATTAAGAACCTAGGAACACCAAACCTGGGGAAAATGATGTCCTTGAGCATCTTCATTGCTGTGGCATGATCTGCACTTTTGGTTGGAATTGCTTCCACCCACTTTGTAACATAGTCAACTGCAACCAAAATGTGAGTATGCTTTGTCTTTGATTCTGGGAAAGGACCCATAAAGTCAAAACCCCACACATCAAATGGTTCAAGTGGCAATGAATAATTCATAGGCATTTCATTCCTCCTACCAATGTTTCCTACTCTTTGACATTTATCACAAGATTTAACATATTCAGCACAGTCCTTAAATAAAGTAGGCCAATAGAAACCAGATTGTAATACCTTTGCTCCTGTGCGATCTCCTGCATGATGCCCTCCATAGGGACTGTCATGACAATCTCTTATAATAGCCTGTTGTTCATGCTCAGGTACACAACGTCTAATAATACCATCCACACTTTTCTTATAGAGGAAAGGATCATCCCAAAAATAATGTCTAAGATCATAAAAGAATTTCTTTCTTTGTTGAGAAGTGAAGTGTGGAGGCAAAACTTTACCAACAATAAAATTTGCATAGTTGGCAAACCAAGGAGATGCAACTTTAGCACTAGAAACATTAACAATTGCAAGTTGTTCATTAACAAAGCTATCATTAATAGGAATAGGATCATCAGGTATGTTTTCCATCCTAGAGAGATGATCAGCAACTTGATTATCCTCCCCTTTCCTATCAACAATGTGTAAATCAAATTCTTGCAATAGAAGTACCCATCTTATTAGTCTAGGCTTAGCATCTTTCTTATTCATCAAGTATTTAATAGCAGAATGATCAGTATGTATTGTGACTTTTGAATCAGTAATATAAGGTCTAAACTTGTCACAAGCAAACAGTACTGCTAAAAATTCTTTCTCAGTTGTAGCATAATTCTTTTGAGCAGCATCAAGTGTTCTACTAGCATAATAAATAACATTCAGTTTCTTATCAACACGTTGGCCCAAAACAGCCCCAACTGCATAATCACTAGCATCACACATAATTTCAAAAGGCAAGTTCCAATCAGGAGGTTGAATAATGGGAGCAGTGATTAAAGCATTCTTCAAAATATTAAAGGACTCAATGCAATCATCATTAAAAGAGAAAGGAACATCCTTTTGCAGAAGATTGGTTAGAGGTTTTGATATTTTGGAGAAATCCTTAATGAACCTACGGTAAAAACCTGCATGCCCAAGAAAACTTCTTATACCTTTGAGGTCCCTTGGATATGGTAGTTTTTCAATAGCTTCAATCTTTGCTGGATCAACTTCTATTCCTTCTCCAGAAATCTTATGCCCAAGAACTATACCTCAGTAACCATGAAGTGACACTTCTCCCAATTAAGAACCAAGTGTTGGTCTTCACAACGCTGTAAAACTTTGTTAAGGTTGAACAAGCAATTATCGAAGGAAGTACCATACACAGAAAAATCATCCATAAAAACCTCCATTATCTTTTCAATATAATCAGCAAATATAGCATTCATGCATCTTTGAAAAGTAGCAGGAGCATTACATAAACCGAATGGCATTCTCCTGTAAGCAAAAGTACCATATGGGCAAGTAAAAGTGGTCTTTTCTTGATCATCCTTATGGACAGGAATTTGCGAGAAACCTGAATAACCATCTAGATAGCAAAAGTGAGAGTGTTTAGACAACCTTTCTAGCATTTGATCAATAAATGGCAATGGATAATGATCTTTTCGAGTTGCTTTATTCAATTTTCTGAAATCAATAACCATCCTATAACCAACTACAGTACGTTGAGCCACAAGTTCATCCTTTTCATTTGGAACAACAGTCATTCCACCCTTTTTAGGAACACAATGAACAGGACTAACCCACTTACTGTCAGCTATAGGATAAATGATACCAGCTTCAATAAGTCTTATTACCTCTTTCCTTACCACTTCTTTCATTTTTGGATGGAGGCGGCGTTGAAAATCAACAACAGGTTTTGCATCTTCCTCCAGATTAATTTTATGCATACATAGAGCGGGGCTTATACCTTTAAGATCATCAAGAGAGTATCCAATGGCTGGTCGGTGAGCTTTTAGCACATCAAGTAATTTCTCTTCCTCTTCAGCTGAAAGGTTAGCACTAATAATGACAGGATATATGCTCTTCTCATCCAAATATGCATATTTCAGATTTGCAGGCAAAGGTTTCAATTCAAAACTAGGATCCCCTTTAGGTGGTGGTAGCACTCCTAAATTATCAGGTGGGATATGCAATTGTAATTGTGGTGGTTGTTGCCATAATATTTGTTCCAAAGCCTCTTTTTCCTCATCATTAAATGGTTCATCTTGATTAAGCATATAACGTTCTACAACATCAGTTGAAGCTACAGCTATATGAGCAAGAGTTTCAATTAAATTATTAGGAATTGGCTCTTTCTCAACATGTTTATCAGCAAATTTGGAAAAGTTAAATTCAAGTTTCTCACCAGCACATTTAATAAACACTTTCTCTTTAGGCAAATTAATTTCAGCACCAACAGTATGTAAGAAAGGTCTACCAAAAATGATAGGACAAAATGAATCTTGAGGACAACCAAGCACAATAAAATCAGCAGGATTTTTTTTGCCAATCAATACTTCAACATCTCTAACAATTCCAAATGGACTAATATAATCTTTATTAGCAAGTTGAATTGTCATACCTGTCTCTTCCATAACAATGGGATCAATATCAGGCTTGATCTCAAGATAAAGAGAATATGGAATGACACTAATACTTGCTCCAATATCACATAGACCATGATAACTTGAAGTCCCAATAGAGCATGATATAACAGGTTTCCCAACTTTGGCCGAATTACCTTTGATGACTTTGGTAGCATCTTCACATAGATAAACATCCACAGGGTCTTCTTCATTTAGTTGCTTGATAACAGAAATTTGAGTGTTGACTTCCACCTGTTCATAAGGCTGAGAACATCTTTTGTTACTCTTGTTAGTAACAGCTTTAAGTAAATTCTCCTTAACTTGGTTTGGAAATGGAGGTGGTTCAACATACTCCTCAATTGTCACAGATGACATTGGTTCAACCTGTTTAATAACTTTAGGAACAACAATAGATTGTTTAACAGGTTCAACATAAACTTCAAATCCACTTTTTGGAACACAGATATGATCAGCAAAACCTTTAGCTATTTCAATTATAACATAAGGATCAAGACCAAAAGTATCACTCAGATTTTTAAACAAATAGAAGTAGAGAAATTCTCTACACATGAATATTATAATCAAAATATGGCTCATTACCTTTATCAAGATCCCAGTGGCTAGTATTTTCAGAAATAGTCTCCAATAAATTCCATGCTTCTTCTTCAGTGTTATTAGTAAAACTTCCACCAGATGAATTATCCAGAATCTCCTTGTGCTTCATAGGTAGTCTCACATAAAAGTTTATCAATATAAGTTTCCTTGTAAGATCATGACATGGATTCTTGCGAAGGAGTTCCTTTAACCTCCCCCAAGCTTGAGTAATACTCTCTCCCAGATGTGGCCAGAAATTGAATATATAGCAGCGGTTATCATAAGCTTCTTTAGGAGTAAAATATTTAAGAAAGAAAACCTTCCTCAAGATACTCCATTCATTCTGGACCTCTTCATCCAAAGACCTGTACCAATCACGAGCATTACCAGATAAAGACAAATACAATAGCTTCCTTTTTACCTGATCCTCTGAAATACCAGGTAGTCTGAATAAGCCACATATGTCCTCAATTATTTCCATGTGCTCGCGTGCCGACTTAGTTCCATCTCCTGTAAATGGATTTTTCATAACTCTTTTAACATGACCCATGGGAATTTTATATCCCACTTTAGGTACCTCAGACACAGTAGTTTCAACCACCTTTGCAGTAGTGGCATAAGCACTTTCATATAGAGCAAGATGCAGCGAGGCACGATTCATAAATGCCATAGTAACAATGAGATAAACAGCTTTCAAGTTTCCTTACCAAACTTCTTACCAATAGCGCTACGCTCCCCGGCAACGGCGCCAGAAAAGTATCTTGATGGCTCCCAAGTGCAGGAGATCAATTGTAGTACCTTTCAATTAGAAAAGGTTGTCGAACCCACGAGGAGCTGAAGGTATTGGTTAGTAAGATTGATAAATAAAACAATAAAAGATGCAATGTTTTTGGTATTTTCAGTTGTATAGTTGCAAGCAGATAACAGATAGTAGCAAGTGAAAGCTCTCAAAGAGAGAAAGCCCAATCCTCTTATGTGGCAAAGGACAAGCTCAAGTGATGTGTAACTTATATGTGGCAAACGTTCCCGAGGGCGGCATGGATGATGCTAGGCATAGAGATTTATTAAACAACACGTTGAATATCTTGTCAAGTTTTAATCTTCTTTGGACGGAGCCATAATTAGGTATAGCTAAATAAATAAACTACAACCCCTTATGATGGATCATGTGGCCAAGCAAATGACTGCACAAGAATTATTAAGACATAAAGTCCCACCATAGCATTACACTCTAAGGTCCCCGATACTAATACCCTCATAATATAACTTCATGACTCGGTCTCAGGTTTACGTGTCCTCCCAAGTCTCCATCAATTCATTACACTACGGTGTTCTCCTATGAGCCCATAAAGGTGAAGTGTTGTGCAGTCGACGTTCGCACAACACCATCATAGAATCACATAAAAGATAAACTCTTGACAAAATACCAACACATGTCATATATAAATCATTGCCAATTCATCCTATGCCCTCAGGAACATACGGGAACTACTCACAACGTGCGAACATGATCATATTCAGTGGCATAAGTGGTACAACACAATCTGAAATTATAACTTCACCACCAAATAATGACAAGTACTCAATCACAAACATGAATAGTAGCACAAGACAAGTATCTAGGGTATAGCAACTCTCAAACTGCGAGGGGAACGGAGTGGATCACGGTGATGATGATGGTGATGGTGCTGGTCTTGATGGGGGTGATGATGTAGAGGCCTCCTCCCACGCCAAGGAGGAGAGGTGATGACGATGACGATGATTTCCCCCTTCTCCGGAGTTCCGGAGCAGCAGGATCTGACCCCCCTCGGAAGGGATCAGGAGTTTCGCCGCCGCCGCGACCTCGGATGGACTTGGAAAAATTAGGGCGTTACTTTTCGGGCGAGACGAAGGCGTCGATAAAAAGCCCCAGGCGAGGAGGTGCCCGAGGCACCTTTGGGTGGGTCCCACGCGGCCAGGTACATGGGCCGCGTGGGCCACCCCCATTTGGCCCTCGTGGCTCTCCTCTCTTCGGTCTTCTTCCCTCTGCCTTTCTCCCGATGAAAAACTGACGCAGTATTTTTCCTTTTATTATTTGAGTTCCTGTAGCTCCTGAAACATTAAAGACAAGAAAAGGGGTTTTCTGCCTCCCAGAAATTAAATACCAAAAATAGGGACTTTGTATGAAAGTCCCCAAAATCATCTAAAACATGTAGAAACAATCATATAATCATGCAAATAACATTCTAGTATGATACTAAAAGTTATATAAATGATGATATAAAATGCACGTATCAGTCGCCCCCGAATTCGTGACAACAGCCGCCATCGTTCGCGGTTCGCCGATCCTCCGTTTGGAGCGGCGCCTTCGCCGATGCCCAACGCACCAACAGCTCATTATCTTTGTGGGGTGGGGCTCCAGTTCTTCCCGTCCGCCGTGGATGCAGAGCTACGCTCAGCCTACCGTCGCCGTGCCCCCGCAAACCAGCGGGGAGCGCACCCTGGTGCGATGGCGCCCAAGGCAACGACCAGCCGAAGGCCGTGCCCCCCCGCGGCGCCGCCGAACAAAGGCAGGAAGAGCAAGAGCACCGCCTCCCTCGCCGGTATCGACGAGGCAGAGCAGCGCGGCCACCCGATGCAGCCTCGTCGCCCGATGCAACGACAACAGTAGCAGCACGCGGTCTGAGGGACTTCGCCGCCGGCGTGGGAGCGTCTCCTGTTCATGTCCGGCAAGTCGCTGTGCGTGCAGGAGGCATGGGAGAAGTAGCGCTTCAGTATGCGTTAACTGTATCTTTGCATGCGGTGCTGGCAACGTCGTGAACCCATTTGATCGAACAATTCTGAACTCGGTTTCAACCCACAAATGAAGGATCGGTTAAGTTCGGTTTGGGTGAAAAAACGATGAGGTTTGGTTTTGGTTGGGCTGACGTAATTATCAAATGGGTTTAGTTTAGCTTCGGTTGCCAAGTTTCGTCATGTGGGCATGGTTGAGGTATGGTCCAATTGTCAAACCATTCTCAGGTTTGCCGGTGCATGGGCGCTTTGGGAATAGGGACAATGCTCGTTGGGCAGCAGGTGCGCCACGCTCGCTTGGCGTGGAATATACTCCCTCTATCTGCGAATAAGTGTATTTCTACCTTTTATGGTAAGTCAATATTATTAAAGTTTGACTAACTTTATAGAGAAACATATCAACATTTATGACACTAAATTGGTATCACTAGATTCGATTTGAAATGAGGTTTCAGAATATACCAATTAGATGTTATATATGTTGATACTCTTTTCTATAAAGTTGATCAAATTTTAAATAAATTGACTTAGTATAAAATCTAGATGTACACTTATTCAAGTACGGAGGGAGTACACTGCACGAGCCGGAAAATGTACACGCCTTTTAGCGGTGGTCGGGTGCTTTGCCGTGCTCGTGCACATGCCCAGCCTCTACGTGCAACTGAGATTACAAATATTTTCCGACTTTTCATCTTTAAAAAAATACGCCTTTTTCTTAGTGTGAAACAATCGCATGAATCAAAATCAAAATCTTGTACTGTTTGGCATTATGATTTCACTGATTTGTGTGACAAACCCTTGGAACAGATGCTTCTGTCTGTGAGATCAATATATTCACCTACTCACAATTTCTGTTGCAATTTTTTTGTTGAGAATTCACAAAAAAATAAATGCATTCATTTTTTCTTAGAATTATAAATGCATTCCTCCTTAATGCTGCGTTCGGATGTTGATATTGAGACAAGATATTGGATATTCGGACATTTTCTTACCCAAATATCTAGTTTCGACCTGTTCAGATGTATGTGATATTTGAGCGTGGTATTCGCACACGATATCGAGTTTGGCCTCCGTAGTGAAAAACTGACCCGAGCGAATGTCAAACCCAACAGGTAGACATTGGGGTCGATATTCGGCTTTTCTCCTCCGCTCCCGTGCGCGACTGCCCGTCCTCGTCTCCCCGTCCCTCTCGTCTCGCTCGCGACAGCATCGGCGGCGGCGCATCTGGTAGGCCACTGCCGCCCCGCCTCCTCCTTCCCCGCGTTGACCCCGCCTCGCCTCCTTCCTCACGCCAGCCCCGCCCCGCCTCGTGCTTCCCGGCGGCGACTCCGCCCCGCCTCCTCCTTTCCCCTTCGATCTGATGCGTGCGCTCCTTGATTGCAGGGACTTGGGGAGCTCCGGCGGCGGTGCATCGGATTTCGACGCTGCAGCGACGAGGTGAGGTATGGACGTGGGAATCTCCTTCATCTCCCTCCCCTCCCCTCCTGCGCCTCGTCCCGCCGCATCCTCGCGTCGCCCAGGACGGCCTGCTCGCGCCCAGCACCTCCTCCTCCCGCCGCATCCTCGCGTCGCCCAGGGCGGCCTTCTCGTGCGGCCGAGCACGGCCTTCCCGCGCCACCCAGGGTCGACTGCTCGCGCGGCCGAGCACGGCCTCTCCGTCGCCGGGCCGCCACCTCGCGCCGCGCAGGGACGCCTGCTCGCACGGCCGAGGACGGCCTCCCCGCCGCCTCCTTGCCCTGGTCCTTCTCCTCCCGCCGTCTCTGCCTCCCATCTCAAGTCTCATCTCCCTCTCTCTTTCCTCTGAAGCTAGCTCGTATTTTGATGTTAAATTTAGCTAGTTGTGTGATTAGGCAGATGGATTTGAGGTTAAATTTATCTAGTTTGTGAATATATGTGTACAAAAATTTGTATAGATGCACTCCCGTACATGGTTTGTGTTCTCAAATTAATTTTGATGATGCTAAAATTTGTGCAATCACATATAATTTTGATAGATGCACTCCCGTACATGGTTTGTGTTCTCAAATTTGTATAGATGCACTCCCGTATAGAAAATATGTGGTTGATTTGCACATTTTGTCATGAATATAACAGTACAATGATCAATATCTCGAAAAACTGCTTTTATAACATCCAAACAACATTTGATATTCAAACTCAATATCTTGTCTAAATCTGAATATCTAACACATCCAAACAGAAGATATTGACATTCAGACTCAATATCAATATCCCATGGTATTGATATTCAACCCAATATCAATATGGAGCTCCCAATGCGAACATCCGAACGGAGCATAACAGAACATCCGCCCTCCCTCACTGATTTTAGCTGTTGGGCCAAGCCCAGATAGTAGGCCCATACTTGTAGCCGGAGCCCGTGGTACGTGGAAACATAATCTTCACACTCACTGAGTTGTTGCTACCCTGCCCGCCGTCAGGTAGGTAAGCGTCATTTTCTTTGTCCAGTGATTAAGGAACTAGGAAGGGTACTACAAAATGGAGGAACTGAGCAGGGTTGCTCAACCTAAACATCCAACCACATCAGATTCCTACCGTAACAACTAACAACTGGGCACTCGTTGCAACAAACATTCCCAATGGAGCGGCAAATCATTCCGTTTTTATTCTTCATTCAGGTTTCTGAAGCACACTGACCTGAAGGGGCATTAGCGCATTACGATAAGAAACGGAGTACTTACTCCTACTTATATTAAGGACAGACTTGCAGCCAAAGAATCGAACAAGCACCACCACTAGCGCAACTGCAGCAGCAACAACTCTATTTTCAATGTAGCGGGAATAATTGTCAGGAAGCGTATACAATAGCCGATGAATTAAACCACCCATCTATCCATGATCGGTTCCCGCAGCAATACACAACAATATCCATGCCATGATCTGGTCAGCGGACACCTCAGGCCCATCCGATGATTCTCCGGACATCGCAGAACAACAAAGCGAGGAGGGGCCGGCATTATTCGGAGCGGATGGTGTCCGCGCGCGTCACAACGGATGGATCAAGTTTATGATGACAGGATCCATCAGATACTGTTTTCTGGTAAGCCCACATTAAAAGAGGGAGGGTTTTAGTTAGCTAGCTAGCTACCGTGAACCACCACAAACAGAACAGGTGGTGATCGATCCTGCACATCGCCCTGTGCTTATGAATGCATGTACAGATGTACTTGCCGCACGTCCTAATTTACACGATGGATGGATCAGTGGCTCTGTTGGTTGGTTCTAATTTGTCGGCACAAGCTAGGTTGACACATTGGTTAGGTTAGCCTGTAGGCTCGATCACGGCCGGGAGAGTGCGCGCGTTGGCCAATTAAGCCGGCCGGTTTAGTTTAGTTCTCACTGGGCTGGACGCGGCACCAACCTGCCTGTAGTTAATTATACGCGAACCACCCGGCCGGCCGTGCGCCTACCTCCTCCTCCTGCATTTGGATGTGATATGATATATCCATCCATCATCAATCATCCATGGATGGCACATGTGAAATGTGGTGGATGTGGATGGATCAGGGCGCGTTTAGTTTGGTTCATTAGAGTAGAGAGGTCATTTATTCGGCGTGTTTTGGATTCCCGCTCCGCTCCGGCCGGATGAGAGCTACCGCCGACCGGTGCTCCAAGCTGTGGCACGTCGTCAGTAGTTATAATCATACTGTCGTAACTACTGGAGTACTTGGGCAACGCTGACAGTAGCATATTTCGCCAACTCGCAACATGTCTTCCATAGTTGCAGCTCCATCGCTCTAAATTCTCACTTTCTTCCTTGCTCCTAGCTACACACACGAGCATGCCCCTTGCCTCCGGTGGGCTCAGCACACGACGCGGCTAGAGCTCCGCCCCAGCAAGTTTAACCGAGCGTGGAACGACTTGAAGCCGCAGACTCTCTAATCTCTATCCCGCCCGCCATTGCTTTCGCCCAAGATGCTCCGAATTTCAACACTCTTCTCGTGCAGTGGACTGGATGCATGCTCCCAACCGCTGACCACCTTTACACCGATCGATCCCTTTCGTTGCTGTCGTAACTTGGATAGCCAACGCCCCCGTCCATGTCTTGCCTCCAAAGCCCCCGTCCATGTCTTGCCTAGATCGCCGGCCCATGATGTCTACTAGCAACTGTCTTGCTAGCTTGCGAGAAAAAGAACACGTGCACGGTGTTAGAGCATATCCACCAGTATCATGGAAATCGGTCACACACCGCCTAAAAGGTGTCCGTTTGGGACGTTCGGACACATGTCCGGCACAATGGGAGTGCTGTCCAGCGACGCCCCAAAGTTACGAATAAAAATAGAGAGCAAAGGTCCATCTCATTCAAATTCTTGGGTACAGAGTATTATGAAATTTAAAACCTAATAAGCTTTAAATTCTTAGTTTCCTAACCCTTCACGGCGACTCGTCAGATGCAGGTTCACCATAACGCCCGCATCGGTTTTTTGCACGTCCCAATTAATCTCGGTTAAACGAACGAGCTAAGTCGATAACAAGCAGACCCCGTCTATCGGATACCGTGTCCGGCGTCCCCGAGACACTCTCCAAACTTGAGTGTGTCTCAAGGGTGCCCGAACATAATTTGAATCCACCCGGATAGATGGATGTCACTGTGATCCATTTTTCGTTCCATGCCCGCAATTGGCCTTTGGCCGGTGGAGATGCTATTAAGTTTCATCCAACTTGACTCGCTACTTTTGGCACGCGCGATCCGCAGGCAGCGACTTGGCCACGACCGATTCCTGCGTGTCTCGATCGGTAGTCAGAATTCAGCTCACTCTCGCTGACTGGGTACACTCTGAATTGATCTTGGACGAGTTCACGTGAAATTCCCAATTAAACATTTCATTTCAAACTCTTGTGCAAGAACAAGTCGGCAGGACCGTCCCCTTTGTTCCATGCACGGTCGTGGTCGGGCCCGGTTCAGCGGGCCGGCCGGGGACCCGACCCAATAATACCACGACCAAAGCAGTTCACAACCAAAAGGGAAAGCTTCTTTTTTTTAGCGTACGGAAAAGGGAAACTTGGCATGTTAGTTTTGACCTGTGGGCAGCTTTACTGTGTGATTCTTTAGCCAATTCGAGCTAGCTACCAAACTCGACCTGCTAAACTCGTAACCAGAATATATACCGGATGCACGTCACCTAACCAAAGTCCTAAATTATTGCGTGTTTCTAGAAGATCGATGTGGTAGTAGGATGTTGTGCAACCACTGGCATTAAGTTATTAAGCCTATCAGCTCGCAGCTGGTTGCTCCGCGTGCCGAAGCTTCGGTTCAAGCACTCTGCACTATGGCTCATCAAGGAATTTTGAAGAGAATGAATTGTCATTAGGCTAGAATGTTGTAGCAAGAGAATGAAGATTAAAAAAAAAATATCTCAAGATGAACCGGCCTACACGAGTTTGCCAAAAGACTGTTGAGGGGTGGGGGGTTATGAATTTTAGATCTTGAAGCCATGAACCAAAGGTACATGGCTCTCGAAATTACACTAAGAAAAATATTTAAAAATGTATTCAAGGAAGTACTTGCAAAGACAAACTATGTCCTATTCTCCTAGGCACAAAAAGTCCTGGACATCTCATTTTCGGCAAAGTGTAATGTAACTGCATAATATTTTTCAAAGATATAGTGAGAGGATATTGAAAATGGAACCAAATCAAGATCTTAGGAAGACAAATGGCTAGATGGGAGAAAACAACTATTTAAGCCGTGTCTTCGTTCCCCTCCCCTCCTTCTACAGTAGATCGAGGCGATCCGGAGGCGACCTAGGTCTTCCCCCCGCGTCCACCGGCGAATCCGTGGGTTCCCTCCCCCTCCGCCGGCCGCTCCGGCGGCGGGAGGGTGGGAGAACCCCGGCTCTTCGTTCCGGTGTGTACATAGGGTGTGGAGTTGCGTGCGTTGCGCCGTCGATTTGGGGGAGGTGGCGGCGGCGCGGTCGCGGGTGTTCTCCAAGCTCTCACCTCTTCCCGGCTTCGTCCTGTGCGGCGGCGTCGTGGGGCTCGGGGAGGTAGATTCCTGCCGCGCCTTGGGTGCGGTGAGGCTAGGGTTCCGAGTCTTGGCCGGCGAGGTGGCGGCGGCGACCAAGGCGGTGGATTTTGTGCCGGAGCTTCTTCCCCACCTCGTTGATGCGTGCTCTGGCGTCGACGACAAGCTCTTCGGCTTCCTGTCTCCGGTTCCTCGGCGGTGTAGTGCGTTTTGGCCTCACCGGGGAGTTTTTGGAGGTGGTTCTGGAGCAAGTGATGCTGGCGTGCGCCACTGGCTCCCCTGGCCGGCCGTGGTGGCGAGGGGTGGAGCTGCAGTGGTGGCGTGCTGGCTAATGGCGGTTCTGGAGCTTCGTTTCTTCGTGTCTTCTCCAGCCGACCGTGGAGGTAAGGGGAGGAGGCTCTGGGGGGTGAAGCTCTGGAGCGGAGAGGTTTGGTGCTTGGCTCGGGCGCAGGGAAGGAGGGCGCGAAGATGGTGGTCCTGGCACGGCTTGGCCGCTCCGGCGGAGGGTGGTGCTGGTGCTGGACGTGCGGACGGCTTGGCCGTGCTCTTTCATCGACAAGATCTCGTCGCTTGCGTCTAGTGGCTCATGCGGTCGTCTTCAAGGTTGGAGGTCTTCCCTCATCCAGTGTGCAGGAGGTTTGTTCTCTTCTCCTCCGGCGATCGTCGGCGAAGTGGAGTTCTGGTGGTTCAGCAGTTCTTCGCTGCTGTTGTGCTCTCTGCTGAGTACCTTTTGTATGAATTTGCGTCTGTTCTTTCTGTTTGTTTCCTCTGATTATACGCAAATTTGTACTCCTCTCGTTCAAAAAAAAAATGGCTAGATGGGAGATCACACAATTTCACGGTCTCTATAACAGTGCCTTTTACAAAAGCAAGTGAGTGTGATACAATTCAAAGAGGAAGCTTGAGAATATAACAAGTTTAGAAGAACATATAACAAGAGATACAACATAGCAGCGGAGACAACTGAATGAACATATATAACAAGAGCCTTTTGTTTTTGTTCTGATACTTATTTAGTTTTGCATGGGACTGATTTTAAGGCTAGGATCGTTTTTACTAGCTTCAGTTTCTAGAACTATGGCGCTTTATTTGATAGAAATTGATGCAGAGGCCCGTTATTTCAGAAAATGATAAACTAGACCATTGTACTTCAACGCCCACTACACAGGTGAGGCGAATTCGTTGGACTTGGCCGATTCATGTCTTATTTTATTTTTCAAAAAAGTAACTCTTAGGGCTCCTTTGATTCAAACGAAATTCATAGGATTCTTGGAGGATTTTATTCTATAGGGAATTTTCCTACGTTACTCGTTCGATTCATATGATTAGTTCTTATAGGAATTTTTCCCATAGAAATCGTTGTACTACATCCCATAGAAATTCTAGCATTCACTCCATCAAACACAAAGTACTCATCCTATAGGATTCAACTAGACATGACATTACAATCCTATGGGTCTCCTATTCCTACACTTTCCCATCCTATGAATCAAAGGAGTCCTTATAGTGTAACATGAATCAGGTTTATCGACATGCACTTGTTGATCAAGTGTATCATCATACATACATCTACTCGACATTATCGAAAGATAAGTCCACCTGATAAGAATAGATATGTCCTTGCAAAAAAAAAACACATAAGATTAGAGACGAGTGAAGGAATTCATAGATTGCAGGTCACTCGGAACATTCATGGCATCTTACAAAACTGCATGGCATCAAGCAAGAAAATCATGGAATCGGAGTTATCACAAGTTCACAACAAGCTATGTGCAAACAATTGACAATGTAATCAATATTATTGGAGATGTGAAATTAAAAATGGTGAGAAAGAGAATAGTTTGTTCATGAATATGCATCGATAAATACATTGTGTTACGTAGAAAAAGGACTAACATTGTAATATGTATCTACAGAAGCATGTATAGGCAAAACCAACGAACCAAGAATCACAATAAAAAAGGGAATGAAGAGGCAAACATGATAATTAATACTACAGCTGATCCATAATAAGTGTCCCGGTTTTGAACTAACCACACATTTAAAAAAAACGACACTTTTTGGATCCAAGGGAAGATGAGATTACATAGTGTTACAGGTTGTGGATCTAATAAATGCCATCGGTAATACACTGCCAAGGTCCTTATGACCAATCTTTCTTTAGATTGACCTTTTTAGGATCACCAGATTTGCTATGTGGTAAGGTCCTTATGAACAATCTAATACATGTTACGATAAGGTACTCCCTCCGTACCACAATATAAGATTTTCTAGCCTTTTTGGCTTTGTCCTGATTCGTTCCTAAATGGGTGAATCAAGACACTAAAACATGTCTACATACGTACGAATCAGGACATATCCAAAAAAAGGTAGAAAGTCTTATATTTTGATACGGAGGGAGTAATTACTTAACCATTACCATTCTTCCTTGACACATTTTTGGTTATTTTAACACTTTGAATTCCCAAGATGATTTAGTGGATACTTAAACGGTAGATTTTTTTCAATCATCAATAAAAGAAGTGTTGATGAGAGACCAATAGTACATATAAAAACATGTTGTAAATTTAGTCGTGTAAATGTGCGGATCATTCTGGTGGTTAGATGCTAAAATTAGGATAATTATTGTTATAATAAATGCTTGTGGGATGCCTAATGTGACTTTTTTTCTGTGCAAATGGATTATCTTCTCCGTTCTTCTCTTTTGGCTCAGGTCTTGTGTTGACATATTCTTATTTTGCATATATGGGGTGCTTGGTGTGTATACTTGTACACTAGTACCTCTGGTATATGCTAGACTTGCGTGTCAGTAATGCAAGACTATTACCGGTATTTCAATTTATACTCTAGAAGTTTATATAAATGTGCTTAAACTTTTGTTTGATGAAGCTAAATAAATGTGCTTACCTAATCGCACCCGAGAAATCACAATTAAGATATTTATTTATTAGATTGTTCACTTGACAGATCTCTACCATGATATTAAGGATATTAAAGTAGACTTGAACACACATAAAAATAAACACTCTATAGGTTATGTAAATATGAGATATAATTCATGGTGAATTTAATTTTACAACAAAGGTTGGAATTTGACGTGACACTATTTTTATAGATAGACATTAGAATAATAATAAAGAATCTTATAACTAATATTAGCAACATTCAATCGTGGTTAACTATAATATATAAAACTATACTCTTAAGATTATAGTTTGATAAAATTGATTAAGTATAAAAATTTAGTAAAAATATATTTACTTTAATTTGCCTTGCCCCGGGTCCAAAATTTGTTTCGACCGGCGGCCCTGGCTTCCAGATGGGCAATGGGATTGATAATTACTCGATCCCTATTTCAATGGCTGAATCATAGAGCGGCACGGTCTAATACATGCAATGGTAACTATGTAGCTGCACAGTCTTTTCTGGTGAACCATGGTCTGCAATAAAAAAGTATAAAGACCGACAAATATAGTCTAGTACTGCGTTAAAGAAGTACAGAAGATGACTTACCTTGGTGAGGTACTAATGGATCTCAAATATACACCAAGATAACGATATCAGCTGCCTTAGATAATCTCAAGAAACCTCCTCTTGCACACAAGATAACAATATTAGCTGCACCACATGGGCATGACAAGAAATGAGTCCTTGCACAAAGCCATAAGATATGAGTTAGCCGACAAACAAAATAGAAGCTCTACAGCGATACAATTTTATATGTCCTGTAATTTTTCTATTTTTTGGTGAAATATTTTGCATATGATTTTCCATTTATTTTAATACAATGTGATCATATAGGGTCGTTGGGACTGCACGGACATTTATTCGGTGGCCGAATAGTTCAAAAAAATGTGTCGCTCACGGCGTCGTGACTTTAATCAACATTAGCCCACCATCGTCTTTGACGGATATATGTAAAAAAAGTTTACATTTCTGATTATTAAGCATAATCCATTCCCTTCGGATTTATTTTAATAGTTTACAATATTTCATTATCATCAGATCTTCTATACAATATATAAGAAAAAAATCAGTGTCAATGGAGATAACCAACTTACAAAAGACTCATAAATAAATGAAATCATCCTCACAAGTGGGACCACTACTCGTATGAAGTATACGAAACAAACAAATATGTTGTGGCATTCATATATGAGACTAACAATGTTGAAATAGAGACAAATAGAAAAGGACAATGCTCAGCGTCCCAAAGGAGATTTGGGAAAAATCCCCCGCTTCCAGAGGGCGACATGTGTCCAATTCGTTTTGCCCCAACCCCGCAACTGCTTCATTGAAGAAAAAATAAACAGTTTGCAACGGAACTCCTCCCTAGTGTAGCAATTTTTCAAGCAAAACAATGCCCAAGACAAAAAAAAAATTCAGCGAGCCATCACCGGCGGCAGCATCGTCGACCTCCATTGGTAGCACCACCGACTGCCGCATGCAGCATCTCGTCTTCGGCTAGTAGCAGCTGCGCGCACGGATGTTATCATCACCAATAGTTTGTGGTATCAATCGTAGACCGCTAAGGACTACAAGTTTACCCACGGGTACGTCTACCCACGGATACCGTACCCGCATGGGAAGGGTATGAGCACAGTTTCATACCCATGGGTAGTACTCGTACCCTACCCGTTAAGTCGTGGGCAGGGCACGAGTATAGCGTTATACCCGTGGGTATACCCATACCCTATATAGACATGTGGATCTTAACTGTGAAGCTGTAACATTTATTAAGTTGGGATAATTGTCATGTACTCATCTATCTGTTATTGAGTTGAGATAAATGTCATTTCTGTAAAATGTGCTATGAATTAAAAATTGTGAATAACTTGTGTACTATTTGATCTACCCGTTGGGTATCCGATGGGTATGGGTACCCGTCGGGTATGGGTACGGGCAAAGTTTCCTACCCACGGGTACGAGTATGGGTAGAATTTTGTACCCATTGATTATACAGGAATGTGTATGGTATTTCTCTACCCAAGCATACCGGACCCATTGCCATCCTTATAGACCGTTGTAGGTTGCATCGCCGACCGCCGCTTATAGCATCAACGTCAATCACTTGCAGCACCATGAGAAATTCGCTGCCAGCCTCCGTTGAGCGATGGTAGCACTGCCTCCATTCGCAGCAACACGGTCATGCTATCGCAGCACCGCAACATGACCCATGTAGCACCGCCGATGTTCATTTGTAGCACTGCCGCACACCCCTCCCAACCATGGTGTGCTCTGGACCGACGCCTCGCCCGAGGACCTCTCATGTATCCGCTGGAGCAAGGCAATGGCACAGTGGTAGGAGGAGTGCAGTGGGTTCTTGACGTGGGATGCGTGTCGTGTGGAGCACGACTCGTCACGATGAGGGGTGGAGCACAGGCGGATCTCGTGGGGAGGAGCAGGGGAGCGCGGTGAGGGTGGAGCACAAATGAAGCACCGAGGGAGGAGCAGCGCAGCTCGCCCGGGGGAGTTGGTTGGTGGGGAGTTCTCGCATGTTAGTGTGGGTGAAGGTTGTCTCATGGGGAGGACGAAGGGATTAGGTAACGAGTGGAGGAGAAAATCAGGGTGGGTAAAGAAGGGCAGAGGACGTTGGTCTACCCCCTCCCCCCAAGTAGCATCTAAAAAAACTTATCCTCACTAGGACCAATTTTTTTGCAATTTTTACAAATAAGTAATTAATATTGGATGAAAGTCCAAGTTAAAATATTACTCGAAAACTTTGCCAACGCAGGGACTCCGTGCTTATAGTGATAAACTACACTTGTGGGGTGCTTGAGTTGACATATTTTCTTGTTTTTATGTTTGGGACAAACAAAATTTTCTTGTTCGTTCTTCCCATTTGGCTCAGGGCATGAGTTGACACATTTTTTTAAATTTTCTTTTGCGTTTATGTGTTGCTTCGCGTATACTTGTACACTTGTACCGTACCTCCGGTATATGCTACACTTGCCTGTCAGTCAATGTGTTCCGTCTTTCTGTCATCCATCCAACAGAACAGGGGGTACATATCAGTACCAACCTCTACTGATCTTGGCTCATAAAGACGAGCATCCAACCGTGGCCGCACCTTGCAGCGACGTCTGCCATGGATGGATTTAAAATCCTCACTCAGCAAACTCTAGCTACCAAACCACCAAGGATCAAAACACGGGGGCTCCACCGCCTCCCTCCGCTCCGCCCGCAACCACCACCCAACCCACCCCACCCGGTCCCCCGTCAAACTCACTTCATGCCGCCGAGTCAATGGCGAGAGAAAAAAAAGGCCACACCCAGCACGGCCACCCAGCACGCGCCATATATACCGCCGCGCCTCCGCTCTGCCCGCCTCGGCAACAGGAGAGAGCTGCCTCCGCTCACGCTCTGCTCTTTCTAAGCTGCAAGGGAGAGAA
The DNA here is from genome assembly GCA_947311845.1 of Poa pratensis. Lineage (NCBI taxonomy): Eukaryota > Viridiplantae > Streptophyta > Magnoliopsida > Poales > Poaceae > Poa > Poa pratensis. The sequence goes on along the minus strand of CAMZMU010000074.1, from coordinate 106,424,186 downwards.
GCGTTCGACCATGGGGAGGTCGCCGTGCTGCGAGAAGGAGCACACCAACAAGGGGGCCTGGACCAAGGAGGAGGACCAGCGGCTCATCTCCTACATCAGGGCCAACGGCGAAGGCTGCTGGCGCTCGCTGCCCAAGTCGGCGGGCCTGCTCCGCTGCGGCAAGAGCTGCCGCCTCCGCTGGATGAACTACCTTCGCCCCGACCTCAAGCGCGGCAACTTCACCGATGACGAGGACGAGCTCATCATCCGCCTCCACGGCCTCCTCGGCAACAAGTAAGTCGCGCGCTCATAATCAGCTGATACGCAACAAGCTAGGACGAGGTCTTGCTACGACTTTTTGGTGCTGACAATAAGATTGTTAATTTCCTGAAGGTGGTCATTGATCGCCGGGCAGCTGCCGGGCCGGACGGACAACGAGATCAAGAACTACTGGAACACGCACATCAAGCGCAAGCTCCTCTCCCGCGGCATGGACCCGCAGACGCACCGCCCGCTCACCGCCGCGTCGTCTCGCCCGGGGCCGCCGCAGCCCATAGCAGTGCCGGCGAGGGCGACTGGCACGATGTTCGCCCTGACGACGAAGCCGCCGTCACCGGCCCCGGTCGAGTCCTCCGATGACGGCAGCAGCGGCGCGACGAGCATGGGCGAGCCACGGTGCCCCGACCTCAACCTCGACCTGTCGGTTGGCCCGCCGCCCGCAGACACGCCGACGTCGTCGCACCCGGTCTGCCTGTGCTACCACCTCGGCTTCCGCGGCGGGGAGGCGTGCCGCTGCCGCCAGGCCGACAGCTCGGCCTCCCAGGGTGGGTATAGATTTTTCAGGCCGTTGGAAGAAGGCCAGTACATATGAGACGAGACCGGCTAGACCCTAGACTCCACTACAAACAATTTGTAAGACGGCGAAAATTTTCCACTGGACAGCAGCACTACTGTCTCACTGAAATGAAAAATAACAAGATCAGAGGGGGGGACTTCACTCCGGCTTTATCATTAAGATAGAAGTAAGGACTCGAACTCGAGACCTAACCCTTATGCGCATATGCACGGCTACCACTATTCCACGGGAGAGTTCTCCTGTCTCACTGAAATGGGAGTAAAAGAAACCTATTCTTTTACTGAAATGGGAGTAAAAGAAACCTAATCTGTTCATATTTCTCTTTTGCCTGAAATTCAAGAATTCATTTTTCACTTGTTTTTTTGTTGGTTGGTGCTGCTGTAGCATCGAGTGAAAAAACAGGGGATAATGTGACAAAGGTTGGTGTGTGTGGAAAAAGAGAGGACCTGATGTGAGGTAACGGGCAAATTATTGTTTCCGGCATCAGATTCTGGTGTTCCTTTGCAGTTTTGGTCATGTGGATATTGTGCAGGACACCATGTCTCATGTGGTGTGTTTTTTGGTAGGTACTAGCTAGACCATGTTTGCACTCCACGAATACTTTGGGAGCAAATTTAAATAACATGGAAGTTAGGCACTAGAGCTCACTCTTGTGGCCAAACTATGCTATGTGATTCTGTTTTCAGGTTTGGGCGTTTGGCACGTACGGTAGGAAATGCGTTGTCTCTTACGCTTGTTGGAAAATGTCGTTAGGGCAAATAACTCGCGACGTCGAGTATTGACTACAGAGTTCGATTTATTTCCAAATTCAAACTTTAGATAAGAATCTGTTTTGTATTCTTCATGCATTGTATATTTTTTACTATGCATGTCTTCCCGCGGGAACTTAAGAGATCGTTTGGCTCCCATCATTTGGGTATGGAATGGCAGAATTCATGTTGGTATTCTACGAATCAATTTATTTTATTATGACATAATTGGATACGGAATTCAATCAAGAATTAGATAGACTCCTTCACATGTCTAACATCAAATCCCCTCAATACCCCCATCGATAATGTTGGTTTTATTAATCCATGTGTGTGGCGGCCAAACATGATTTTTAAGATTGGAATTTCAATTGGACAGATAAAATGATGGCATCAATGTGCTTTTATTTTATTTTTCCAAACAAAATGACATGAGAGGTTGCAAACAAGCTCTTAGTGTAGCCACTAGGCATGAAGTTATCTGTCTATCGTATAAAGGGCCAACTAATTTGAACTTTGAAATGCATGAATTTGATTGTGTGAAGTTAGTTATTGCAGCCAGAACTATGCCCTTTAGACTAGTCACAATGAGGAGTATCATATAGTAGTATCATGCATATGATACTAGTTTATGTTACTAGTGCCACAATGGGTAGTAACATATGTGTGGTATCATATACTACTGCATTTATTAGGTTGTAGACTCATCTTGCATTGGAATCTGTTATGTTACGGTATCTACCTATGATACCACTATCACCTCTCTCATCATTAATTGCAGTGACACGTCAGCTTTTTGCCAACATGGCATGCATGATACCACCTATGATACCACATTGTGCCTAGTCAATCAACATTGTTGTGATATTACTGGGTTGCAGACAAACTTATACGAAGTCAAAAGGAGTTATTTCCAAAGAATTAGGTGTGCATGCTAGTACGATTTCGTGTTGAAAGCAAGCTGACTAGCCAGAATCTGCATGTGGCGTGGCGGTGAGTGAGACATCGTGTAAGCATTTGTGTTTGCTTTTGGTAGGTAGCCGAATCTTACGTGGTACCGAGGAAAAGGGCTTTATTACAGCCCAGCAAGAGGGAAAGGAGAAGACTGTCCTGTGTCTGATATAAAGCCTGAACTAGTATAAATGGTGGTAGTGGTTGGTAGATTTGGCGCAGTGCAGACTATACTAAGTTTCGTCCTTTGTTCAGATGGCCTCATTGCTAGCAATATAGGCTCCAAAGTTCCGTGTCATCGACTCCGAACACTTGCATATAAATACAGAGTCCCGATCGCAGATACTATATTTTGTTTTATTTTTTGATGGGAGTATCAGGTTACCATTCTCATTCTCATTTCTTGCTTGTCAAATATGCAAGTGGAGTTATCAAGTCCCGGAATTCACACCTGAATAATCAAGTGTACAGTGTACTTCAATATCATAGCTGAACAGGAACAGCAATCCGATCCACCAAGGGATCAGGTCAAACGCAGTGGCTTTCTTGACTAAGGCCCTGTTTGTTTGGGGTTAATTTTGACTTTTGTCATATATGTCACAAAAATATCTAAATAGGTACTTTTAATTTTGTCTTTTGACTTATAGCATAATGTAACAATGTTCGGTCAAAAGCCAAAAGCAAAAGTAAAAAAGCATAAACAATGTAACAAAGTCAGAAAACGGCCCGCGTCGTCCGGACAGACGACACAGGAAGTGTTTGTGAGCGCAACCACCAAGTCTCCCTCGTTCTTCCTCAGCTCGCCGCCGTCGAGTAGTGTTTATTTTGAGTCCAAAACTTTGAGCCAGACGACGTCTACATCGTCGTGATGAGTCAACTCTACTCTGAGCGAGAACAGGGGTGGAGAATTTAGGGTGTTCCTATCCAACCAGGAAGCCCATTCCCAATCATTTGAGGGAATCGGTCCTATAAAAGACGTGTCCCGCTCACGAAGATATGGGCAACCATTCAACCATTCACAAAAGGCACATGCATATGTTCAATGTCTGATCAAGCGATCAAGTTTTTAGGTCCAATAGTCCTCTACATCCTTTTGGTACGTCGGACGGTTTTCCTTTCATTACCAAGTGCATGCCCCCCACGAGAGCTTTGAACTTTGTGTTTGTGCGATAGTGGGACGATCACGGTATCAAGTATGGTCATGTAATCACATGTGCAGTGCAGGTGCACATAATTTCAACGAGAGCTTTGTGTTTATCCCGAAATTGAACAGAGACTTGGGATGTAAATTTATTTCTGCATGTTCGAAAAGGTGTATCATTTCAACGAGTAATGATAGAGTTAGGTGTACGTCGCCAAAGTCAGTGGCCATATATCGTGGTAAAGACAAATCCTGCCGGGAGTCAACTTCATGGCCTTATCCATAATCAAACCAAAATCTTCACGTTGGGCAAATCTCATGTGTTTTCTTCTGTACTTGAGAAAATAAAATCCATGCTCTTTTATGAAATGACTTTGTGGGTCCCTCCTTCCCGCGCATCGCTACCTTGTTGGACATAGCCAGGAGCGGAGACAGACCCCGGGCAGCATCAAAGACGAAGGCAAGAACTGGATTCTTGCAGACGCAAAGAAACTGGCTGAGGTGACCGCCTTTTAAAGTGATTATGATCTATCTTTCCGAGAGAGTGGACGGAGTGTGTTGAACTAGTTCTTTGCGGGGTGGCTTCCTTTTGAGGGCCCCCGGTTGTTTTTGAGTTTTTATTTGGCCTAGGCCGTGTCATGTTTGGTCCTTCTATATCAACTAGTAAAGCTGCACGTGCCACACACGTACCATTAGATTTCAAAATTCAAATATTCAAAGCTGAAACTTCATTTTACATATAGGTACTTCTAATTCTACATATGCAATGATTTGGTTACATTCCCATGAACTCTCTTACTGAGTGAATATACTACTCCCACTGATTCCAAAAATGCCGCCCGTATAACTATAGGGTTGTACTTCGTATGTTCATTTCCGGCTACACTTAAAAACAGATCAGAGGGAGTAGTACAATCCAAACCCTTATATTACCAGATCAACATCAAATTCCAGATTTCAATGTAATCAAACATATCACAATATCTGTTTTCGCATTTACAGTTTCACCTAAAAGAATTCTAAACCTCCATTTAAGTGTCAAGAGAAGCGTGGTAAGAACATTGTATTATATATTCTGCATTGTAGGATAGAGAGGTTTCGAATAACTCCACAATGCAATGTTTCTACTTCAATAAAAGCTAGGAAGCAACCAAGACAACGGTGAGAGAGAAAATACTGACACCAACAACTAACATCAACAATTAAATGTGATAACAATGTGAAGATCAAATAAAATCATAGTATATTTGTGACAATGTAAAGTGGAAAATAATTAGACCCGCGTGAGAATACATCTACAACAAGAAAAGCATCAAAGCAAATAAAATAGACCACTTTCATACAAATGAGGACTTGTATACACATGAAACTGCCAAATGAACAATCTACTATCCTCCTCGGCCGCTCATCTAGGCGCCAAGGGCCTCAAGGTTTTGAATTCATCCTTCCCAAAAATCACAGATCAGCAACAAATTACCAAATGCACACGCCATGTCCTCCTCACTCTTATCATTCAATCATCAAGGGCCAAGGCTGTGGACTTTAAATGTAGCCTTCTCTGCCAACATACTCCTCACTACGTTACCTGTAATCAATTACTGGCAGTTAGTTAGATACGTAGATCTCCATTCATTTTATCATAAAGTAACAAAAGTAGGATTTATTTATTAGAAGAAATGTTTTCTGAGCATTGAATCCTGCATGAATGAATTTTCATACAGGACTAATAAATTGCAAGTGTACACATATTTATATGCCTAATATCATCTAATCGTATCCCCTACAATAATTTCAGAATGAAACTTTGTTTTGACCGAAAGCTAAGGACATATTATAAGGCATTGCATGCAAACTCTGGCATTTCGACTCGAAGGCAGTATGAAATGACCGGTAATGGTAAAGCTGAGCGAGTTATACTTATATCTAGAAAGGCAAGAACATTGTGAATGTGGTTTTCATGATCATATATATAAAGAATATATCGACCCTGGTAAATTTGCAAATCGAATGATGGAAGTAAGCAAACAACTGTCATAATATAATCAACTTACCTGAATTTTCGAACACAAAGCACTTAATTCATTTCCTGTACTTACTTCAAGTTTCGCTGTTTTGTTGACATCAAGAGGTTCACCTTGTATCCCAAGAACTCTGTCATCATTTAATACCAGAGATGACTCATTCTTTTTGATTAAAATATGTTAAATGAGTTGTTCTTTATATATAATCATGCATGAATGCATGCAGAACCAAAGCCTAATAAAGTTTTTTGTGCAAAGGACAAGCTAGAAAAATCGACCCATGCATCAAGGAAATTATTCTTTCATTAAACATGACTTAGTGAGCACCTAAGGAAATGCACTCCCATGCTTCAAGCATGATCTCATGAAAAAGGCAAAGAAGTTATTAGTTGATACCAAAAGTTTCCAAGAAATTATGTAAGAGAAACTACTCAGCATCCTTTAAGAATCTTTGAAAAAATAGATACATCACAAACCATTATTACCTTTCTGGGCATCCAAATTCATTATTGGTGTCTCGAGGTATTTTTCATACAGAAATTGACGCCCATTATTACCTTTCTCCATGTACATTTACTCTCCAATTAAATCCATAACAAATAACGAATTCGGACTCCCCCTATGCACCATAGTTGATCTACAAAAAAGATAGCAAATCTGATTATACTCTCTCCGTATCAAAATACACACATGTATCTAGACATATTTTAGTGCAAGATTCATGTGAACCTTGCACTAAATCATGTCTAGATACATGTGTGTACTAGCTAGTTAGAGAGTCTTATATTTTGATACGGAGGGAGTACTTGTTTATGTTCAGATTATAGAACAAATGACAAAGAAAGAAGCACCTAATTTAGCAAATCCACGTACCAGCATGAACAAAGATATATGGTCCAAGAAACATAACAAATCAACGTTGGATAGATAGGAGGCTTCCATCTGTAGCCATTCTCCTCTCGTAAAGTCTGAAAATATACGTATACTGCATGTCCACATCAATAAATTGAATCATTTGCACTTTTAAAGCCTGAACAAATGCTTCTAATCGATGAAAAGCTATCTCACAATTATATTCTGTTTTAAAAAAATGAACCCGGAGAAGCATGTCCCTTTATCTTAAAAACAGTTCTGGTTATCTTTCTCAGGTATCAACTGTATATCAGTAAGCTGGTAGCATTGTAATTTGCAGTGCACACGCTTTGCAATGTACACATTATAACTGTATGAAGACAAGTAAGCACCAAAGAATAGTTGATCAGTGCTAATCTAAAAGTAACTCAGAAACTAAAGCACAACCATTTGATTAATTCTCAAGTTATCTTCCCAACTGGACATTACCAGTAAATGCACATGTCACCGAGCATTTCTATCATGTTTTTTCTTCACTCTAACATGCCCCTTTATGCTTTGCTTGTCTTTTCCAAGGCCTTCACCTCTTTCTATCAAGTATATGCGTAACATAATATAGTCTGACATCGTTGCTCAGAAAGTGTGTCTTTGTCATCCTTGTAGATGGTAGAAAATAAAAAAATCTATAGGAATAATGTGATGTAGCGTACCTGCACTTAGAAAATGGCAAGGTACCTGTGTATAGTGCAAACCCCTGGATCGTTTCATTTGCACACACAGTTTAAGATGAATATCACAACATTGCATCAATTATAACACGAATGATCCAGACTTGGAAAAATATTCGTTACAACTTGCATAGCACGAAGCTAGCATTGAAAGAGTAAAGCAGCGGAAAATTTATTCTTCATGGAGTCCTCATCCTTTGCATGTGCCACAGGCGAAAACATGTTGGTTGCGGACTCGAAACCCCTAACGAAACTCACTCATCGCCAGAACAATCTGCAACAAATAAAATTTTGCAACAGAGTGGGTCAGAACCATTAAAAATGGATCTGGCAAGTGACACTATGTGGACACTTAATGGAATAACTTTATAACCTATATGCATATTTGGCTGGTGGAGTTCAAGGCTATTTTGCATAAAAGCTAATTTTGCCTAACACTTTGTAAAACATTTTCTTCAAATGTTCGAGACAATATGGCATGAAATCCATAGTCTCGTCTACCCTTGTTCACCCATCAAAATTTTACTTAATGAAATTGAGATGTTGGGAGCCTCCGTTGACATCCTTGATCAGCTGCTTGAATTGTCCGTAACCGGGGACACGGCTAAGTACTTAGTTTTAACTCTGCAGAGGTTGTGCACTTTCACCATTAGACCCAACAAACCCAAACTATCCTCAAGCACTCAAATTGTGCTAAGGAAAAGGAGAGAGTTGAGACGAGACTTTTCAGAAGCATATTCCCCATCCCATACTGGCTTGACCCGTTCCACCTACATCCTCTACATCTGCTTGTCAAGCCGGGAGGAGTCCACGCAACTTAATCCATCTAGTCAGAGCCCATATGACTAATGGTTGCACGGTAAGCAATCTTCACTTAGAGAAAACATTGGCCCCTTAATACCCTGGGTGGCAACCACAAGTGACCATCCCTTAGAGGTCACCCCTAAGAGATGACACTCAACCTTTCCATCATCTTTTCATAACCAAGTCCACCCAGGTGATAAATTACTTAGTAGAATTTAGCTTTAAAGAAAACACATTTGCATAGCATCAAATAATCTACTAAGTTATCACAGGGGTTCTAGACACAACTAGTGCAAAGGTATGGTGGGTTTAGCATCTAGCAATAATACTATCCAACACATGCATATAAAGAAATACACTAAGTAATGCATAAAAAAAATACTTAGGAAATTTCATGAGGGGTGTGCCACTTGCCTTGGCAAACAGGAGTGTAGTAGTAGCAGTTGCAACCACTTTCGTCTCTCTCCGGAATTTCTAACAAGTCAAATAAATCACAAATAAACACACAATCATAAATGCAACACTTAGAAAAATATGACATGCATGAGATGCAAGATGACACAATAATTATGGTATGAAAGACATGCAAACAAAATAAGGGAAAGTCATAAATAACAATATCCCATCTAACTAAGGCAAGGTCCAGGTTGAGATCAAAGTAAACTTGAAAAATAACAACTTGAAAAGTTGTAAGACTAGCTCAAGTCTTCACATGTTAGATCTTCAAAATATCTTCAACTCCTTTGTAGCTTCATTGATCTTCAATGGTTTTCAATTAGTACTCTAGGAACTTAGTCTTAAACACAAAGGACTTGGTCTATGTCCAAAGTGAAAGACAAATTATGAAGGAGGAAAAACATAGAAAGAAAGATGTAGTAGTTGGTCTTTCCAAGAATCATCTTCAGGCTTCCTTGTCGCTTGCTCCTTGGTGTGTTGACTTCATTGAAATTTGTAGACTTGATGGTTCTGAAGACTTGATTTTGTTGGCAGCATCAAGGTTGGTCTTGAATATAACCTAGTCACCAAGAAGAGAGAAAAGGGAAGAAAGAGAGAAGGGAAAGAAAGACTTAGAAAAATGTAGGTGGTTGGTCTTCATGAACTTCCTCTTGATTTCTTCTAAGAGCTTTTACTTCTTGGAGATGCTTCCGGAGTCTTGTTTTCTTGGCTAAGTCCTTCATTGGTCTTCTAACTTCATGTTGAATCCTCCAATGAAAACAATGCAATCTTCATTGGCCCTTCATTGTTTCCACTAATTTCTAACTTAGTGGTTTTTGACTAGGAGGGTTAAAAGGGCTAACATGCATCCTCAATTTTCTAAGGAGGAATGTCATGTAAAAAGTGCAAAATATTTCTAAGGACTTGATTTGCATGCAATGCCATGAAAATTACTCTAAGGAAAGCAAGGCAAGTAAGATGTTCCAAAAATAACTAAGGACCAAAGAGGTCAAACAATAAGTCAAAATAATTTCTAAGTAAGAGTTCATAAAATAAGGTGTTGGTATTTTTCTAAGGAAAAATACTTTTAAAACAATAGTTGATAAAATTTCTAAGGACAAACACTTGTCAAAAATAACACTTAGGAAAATATTCTAAAACCACTAAGTTTTCAAGATGCTAAATTTTTCTAAGGAAAAGATTTAACACTTTTAAGATGTTGAAATTTTCTAAGGAAATAGTGTTGTCAAAATAATTATCAAATATTTTCAAAGGAAGAAAAATACTTTGTTTGGAGGCGCAAAATATTTCTAAGTACTTTTTGTAACTAAAGTGATCAAAATATGACTAAGTCATTTTATTAGCCGAATAGGTGAAGAAAAATAATTTTAATCAATTTTAATTATTAAAATAACACCTAAAAAGCATTTAATCAATATTAATTACAAAAATCATAGAAAATACTTTTACAAAAATAGTAGAGTATTCCTATGGCCAAGTATTAATTAAACCAAGTTTAAGCAATTGGATTAGCCCAAAAATCAATTTTTAAATTTAAGTTAAGTCAAATTTATTTAAACAACCATTTTTAAAATTGAACCAAAATAAGTTTGACAAAACATAAAAATAAGTATGGCCAAAGTTTCTACACGTTAGTAGCTATCCAAAAATATAAATTTCAAAATTTTCTGATAAAGGGATAAAAATTAATGATAGATTTAATCGCTGGGACTAATCTGTAAAACGTAGGGGCTAAACGGTAGAGAAAACAAATAAATTCTTCGCGCTGAAGTCCCTGGGCGACGTGGCGTCTTCTGATTGGTGCGGAGCTGCTGACTGGGTGATGCGGCGACTTGGCGACGTGGCGCGTTCTTATTCGCCGATACCGGTTCGAGTAATGGATCAAATCTGCGCCGCACGATGCAGATCTAACGGCTCTGGGTGGTTTGACCTAATTCGAGCGGCGCGGTGTGCCGGAGTTACTCCGGTGACCAAATTCCGCGGCGGCGCCATGGCTGGAGTGGACGCACACGACGGAGGAGAGGGGTTCGGGATGCGCGAGTTGTACCACTGGGTGCAGGAGGTCGCGGTGAGCTTGATGGCGAGGTCGGGGTCGCGGGCGTGCTCTGCTTCTCCCTCTAGTGCTCGCTGGAGTAGAGGACGGCGGCGGCAACCTTCGGTCGAGGACGGACGCGTCGATTTCGCTGCGAAATAAAATACCGCAAAAATTCAGAAGATGCGCTAGGAGGAGAGAAAAAGGATGGAGCAGAGAGGATGGCTCGGGGTCGACCACGTTCGCCGGAATTTGCAGAACACGGCGGCGGCAGTGGCGGCACGGCGGGGATCGATGCGAGCAGCCTGGGGGCGCTGAAGCTAGGGTTTTTGGGGCAAAAGACTGCGGGTCCGGTGGGGTTTTTATAGGCGAGAGATACGAGCGTATCTCGTAGTAAATCAAACGGATTTTGATCCGAATTTTGCTAGGGTTCGGTGTTCTTTGCGTGCGCGAGAGGTTAGGGACGGTGGCGTCGTCGATGACGTCATCCTGGGGGTGGCCCACCTGGCTGTGAGAGAGCGGGAGAGAGGCCGGGGTTGGGCTGGAGCTGGGCTGGGTGCTGTGGATAGCTGCTGGGCTTCGGCCCAGTTAGCTCGTCGCTAATTTTTTTTTGAACTCTTTTCCTTTTCTATTTTCTGAAATGTTTTTCTATCTTTTAAAATATGACTCCAATTGGATTCAAACCAACTTGGTAAAATTTGTAAAAATAAACTTTATCATCTTAAATAGTAAAACACACTTTTCAATTTCTTTTCATAAATTATAAATTTGAAATATTTCATAATTGCTTAATCGACATTTTATGCCAATTTAATCTAGGGCTTTGAATAAAATCATTTGTGGTTTAATAAAATAAATAAAATACCACAAATGTAAATATTTGAAAATAATTTATTTTCCAAGTAAATACAATCAAATTACAACTAAAATTTAGACATAACAAATAAAACCATAATGATCAAATACAATGTATAGGGCATAACTTGCCCTTTTAATATATTTTCTTAAATATGTTTTCAGGTGGAATTATATTTCCAACTTTTGAAAATATAAAAATGCAAACAAAGCTATATGATGATGAATGCATGCATGATTTTTCTTTTCCAAGCAAAATACATAATAGTTTTCAAAAGTTTTAAATTTTTCTGATTTTTCAACTTTTTGAAAAACTTGGGATGTTACATGCGAACTCTGTATGCTACCACTCAATAGTAGTTCCGAATGTGTTGGTCTTAATTACTTGATGCTCACCCCTGTACTCACCCTGGGTTCTACACAGAATTTGATAGAGCTGGAACAAATTCATGCAAGTTACATTCATAACCACAGTAGGATTTTTGCACCTGAATGCCAAAAAAAAAACCATTCGAGTTATCACCTTATGTTTGCCAGTAGATGCTCGGTTTACTGATTTTCAAAATTTGCATGTTTCAGTGCACCTCATGTGGAAGTAGTGAAAGGACAAGGATGTCGCCTAGAGGGGGGGGGGGTGAATAGGCGATTAAAACTTTTCCGGTTTAGGCTTGATAATTGCGGAATAAAACTATGTGTTTAAATTAACAAGCCAACAACCTAAATAAACTAGGCTCACCTATGTGCACCAACAACTTATGCTAAGCAAGACAAGCAACAAGGTGATAGTAATATAGAATACTTCAAGCACGAAGGCTATCACAATGTAAAGTGCATAAGTAAAAAGCTCGGGTATAGAAATAACCGAGGCACGCGGAGACGAGGATGTATTCCCGAGTTCCTCCTTGTTAAGGAAGTACGCCTCGTTGGAGAGGTGTGAACCAACACAATGGTTCAACAACCACAAAGGTTTCACCTTCTTCTCCGATGAACCGCACCACAAAGGTTTGGTTCACCTTCCACTATCGGAATCCTTCGAGGCGGAAATCCGGAGCCTTTCAACAACGATCCGGGGCACAACCCACAACGGGATTGGGGGCTCCCGAACAGCTACAAGTGACCACACAAGGGTCTCAACCACCACACGGGCGTCTAGGGTCCAAAGACCCAAAAGTAACAAGTTCACAAGCTTTCAACTTCCACAAATCCTCGTGGAGAGCACACCGATGCACCAAATGCAAAAGGCAAGAGCACAAGTGCTCAAATCCTTCACTCTCAAATTCCAACAAAGCAACAAATGCTTATGGGGGGATAAGAGAGGAAGAACAAAGAGGAGATGCACCAAGAACTCCAAGATCAAGATCTACTAGGTTCCCCTCACTTAGAGGAGAGATGGATTGGTGGAAATGTAGATCTAGATCTCCTCTCACTTTCCCTCAAAGATATGCAAGAATCATGGGAGGGATTGAGAGGAAGGCAAGTTTTTCCAAGGTCAACAATGGAGGAGAGAGAGGGGAAAAACGTGCTCAAGTTGTTAGGAAACATTGGGGAAGAAGGGCCCTTAAAAAGGAGCCCGAAAATCTGCCCGTTGGGCAGTTTTTCGGCCCCGGGGCGGTACTACCGGGCTTGACCCGGTACTACCGGGTCACTACCGGGACCCTACCGGGTTAAAAACCGCTCGAAACCAGTACCAAAATTGCGATCTGGTAGTAGACGCGGTAGTAGGGGCGGTACTACCGACCTACTGAAAAACTGCAGAAACCCCAACACCAAAACGAGCATATCTTGAGCATCCGAACTCCGTTTTCGATGATCTTTGGCTCGTTGGAATCGTAACGAAGAGCTTTACAAGATCATGCAGAGAAACATTATAGTTCAACAATGGAGGATAAAACCAAATGGGAAAGGTTATACCTCTCGATAAAAGAACAACCGATAAAACCTCCAAACCAAAACCGCAATATGTTTTTCATCCGGACTCCGTTTTCTATGATCTTGGGCTTATTTAGAAGATACTCACAAGCACAACAAGATTATGCATATACACATCATAGTCCATCATGTGAGGAGGATAACACAAGAGGAGAGTTTGACTTCTTTACAAGAGACGAACCGGTAAAACCTCCAACATAAAAAACACCACAAGATATCCAAATGAAATCCGTTTTTGATGAACTAGAGCTTGGTATGGAGATGAACACAAGCTCTAAATTCTCACATGGATAAAAGCCAAATAAGAACCAAGAAAGATGATATTCCAAATATGCAAAGGTTTGAGCTCTCCACAAAGATGCGATCAAGTTACTCACTTGAGAGCCCCTCTTGATAGTACGCCGTCTATCCTATAACCCGGTCTCCAAACTAACAACATGAGACCGGTAAAATAGAAACCCTATCAAGATCATACCTTTGCCTTGCGCATTCCACTTGAGCTAGATGATGACGATCTTGACTCTCTCAAGTTGGAACACCTTTCTTGATTGTGCTTGCTAGCACATGCTTGATGAAGACTTCTCCAAATACTCCCCCATACACCATTATGGGAGAGCCTTGTTAAACTCCGTCTTCATGAATCCACTTGAACTTCATCTTCTTATTTTGATATAGATGATGGCTTGGAGATAAACACGAAGTTCACTCAATCTTCTTTTCCAAGCCATGCTTGCAATAAGCTCAACTCTTCACCTGACCATTCTTCATATAAACCCTTGGATGGAACCTTGATCATCATGAAATCTTCTAGAGTCCAACACATGAACTCTAATCTTTTCCTATGGACAAGATCTACAAGTATATCTCAATGCAAACATTAGTCCATAAGGATTGTCATTAATTACCAAAACCACGCATGGGGCAACACATGCACTTTCAATCTCCCCCATTTTGGTAATTGATGACAATCCATTTTACGAGGGTTTATATAATGAATTAAGCAACCATGCAACAGAAAGAGCAAGGATGCAAGAGCAAGAAAGGCAAATGCTTAAGAACGAAACTAAATACGAGGGTTTATATAATGAATTAAGCAACCATGCAACAGAAAGAGCAAGGATGCAAGAGCAAGAAAGGCAAATGCTTAAGAACGAAACTAAAGCATAAAACCAAATTCCCTAAAACCCTCTAAACTTCTCCCCCATTGGCATCGATTGCCGAAATGGGAGGAAAAATTTAGAAGGCCAATATAGTAAGAGCTCCCCCATAGTGTGTGCATTTCTCATAATATGAGTGAAATCAAATGCACATATCCAATGACGAATAGTTGGGAAGGAGATCAAACTATATTGAGGATCCAAAGATTGCAAAAGAAAATCAAATTGAAAGATACTTCGACAAAAGAAGTAACCAATCAAAGGATCCGAAAAACCAATAGAACATAAGAAATATTATGATAAGATCAACCAAGTGTTCTAAAATCAAGAGGGAACTCCCCAAGGTACGTGCACAATGTAGGATTTGCATTTCAATAAGTGTGCACAACATGGAATCCTCACTCCCTCCTAGATAATTTTGAACACAAACAAAAGTAGCAAATAGGTCCACAAGCTTATTAAGATGCAAAAGCATACCAAATGAAAAACAAAGCTTGTGCCTTTTAGAAACCACCAAAGAAACAAAAGTAATAAAAGGGTGGTCACTAGAGATTGGAATACCAATTAAAGATGTAACTACTCTCATGTGTATAAGTTTCTAATTAGACATCAATCATGAAGATATAAGTCCAAAAAGAAACATGCACACACAAAATAGATACAACGGTGAAGAACATGATATCCAAGAGGAAGTCATATATACACCAATAAGATTTGCTTAAAAGCATAGCACAAAGCTCAATTTTATCTTAAAGGATATAGATGAACTTCCAACACAATCTCATCATAGCATCAAAAATATCCACAAGGGATAAGGTGAAAAATGGGATGCTCCGAGAAAGATAACAAGTATCGCAAAAGGCAAATGATTTTGAAAAGCATCAATATTGCATATGTGAGACATAGAGTAGAAAGTGCTAGATTAACATATATGGGATTGATGAATCATGAAAATGATTATATATATATCCCCTTGATATGTAATCATCCCGGCTTGCCCACATTTGCAACAAAGTTGTTTTGCAAGAACCAAATGAATTGCAACAAGAGATTCATGCCATGAAACAACCTACACAAGGTTGAAAGCTAGAAAAGTATGCATGAGGTAGATACTTGTTACCGAGATAGCATTGGTGATGTAGAAGATAAGAGTTCATCATCCAGCTTGGCTCCAATAAGCACATGGTGATACACCTTCCTTGTAAATGAGACAAGCTTCCAATGCATCTCCAATGTACCTAAAACAAATTCAAGTACAAAATGGTACCCAAACTCATTGGGTCCAAAGTAGTTAGAGCAACTACAATACATAGGACAAACTCCACATAAATATGTGCATATTGATATGAAATTGAATTTCATGCACATCTTAGCCATTTAGGATTTGATGGAGTTTATCCTATATATTGGATCAACGAAAGTAAGCATGCCATAAGATATACATATAGTAAATATGCATGCACAAGACTTTCAAGAACCAAACGAGATACAATTTGGACAAAACACCAATTAAACCAAGAAAGCACACACAAGTGTGACAAGAAAAAAATTGTCCAAATTATATCAAAAACCAAATCAACACATGATTGAAGATACCACTTTGAAAAGATGCCAAATGAAAGTAAGATACCAATTGATGAAAATATCATCAAGGAATAAACCAAACCCTCTACACTTTTCATGATGGCACAAAGTACCAAGAAGAAAATGTTTGTCTTCCAAAGAGACACGTCATCGGGATCAAAACCAATTGAAGACAACTAATGTTCAAAAGCATATAGGATTGCTCCCCCAAGATTTGTGCATTATTTATGATCTTGCATTTGAATACAAAATGCACACAAATGGGATCATCACTCTCCATACATATTATTCAAACACTAGTCATGTTCAAGGAAAGCAATAAGATGCAAAACCAATTTAAAGAATGATGTTCTACTCAATGTAGGATAGCTTCCCAAGAATAGTGCATTATCAAGAAGTATGACTTTTGAATGTAAATGCACAAGATTGGGATCATTGCTTTTCCTAAAAAGAAACATAAAACAAATTTTGAGTAGAGCACAAAGATCCAAAAGATACAAGGAAGACAAGAGATTAGATCAAACAAATCCTTGGCAATAAAATAAGGCAATTCAAAGCAAAGCCAAAGTGAAGATGGTCTACAAATTTCACCACAATTATGAGTATCACTTGTCATGGACAAGGAGTATATAGAGATATTTCTCGGTGGTATATAGGAATGATATTGAAGACCAATTTCACAACAAATAAGCATATGGCAAAAGAGAAGATTTAAAGGCCAAAGCTTAAATAGATAGATATTCTTGATAGCTTCAAGTATTCACGCGATCATGCAAAGCCACTACAAAGAGTAGCTTGAAGCAATCGATTTCCCAAAAGGATATGCGAACATATTTGGGGAAAACCGTACCAAGAATGTCCATCGCAAACAAGATCCAAAAGAGTGATTAAACAAAATCATTTTACCAAATGGAACTTGTTTGAGCAACATGCCACATAGGAATAAGATAATAACAAATCAATTCTAGGTGGCAATACCTCACATGTTCACATTTTCTAGGCTTGTAATATGCACATAGCTTATTACTCCCCCATAATGTGATAATCCATTTATTTTAAAAAAGAGGCAAACAAAACCAACTCGAGAAATTAATGGACATTATAGAATTTGAATTTCTCATGAGCATGACATACCACATAGAGAATAGATAATATTAATATGTCAACACTAAGTGGTATTCCTCATGTATACACAATTTTAGGATTGTGAAGTGCACGAAGCATATCACTCCCCCAAAATAGGATAGTCCATTAATCTCTCAAAAAGAGAGCCAACAAGATAAGATATCAAATAAAAGCAATAAGGCTCAACACAAGTAAATGGTGTGCAAACCAACATACACATACTTGATTACTCAAGATAAGTAAGTAGAGAGCACAACACATACAAACACTAGCAAGGTACAAAACCTAACACATGCAAGGGTGCAAGCAACTTTCAATGTATATATGATTTAAATAAAAGTTACCGCAAGGAGGAACATTGGATATGAGATAGAACAATATAATCCAAATGACTTGACTTGAGAAATATAATTGATGAAGATCCCTTAATTCTTCATAATGTAGCCAAGTCTCCAATGCCCTCCAACAACACCTATTGATCAAGTTTTAGCTTGTTGGTCCCCAACCAAGTTGGGTCCTAAGAGGTTAGTCACAATAGGCTTGGCAACCCAAATGGTTCTTTTCTTGACACCACTTTGAGTACCAACATATTTGGCAAACACATTGCCAACCTTATCCTTCCGAAGAGAATAATCATCATCAATAATAATGGGGTTGGATAAGGTACCATTTGTGCATGAAGAAGCAAGTGACCCTTCTCACGGCATAGGTAGCAACATCTACTTCCTCCTCTCTTCTTAGTTGGAGTCTTGACTTGAGGAGGGGTAGCTTGATTCTTCTTGGGAAGAGGCCGTTCTTCAACTTGAGGAACTTGAGTTTGAACTTGAGGCTTCTTCCCTTGTTGCTTCTCACTAAGAGCTTCTTCTTCAAAGGGCAAGATCTAACATGGTGCCCTTCAACTTTGCACTTGAAGCAAACAATCTTGGCCGAATCTTTAACTTGTTCTTGGCCCTTTTTCTTCTTGTTGAACTTGGACTTGTTCTTGATATTGGAGTTGAATCCAAGTCCACTCTTGTCATTGGGGCGTCTTTGAACACTCAACATATTGTCAAGTGTAGAATCCCCAACATGACGCTTTTCCAAGTCTTTCTTCAAAGAAGTGACTTGGGCCTTGAGCTCATTTAATTCCTCTACATGGTTAGTATCAACAAAAACACTAGAGGAAGTAGAAGCTTCATTGTTAGAGCAACAAGGCAAGGAAAGTAATTCATCACAAGATGTAGCAACATTGTGAGTGGATGAATTACTAGGACTAGCACATGGCAATAAAGCATTTTTAGTCGAAGTTGTGCCTTTGTCCACATGAGGCTCACAAGATGTTACCTTTGTAGTGATAGCCTCATGAGCTAACTTTAGCCTAGCATAGGATGCTAGAAGATCATCATTAGAGCTAGATAGCTTTTCATGACTTTCTTCCAATTTCCTATACTTGCTAGTTAGCAACTCAAGTTGAGCCCTTAGCTCAACATTCTCCTTCAAAATAGATGCTTCACAAGAAGTGGAGTTAGTAGCACAAGCATCATTAACATTAGAAATGGAAGAAGACAACTTGGCAAGCTCATCATTTTAGATAGTTGAGTTTGGAGTTGATCATGAGACTTGATAAGGAGAGAGTGTTCACTTTCTAAAGCCTTGTGGGCTTTGTCAAGTCTCTCTATATCCTCAATTAGTCTAGCATTGCCAACACCAAATTCAACTTTTTCCTTTTTAAGCACTTTATATTTAGCAATAGCATGATCTCTTTCCTTAATGATTTTAGCAATAATAAGATCATTTGATTCATCAAGAGATTCAAGTTTCTCCTCAAGAGACACTCGAAGCTCTTGCTCTTCCTCAAGGGCATTCATTAAGGATGCCTTTTCATCGGCATCTGATACGTCTCCAACGTATCCATAATTTCTGATGTTCCATGCCTATATTATACCAATTGCTACATGTTTTATATACACTTCATATCACTTTTATGCATTTTCTGGGACTAACCTATTAACAAGATGCCGAAGTGCCAGTTCCCTGTTTTCTACAGTTTTTTGGTTTCAGAAAAGTACTTCTGCGAATATTCTCGGAATTGCACGAAACAAAAGGCCACGTCCCTATTTTTCCAACACGTACACGAAGTCCGAAGGAGAGACGAAGAGGAGCCAGGAGGCGGCCAAACCACCTGGCGGCGCGGGCCCACCTCCTGCCGCGCCGCTATATGGTGTGGCCCCCTCCGGACTCCACCGACGCCGCCCCTTCGCCTATATATTGCCTCAGACGCGAAAACCCTAAAATACCAAGCCAATTTCCACGAAGAGTTCTGCAGCGCCGCCGCCATCGACGACAAGTTTCGGGGGACAGAAGTCTCTGTTCCGGCACGCTGCCGGGACGGGGAATTGCCCCGGAGTCATCTCCATCGACACCACCGCCATCTTCATCGCCGCTGCTGACTCCCATGATGAGGAGGGAGTAGTTCTCCCCCGAGGCTGAGGGCTCTACCGGTAGCTATGTGGTTCATCTCTCTCTCACATGGTGTGATATTTATGTGATCATGTGTATTGCTAGTATCGCTGAATACATTAATAATGTTTATGCTACTCAACTGATTTTGTCTAGTTTCTGGAGTCATTGTGACAACATGGTATCAAGGTGACAGTGTGGGTACTTGTGTGACTCTATGAATAATTTAGATATCTATCATGGCTTATTCTTGGTAATTGTGGTGTTTGTTTAATCAGACTTTGAGGTGTGCTTTTGCAGCCCTACACGTAGTACTCTTGTGTTATCAAGAAGGAGAATAATCCCGAGCAGTATTTACTTGTGTTCAGTGGTGCTAATCTAGTTGAATATGTAGATGTTACTCTTTATCTATTATGCACTCTATAGGTTACTTTAATATGAACTCCGGTACTCTCCACAGTGTAAAGGTGACAGTGTGTGCACCGTGTGTGATTCCTTTATGACGTTGTGGCGCTTGTTTACTCCGGCTTGAGGTGTGCTTTTGTAGCCCTACACAATGAATGGTGTTTGTTATCCAACAAGAGAGTGTTTAAGAGTAGCTTTTACTTATTCTGTTATGAGATCATTGTTGAGAGTGTCCACTAGTGAAAGTATGATCCTTAGGCCTTGTTTCTAAGCATTGAAACACCGTTTACAACAAGTTCTGCTACATGTTTGCTTGCTGCCATCTTTATTTCAGATTGCAGTTACTACTTATAATCATCCATATTACTTGTATTTCACTATCTCTTCGCCGAACTAGTGCACCTATACATCTGACAAGTGTATTGGGTGTGTTGGGGACACAAGAGACTTCTTGTATCTTAATTGCAGGGTTGCTTGAGAGGGATATCTTTGACCTCTACCTCTCTGAGTTCGATAAACCTTGGGTGATTCACTTAAGGGAAACTTGCTGCTGTTCTACAAACCTCTGCTCTTGGAGACCCAACACTGTCTACAAGAATAGAAGCGTGCGTAGACATCAGCATCCTCTCTCTCAATTTGACATTTCTCGAGAAATTGAGTTTCCAAGTCCTCAATGATTTCCCTACTCTTAATAGCATAAACAATAATTTCACTTAGAGAAGGGATAACTTTGCTACCTTTGGGGAGAGCACCAAATACCATCTCACCCTTCTTTGTTATGGACTCAACATCCATAAGCGCTCCATGAGAATCCCCATCCACATCATCACAAGATATAGAGGATTCCAATGGTGGAGAAACCTTTGAATCCTTAGCCATAAGGCAAAAATGAGTAGTGGGCAAAGATGGTGAAGAGATACTTGAAGCACCATTGAGATCCACGTCTTGTTCCAACAAATGTTGTGATTCCTCTACATTGTTAGCCACACAAGAAATAGAGGATATAGAAGTATTGTTTTCATGGCAACAAGACGAATGAAGCATATCATCATGAGATTTAGTTAAACAACTATTACATGATATGCAAGGACTAGCAACACTAGCATGTAAAAAATTTGTAGTGCTAGAAGTGTTTAAGTCCAATGATAGATCATTGCAATGAGATAGAGATGAAGTATAGTCAATAGAATATTCACTATCAACAAAGCAATTTCTATCACCACTCACCATATCATTACCTTGTGACAAATCACATGTTGGTGAAGTGGAATAAGTTGTGAACTCATCACGGCCGGAGGTGGAGGGAGAACAATCATCCTCAATAATATTGGACACTTCATATTTATCTTGAAGCTTGGTCCATAGCTCATGAGCGTTCCGAAAAGGCATGATTGATGCAAGAACTACATCGCTCAAAACACACATGAGACAATTAGATACACGAGTATCAAGATAAGAGTTTTCCTCATCCTCTAAAGATAACTTTTGGGAATCCTTTGGAGGAGAAAAACCCATGTCTACAATTCTCTTAAAATTTGGGTTCATGTCCCTAAGAAGGTTAAGCATGCGAATTTTCCAAACATCATAATTTGTGCAATCGAATATAAGAGTGGGATCGTGCACTAATTCTCTATACGACATCTTTACTCTCTAGGCGGTAAAGCCCAATAAAGAGAACCCAGGCTCTGATACCAATTGAAAGGACAAGGATGTCGCCTAGAGGGGGGGGGGTGAATAGGCGATTAAAACTTTTCCGGTTTAGGCTTGATAATTGCGGAATAAAACTATGTGTTTAAATTAACAAGCCAACAACCTAAATAAACTAGGCTTACCTATGTGCACCAACAACTTATGCTAAGCAAGACAAGCAACAAGGTGATAGCAATATAGAATACTTCAAGCACGAAGGCTATCACAATGTAAAGTGCATAAGTAAAAAGCTCGGGTATAGAAATAACCGAGGCACGCGGAGACGAGGATGTATTCCCGAGTTCCTCCTTGTTAAGGGAGTACGTCTCGTTGGAGAGGTGTGAACCAACACAATGGTTCAACAACCACAAAGGTTTCACCTTCTTCTCCGATGAACCGCACCACAAAGGTTTGGTTCACCTTCCACTATCGGAATCCTTCGAGGCGGAAATCCGGAGCCTTTCAACAACGATCCGGGGCACAACCCACAACGGGATTGGGGGCTCCCGAACAGGTACAAGTGACCACACAAGGGTCTCAACCACCACACGGGCGTCTAGGGTCCAAAGACCCAAGAGTAACAAGTTCACAAGCTTTCAACTTCCACGAATCCTCGTGGAGAGCACACCGATGCACCAAATGCAAAAGGCAAGAGCACAAGTGCTCAAATCCTTCACTCTCAAATTCCAACAAAGCAACAAATGCTTATGGGGGAATAAGAGAGGAAGAACAAAGAGGAGATGCACCAAGAACTCCAAGATCAAGATCTACTAGGTTCCCCTCACTTAGAGGAGAGATGGATTGGTGGAAATATAGATCTAGATCTCCTCTCACTTTCCCTCAAAGATATGCAAGAATCATGGGAGGGATTGAGAGGAAGGCAAGTTTTTCCAAGGTCAACAATGGAGGAGAGAGAGGGGAAAAACGTGCTCAAGTTGTTAGGAAACATTGGGGAAGAAGGACCCTTAAAAAGGAGCCCGAAAATCTGCCCGTTGGGCAGTTTTTCGGCCCCGGGGCGGTACTACCGGGTCACTACCGGGACCCTACCGGGTTAAAAACCGCTCGAAACCAGTACCAAAATCGTGATCCGGTAGTAGACGCAGTAGTAGGGGCGGTACTACCGACCTACTGAAAAACTGCAGAAACCCCAACACCAAAACGAGCATATCTTGAGCATCCGAACTCCGTTTTCGATGATCTTTGGCTCGTTGGAATCTTAACGAAGAGCTTTACAAGATCATGCAGAGAAACATCATAGTTCAACAATGGAGGATAAAACCAAATGGGGAAAGGTTAGACCTCTTGATAAAAGAACAACCGATAAAACCTCCAAACCAAAACCGCAATATGTTTTTCATCCGGACTCCGTTTTCTATGATCTTGGGCTTATTTAGAAGATACTCACAAGCACAAAAAGATTATGCATATACACATCATAGTCCATCATGTGAGGAGGATAACACAAGAGGAGAGTTTGACTTCTCTACAAGAGACGAACCGGTAAAACCTCCAACATAAAAAACACCACAAAATATCCAAATGAAATCCGTTTTTGATGAACGAGAGCTTGGTATGGAGATGAAAAAAAACTCTAAATTCTCACATGGATAAAAGCCAAATAAGAACCAAGAAATATGATATGCCAAATATGCAAAGGTTTGAGCTCTCCACAAAGATGCGATCAAGTTACTCACTTGAGAGCCCCTCTTGATAGTACGCCGTCTATCCTATAACCCGGTCTCCAAACTAACCCGGTCTCCAAGCTAGATGATGACGATCTTGACTCTCTCAAGTTGGAACACCTTTCTTGATTGTGCTTGCTAGCACATGCTTGATGAAGACTTCTCCAAATACTCCCCATACACCATTATGGGAGAGCCTTGCTAAACTCCGTCTTCATGAATCCACTTGCACTTCATCTTCTTATCTTGATATAGATGATGGCTTGGAGATAAACACGAAGTTCACTCAATCTTCTTTTCCAAGCCATGCTTGCAATAAGCTCAACTCTTCACATGACCATTCTTCATATAAACCCTTGGATGGAACCTTGATCATCATGAAATCTTCTAGAGTCCAACACATGAACTCCAATCTTTTCCTATGGACAAGATCTACAAGTATATCTCAATGCAAACATTAGTCCATAAGGATTGTCATTAATTACCAAAACCACGCATGGGCAACACATGCACTTTCAAGTAGCCATGCCTGCCACTCTGCAGCTAGGCACCAGGAGTCTAGGACTAATTTCAGCACGCCCACCTTTGCCTCCACTTCTACGGTTCTACCTGCAACGCAGCGGTCTCATGAAAAAAATTACCTAAGAAATGTTCGTGTAGATCCAAGAGAGATTGATACCAGCATGTACAAATTGAGATCGTTGGAATCTATGTGCGAATGGTAAATTCTCTGTGAATTCCATGTATAGGGCGTTAGTACATTCCGATGTGCCAGTTGATGATAATAAAAAAAAATATGGCAAATGAATATACCACTTAAGATTAAAATATTTACTTGGTATCTTTGTAGGGGTGTCATTCTAAGAAAGGATAACCTTGTTAAACGAAATTGGTATGGAAGTACGAAGTGTATGTTTTGTCCACATGAAGAGACAATAAATCACTTATTCTTCGAGTGTAGTTTCACTCATTCTATATAGTCAGCCATCCTGATAGCGTCTAACTTATATCAACCAAAGTCTGTTGCTAATGTTTTTGGCAACTGGCTAAATGGTATTGATAAAAAGTATAAAACCGTTATTAGGGTGGGAGCGATAGCCGTTATATGGTCGCTTTGGCTTAGTAGAAATGACAAGGTTTTCAATGATAAAGATGTTTCTCGCATGCAGGTTCTCTACCGGTGCACAAGTTTTCTCCGTTCCTGGTCCACCTTACAACGGGAGGGACATCGAGGACTCTTTACGGAGGCATGTGCACGTTTGGAAGAGGTGGCGAGGGATATTTTTATCCGACATGGATGGCCACTTGATCGCCGGATTGGACCTCCATAGGCGCTCGAGTCCACCTTCAGTGCTGGCATTCTACTATTTCATTTCATGATTGTAATTCGTCTAGTGCTACACACACTCCTTTTATTTTCTCGCTTGGATTGCGGCTGTGTGCATTTATATGCAGAGGCCGGGTGTAATGCTTAAACTCTAAGTAATAAAGCCCTTTATCTAAAAAATGTACAAATTGAGAGAGAAAGAAACATGTGCTGATTGAGGGAGAGAGAGAGAGGATATTGTGAGGAAGGCCTGCGAGTTTTTTTAAAAGTTTTGCCTTATATATTAATTAAGAAGAAGGTGTCCGGTTTATTTGTGAAAAAACCGGACGAAAACCATACAACGAACACCGACAACCAAGAACACAAGGAGGAGCCCACACAACCAAACAACTACTCGTCCGACCTATCACAACCACGAACCGACAACACAACAATTTCAAATGAGCTCAACAATCAAGAAACGGCAGAAGATTGCCATCCGAAGGCAAGCTTCTTCCTTGCCCTCCTTTTGAGCGACTTCTCCACCTTCATGAATACACCGTCTGAAGCTGTTCCCGCCAAGACGGAACCAATATCCTTGCCATATCCAGGTCAAGCCGCCTCCAAATCGACAAGCAAGTCGCAAACCTCTTTACCAAACAGTGCCTCAGAGTTTGCCATTGTAGACGATTAACGATGGAGGCCGAGCATGATTTGGGCACACACCGGGCGGTTTTTGTTAGTGGAGATGTGTTAAACGCGTTTGACATATCGGGTGGTTTTCGATCGTTTGATCTCCCTAGTGTACGGCTCAGATTGGTTGGATCTGCCTCACTGGCTCTTTTAATATTAGTAGAGATATAAAGGCAAAGCTTTTGCCTCGTTTCAAAAAAAGACCCCGGACAGACAATGGCCTGGGACGTGGGAAATTTATAGATTTTTCCCTAATCTTACTTAGTAATTTTGAAGATTTGTAGTAATGGTCTGGAGCCTAGTGGAATGCTGGCACCGCTCTCCATAGCCACCCAATGTGATCCGCCACTCCGGCGGCCACATGCATGTCCCACATCTTTCTACGGGGGTGTCCACAACCACCTCGTCGGTTGTGAGTTGTCCCCTCGACCCAACTCATCGGCAATTTGTCGGGTTTTCCCATACCACCGTCTCCTTTCTTGATCCTAGATCCAAAAAATTATCGTTGGCACAATTCGTCGCATCATGCCCATTCATGGTGCTGGCGAAGATTGAGACGATAACCTCCAGAGGCCAAATAACCGTACTGTAGTTTCTTATATTTTTTGTTCCTCGTCAATCGTCAAACAAATTACATAAGTATCTATTTTACTAGATATAATGTAGCATTGATAACTACATGCCTCTCTTCTATCGTGTGAAGATATCAAAATTTTAAATATTTGTTTTACCAAATTTAAGAAGGGTACCAGCAACTGTCCGGTTACCAAAATCATCAGTAACACTCAGCACTCTACGGCCTAAACTACTAAACTTGATCATTTCAACAAACCTATCAATATAGTTAGTAGGGATCCTCCCTCCCTCCTCCCCCGCCTAGTCTCACACATCTCCTCCCTCCCCCGCTGCCACCACGGGCGCGGCCAGGAAAAGACTGGGCGCTGCCGGCGGCGGGGGAACCTTCGTCCTCGAGTTTGATGGGCCGGTGCGGGTTGGCGCCACCGATCTCGGGCGTGGCGCGGCCGCCGGGTGCCACGGCGACGACATCGCTCTGCTTCAATGGCGTGGCGGAAGGCGTGGATCTCGGCCTTCCAGGCGCAGTGGCGGATCCGGCGGTCCGGTCCTTGTGGGGGGCTGCGGGGTGGATCCGGGTAGGGTGACGGATCTCGGGTGTGCTGCTCACTCCGGTGGCGTGTCATGCCCGGATTTGGCCACTGCTCGAAGGATCTGAAGGTGTGGATGATGGCCAGTGAGAGCCGGGCTCCGAGCGGTCGTAGCCGACGATGGTGGCGCCCGCGGGCGTCGTTACCTTGATGAAGGCGTCGTCGATGTGATTCTTCTGCCTCCCGCTCGGATGTTCCGGGGGAAACCCAAGATCTTGTGCTACCGGATCGGACGATAACGACACTTTTTCAGTGTCGTTTCTCCCCCTTTGGGGCATCGTTTTTGGAATACGTGATGCCTGGAGTGGTCTACCGGTGGAACGGAGTTTCTTCTACCACGATGAAGACGACAGATCTTGGAGGCATGGTGCAGCGGAGACTTGACGATGGTCGTGGCTAGGTGGACTCACGCAGGGTGGAGGCGCAGCCTGGTGTCTTGGTGGCATCGGCCGCAAGCCTGGCGAGAGTTTTGCTTTGAGCTGCACGCTGGAGTTGGGTCGACGAAGATGTTGGAGGCGATTTCCGGAGCGGATGCACAAGGCGCTGTCTCGGAGAGTTAGCCAGGGAGCCGGCGACGGTTGTGTCCGGGTACAAGACCCCGTTTCATCTGTCGTTTGTGCTAGTTTGTGATGTTTTCACTGTTGGTGGGTTCAGATTGTATTTTGCCAGCTATGTTGAATAAAAGAAATAAAGTGGCCGTATGCATCATTTCGATGCAGAGGCTGGGTGACCCTTTTCTAAAAAAAAAGTTAGTAGGGATCATAACAAGTATCCACTGGACAGACAGGTAGCGCGTTCCATTGCATTCCGTCTCATCTCAAACAGAAACACACATATATCCTTTGGTTAGATGAGAAGAATAACTTCACGATTCCATTATTGATTATTGCAAAGTGGAAGGAATCCGGACGGGACGGGACGGCATGCATGAATCGGACGGATGTCGAGTTTTTCGATGCCACCGTCGCCTTTCTTGATCCTAGATCCAAAAATATATAGTTGGCACAACTCGTCGCATCATGTCCATTGTGATGTTGTCAAAGATCGAGACGACGACCTCCGGAGTTCGACTAACTGGATTATAGTTTGTTACATTTTTGTTCCTCGCAAATCATCGAAAAAATTTAATTTGTTTCGTCCATATATGTCTCTATATTTTAGGGGGTATTTTTTCAGCACTCATCTCTACCTAATATAAAGGAAGCAAAGCTTCTTCCCGTCCAACCCTGAAAAGACGCTTTTGCCCCTCCCAGTTTGGCCTTATTACAAGAACTGCCACCCCCAAGTGAATACCGGTTCATTGCCGCAAGTTTGCAGAACACCCCCTGAAAAAAGGGGAAACTAACCCGCAGTCCACAGCATAGACGTCCTGCTGTCTTACTCGCGATTTACCAAAAACCCACGGACGTTTTTGCAAGAATGCCACCGAAGGGGTTCGGGAGAATCTGGAGCGTCCGTTCAAGTTGGAACGGATGGCCGCGATTAATCTGTTCTCTAAATTTTGTTTAAACAAACATAGAACAATCTAAACTTCGTAAATTCATAACTTTCAAACCACAACTCCAAATTTAGCAAACTTTACATCAATGCAAAGCTCTGACCATGTAGTTTAATTTGGCATCATTACTTTTCCTTTTTGCATCTGTTTTGGTTGATCAAAATACAAATATCTATTTCGGCCGTAGAATTCAAGGCTTGAGTCCTAAAAATGTTTTCAAAATGAATCCTGCTGTTAAATGTCAAGAAATGCATCCTCTGTCCAGCGGAACAAAAGTTACAAATTTGGAAAATAATTTAATGATCCATTTAATACACTACCATTTCCTTTCCTTTTTAATCACTAATTCGTTACGGAATTTAAATCCAAACTGAAACTCGGTTTTCCGTAGCGAAGCACGGGCCCTGTCCTAGTAACTATAAATACCACTCCCCTATCGCACGAAAGATGCCTAAATGTCAGAATAGTTGTATATTTACATTTTTGTGTTCAAACAGGTAGCGTGTCATCCTGTACCATCATATACCGGACAATACTAGCAACTGTCCGGTTACCAAAACCATCAGGAGCACTATACAGTATAAACTACTAGAAGTAAATTGGATGGTTTACTTTCAACAAACTTATCATTATAGTATGTAGGGATCCTAACCAGTATCGACTAGCCAGACATTCCATTCCATCTCATCTCACACAAACACACATCTATCTCGTACGCATTTTACATCCTGCTGTTAGATGAGAAGAATAACTTGACGATTTTATTATTTCACGTCCCACATCTTGCTACGGCGGTGTCAACAACCACCTCGTCGGTTGTCCCCTCCACCCAACTCATCGGCAATTTGTCGGGTTTTCCCATCCCACTGTCTCCTTTCTTGATCATAGATCCAAAAAATTATCGTTGGCACAATTCGTTGCATCATGTCCATTCATGGTGCTGGCGAAGATTGAGACGATAACCTCCAGAGGCCAATTCCTGGTCAATCGTCAAACAAATAATATAAGTGTCTATATTTACTAGATATAATGTAGAACTTTAGATATAATGTAGCACTAATAACTACATGCCTCTCTTCTATCACGCGAAGATATCAAATTTTAATTTATTTTGCCAAATTTAAGGCGGGTACCAACAACTGTCCGGTTACCAAAATTATCAGCAGCACTCAACACTCTACAGCCTAAAGTACTAAACTTGATCATTTCAACAAACCTATCAATATAGTATGTAGGGATTGTAACAAGTATCCACTAGACAGACAGGTAGCGCGTTCCATTGCATTCCATCTCATCTCAGACAGAAACACACACATATAGCATCTATCACGTACGCATCATACATCCTTTGGTTAGATGAGAAGAATAACTTCAGGATTTCATTATTGCAAGGTGGAAGGAATCCGGACGGGACGGGACGGCATGCATGAATCGGACGGATGGCGGTAGCTAGAGGTTGGTAGGCTGACATACAGCACTTACTTGCACCTACCTGAAATCGACGCCAGTATGCCGCTTCGCTGGTACTCCAGAATAAACGTGATCCCCGTGCTGCCGTAGAAGGTTCCTGCGATCGGTCAATCAAATGCAGAAGCAAAACATACGTACGGAGGATGATTATTTTAACTCTTTTACTCCGTAGATGATGCCGTTTTCAACTCTCAAATCATGATGATGAGGCGATCATCATCATACTGTAATCCTAGCAGGTCGGCACAGCGACGGAAACGGCCACGAGAAGAAAGCAGTTATTAGGCGGCTCACTTTCTTCTTGGGTGGATATACCATCTCGTGGCCGTGTGGAGGAGCTTCAGTACATACGTAGATCATCCAATCGAGCTCACGGAAACGCACATCGGAAAAGGTGGTTAGGCATCTCCGATTAGTTGGATCTCAACGTATCTTGCATCCGCATGTCAGTCAGAGCCCACAACGAAAGGCATCTAGAAGGATTCTTCTCATCTGATATCTGCAGCAGCTCGGGTTAATTATCTTAGTTGGGTGCAACAGCGATGTCTTAGTTGGGTGCAACAGCGATGGAATGATGAGTGGGTGCTTCACCAAAACTGGTTTCTAAAACACAATAATCACATAGGCCTATTTTAGACAACCGGCCTTTCGATCATTCTCACCTACCTACCTGACATTCCTCCATTGCCAGCACCAGCTGCAGCTAGCAAGCGTCCGTTGTGTAGAATCTGGTAGCTACCACGGCCAGTACTGCATATATACCTTTATATATAAATGGCGGACACGACCTCGGTGTCTCCAGCGTGCCACGTCGCCCGTTTTCGGTTGGCCGTCGGATCGAAGGAATGGACGACCACGATTGAGCCACGTCGTCTCCAGCAAGAGGTACTGTTCCTGGCAACAGTAACTGCACGCCCGCACCAATGAGAGGCCGCCACATCAGCCGGTCACGGCCGGTGGAACCGGTGAACAACTGGTGACCCCTCCCGCACGATTTTTAGCGCACATTTTTACACAAAGCCCCCCGCAAAGGACCAATTAGTAAATTATACAAACCACAGGGATCTCCGTGTAAAAACGTCCGCACAGCACACTTTCCCTCTTCCCCTCTCCTCGCGCGCTCCCGAGCTCGCCGGCGCCGGCGCCGCGCATGGCCGCCCCACCGTGCCTCCCCGGACAAATCGACTCCCACCACGGATTCCGTCGTCGGCCCCTCCACCTCCTCGCCGAATATCGCTTGTCGGGATGCTCGGATTCGCCGCCGGCGTGCTTCCCTTTGTCGCCTCCGGCCGCCGGTTGCCGTCGTCGATCTCGACGTCTCCGGCCACCATTTGGAGCCTGCGCCCGCGCGCATCCCACACGCTCAGAGCCGCGCTCCAGAACGCGCGTATACGACGCCGGCGATGTCGCCATGGCCGCGGTGGTGGAGGCCATTGATGACGTCACTATGACATCGCAATGGGCCCACCCTGTCAGTTTTTTTTTAAAAAAAATTCTTTAAAAAAAATGCTAAACTTCCTGACATGTGTGACCAGCTGGAAAAATGATAAATATTTTAACACCAATAACTACAAATACAAACTTATTTGAATATTTTCAATTTGCTAAATATTTTGAAATACGGTAAAATACATCAAAATGCTCTATGCAACTGATGCATGTAAATGCATACATGAACTTTGCACTTTAATTGCTTATATTCCAATCATATTTGCATCATATAAGGGTTATATCAATGTTTTATAATGATTTTGGGAATACTTCATAGTTTTCCCATTTATTTAGAATTAACCCTGTTTTTCCAGAAAACGTCTTTTTTAGTGTTTCAGACTTTCCGGGAGCTTCGGGACTCCAAAAAGGGCAAGGTCAAAGAGCACGGTTCAGAATTTTCGAGACGAACGCAATGGGATTAAATTGAAGACCAGGAGCCCAACAGGCTGGAAATGGGAGGGTCCCACGTGGCCTAAAGTACATGGCCGCGTGGGCCTATCTCGTTTCCACCTCGGAGCTCCGTTGCCGTCGATTTTTCTTCCACCGACTCCGTCTTGACCTAAAAACGTCTATAAAAAAGGTCCCCTGGCGTTTCGCGAAAGGAGGCGGCGGAGAAACACAAAACCACGAAACAGAGAGACAGAGGGCTGCCGCCGGAGAAGATCGGAGGGGGGAAACGCCGCTGGAATCGCCTCCGAAGGGCTCCACCCCCTCCGGCGTGTTCATCATCAACATCTTCATCGCCGTTGCTGCCTCCCATGATGAGGAGGGAGTAGTTCTTCATCGGGGCTGAGGGCTCTGCCGGTAGCTATGTGGTTCATCTCTCTCTCCCATGATGTGATCTTTATGTGATCATGAGCTTTGTAATATAATTGAATTCATGGATGTTTCTCCTTCATTGTTTGTGCTACTCAAGTGGTTTTATTAATGTAATTTCCGGAGTCACCTTTGTCCCATGGTGTGAAGTTGACAGTGTGCGCACCGTGTGTGACTCTTAGGCTAAAGGTTACAGAAATACTTACCATGAGTTATTCTTTGTGTTGGATGTCACTATAAAATTGTGGTGTTTGTTTAGTACTATTTTGGGGCACTCATAGTGACCTTGGGGTTCCCTAGATGTGGAAGACAGACTTTAATGTGTGCTTTTATAGCCCTACACGATGGTCTTGGTGTTCTATGATATTGTGGTGTTTGTTCACTCAGACTTTAAGGTGTGCTCTTGTAGCCCTACGCAGTAGATTGGTATTTCTATCCAACGGGGGAATAGTTCAGAGTAGCAAAGTGAAGAGGAAATATCTATGTATTCAATTGTTGGGAGTGTCCACTAGTGAAAGTATGATCCCTAGCCCTTATTTCCAAGCATCCTAGAAAACCTTTGTCTTGTCCTCTTGCATTGAAGAGGATTGGGACACTTCCACATTCTTGCCTTGTTTCATCAAACTTCCATCCATTAAATCAACCACCTTGTTCCTTAAACTTGTTTAGTGCATAATCAACTAAAACTTGTGACACTTTAGTTGTAGGGAATAGATAACTTTTCCTTCTTGCTCCTGCGGATCGATACCTTACTTCCACATTGAGAGGTGCTACAGTGATCCCTTGCTCTTGGGGGTTATCAAGTACTTTTCTGGCGCCGTTGCCGGGGAGCGTAGCGCTTAAGTTTCTATTCTTGTGTGCACTAGACTAAGCTTGGGGAGGTTCCTTTTATATCTTGCAATCATCTAAGCTTGGGGAGGTTCCTTTAAACTTGTTTGGTTGTGAGTTTCTCATTAGTTTTATATATATCAAAAACCCATAAAAATTAGAAAATGGAAAACAACAAAAAAATTAGAGAGCTTTATGAAATCTATCTTGAGTTAGGACATGATGTGTTTGAAGAGAAAATTAAAAAACATATGGAAAATTATTTGCATGATGGTAGCAATGTTATCACTATAAATTATTTGAACACCATTATTGCTATTGCTCTGGAAAAGTTTAAGCTTGGGGAAGTGGCTGTTGATGAATGTGATATTTTCAGTCCACCTACTATTGAGGATAAAATTTATGTTGATTATAATATGCCTCCATATATGATGTTTACAATGATGATTATGATGTTTTCAGTCCATCTACTATTGAGGATAAAATTCACTATGATTATTCTATGCCTCCAATTTATGATGATTACAATGATGGATGTGCTAGTTTTACTCCCACTATTACTAATGAAATTGATTATGCTTGTGTGGAGAGTAATAGTACTGTTATGCTTATGGATCATGATAATAATGCTTTATGTGATAGCTATATTGTTGATTTTATTCATGATGCCGCTGAAAATTATTTTGAGAGAGGAAAGTATGGTTATAGAAATCTTCACGTTACTAAATTTATCCTCTTTATGATGAAGGTTTTGGCCTTTCTCTTGATTTGCTTTTATTTGTTGGGTACTTTAAAACCTACTGGTCCTTATGAGAGAGGGAGACACGGTTTCATATATCTCAATAATATTAAGTCTCCTCTCTTTTTGTTGAAATTTTTGAAGTTGCACTTGCTTTGCCTTCCTATGCTAGTCACTTTGTGCTTTATTGATTTATTTTCTTACAAGATCCCAATGCATAGGAAGTGGGTTAGACTTAAATGTGTTTGATATTTGCTTCTTGATGCTCTTTTATATTCAACTCTTATTCCTATGGGAGCATCATTAAAACTATCAAGCCTAGCTATATGGCTATAAAGAAAGCGCTTTGCGGGAGGCAACCCGGTTATTTTTTTGTGTGATTTTCTTTGTGTCCTCTTGCTGTAACAAGAGACTTTGTGTCTAGTTTAGTTTCTGGAGTTTTAAATAAAGTGCCAAGTTTTACCCATTTTGGTCTTGAAAAGTTGCTTATTGAGTTCGGAGATTTTATTCCTGCACGAGTCAGTGCACGGTATGATTTTTAATTCTTATTTGTAACTCCGAATGAGCTCATATTTGAACTGTAGTTGCAACTTTTCATCCTCTGTATGCATGAATTTTTTCGGAATTTTTCGAGAAAGTTTGGTAGGGTAGAAAAATACGTTTTGCTGCTGCTGTTTTTCTGGACAGATTCTGTCCCATTTTGTTTGATGCATGCTTTGAGCTTTTAAGTTGAATCTTTTTGATCCAATTGAGTTTATGAGTAGGCATACAACATTATACACTTTCTGGACATTCATATGAATTTTTGTTCAAGGATTATATGCAGCAAGGAAATTATTTGTTTATCACTATTAATGCACCCCACAGAAAAGAGATGGGAGAAACGGTGTTTTGAAGTTTTTTCACAGGGATTGGAGGAGATGCACCAAGAGCTATCCAAGGATGGTGAAGACCATAAGCTTGGGGATGTGAAGACAACCCCGCTGGACCTACACACTCTCGGTTTGCACACGTCCAACTTCTGTTTTTCGATCGAAACACTTTATCGCATAAACTTGGAGCGTCGTTTTTTGTTTTTGTTTGAGTCTTGAGAGACCACCACACTATCAATTATATATGAGAGAGCTACTGGAAATATGGGTTGAAATATGTTGGATGCTTTTATAAGATTGGGAAAAGGGATGTTTGACTTGATTTTTAATGATACATATAGTTGCATGATTCATGAGCTTGTTTATGAGTAATAGTTTGCAAATTCTTTTTGTAGAGCTATCACTTATTCATGTTTTGGTGCTGATTGTTATTTCACTTGGTTTAACATGGATTAGTTAGTTCTATGGACACTCATGCATGCATCTAGATGGTCAATTTTCTCCCTTTTGCTAGCCCAAAAACTCCAACAAGCAAAAACTTGTTTCCAACACCTTCAACCAAAGTTATTCCAGTGAGTCCACCATATCTACCTATTGGCTTTATGCTATTCCGAGTATGTTTAACATGTTGTTTGTGTTATCTTACCTCTGAATGAAAATGTTTTTGTTATTGATTGCAATGGAAAAAATTGGTTATATAGCTCTCACGAACTTGATGCACAATGTTCTTTTATTTGCATAATAAAACTTGACCCATTGTGATTAAGATTATGATGTTTGTGGCTTGATGAATGTTTTGGGTTGGAAGTTAGCCCATATGTGCTGTCACATGGCAAGCTTTCAACACACTCTTCATCTCATTTAGTTGATATCATGTGCTTTTGTCTATGGATGCTTATCATGTTGAAATAAATGTGGAAATAGATGAGTTTAAATGAGTTTGTGTAAATGGTTAGAGAGACGCCTGGGCCGCTAATCTAAGCCATGCATCATTCATGGTGGAAATTTACTTACATATATGGTGAACCGTCTGTGATACACCTTGCAATAAAAAACTATTCCAAATGGTAAATAAAAAGGGTGTTGAGATTGTTCATTTTGTTTGTTTGTCTTGTCATTTTGATATGGGCTTGTTCCATATCTGGGACAAGAGGTACCCCAGTTGACGCTCTTGATGATACTATTATGCTTACAATGATATTTAATTGAACTTGCTTTGTTTCCCAAGTTGAGTAACACATGGTGTAAGTACTTGTATTCAAGGGGCATGAGACATTCAACCATTCTTTATCAAGCACACTACTCATATTTGCTTTCACTTTAACCTTAATCATTCAAGATGCTATGATAGGGGCAATGAGAGCTTGACACCAATGAATACCTTATTGCAATCATTAACTTAAGTAGAAGAGTTTGGAAGTTGGATGAAACTTATGCATGCTTTACCTCTACTACATATACATCTTTCCAAAGTGTACACCTATCATATTCAGATTTCCATCTACACTCTATGACCATTGTAGGATATTCTACTTATCATTATGCATACATGTGTTCCATATTACTTGCTACTATGTTACACTTTGTGAACTATCAATGAACATCCTTGCATTGAATACTTGATATCACTTCATAAACTATTTGCATATTGCTACTCCTTTTAAGAATGAATCATTTGACTATATGTAGCAATAGTAATCATCTTTGATATTCATTGTTAAGTATTAAATTGCAAAGTCCATGTTAGTTTTATCATCTTCATACTCGAGGACGAGCATGGATTAAGCTTGGGGATGTTGATGCATGTAAAATGCATACATGAACTTTGCACTTTAATTGCTTATATTCCAATCATATTTGCATCATATAAGGGTTATATCAATGTTTTATAATGATTTTGGGAATACTTCATAGTTTTCCCATTTATTTGGAATTAACCCTGTTTTTCCAGAAAACGTCTTTTTTAGTGTTTCAGACTTTCCGGGAGCTTAGGACTCCAAAAAGGGCAAGGTCAAAGAGCATGGTTCAGAATTTTCGAGACGAACGCAATGGGCTTAAATTGAAGACCAGGAGCCCAACAGGCTGGAAATGGGAGGGTCCCACGTTGCCGTCGATTTTTCTTCCACCGACTCCGTCTTGACCTAAAAACGTCTATAAAAAAGGTCCCCTGGCGTTTCGCGAAAGGAGGCGGCGGAGAAACACAAAACCACGAAACAGAGAGACAGAGGGCTGCCGCCGGAGAAGATCGGAGGGGGGAAACGCCGCTGGAATCGCCTCCGGAGGGCTCCACCCCGCTCCGGCGTGTTCATCATCAACATCTTCATCGCCGTTGCTGCCTCCCATGATGAGGAGGGAGTAGTTCTTCATCGGGGCTGAGGGCTCTACCGGTAGCTATGTGGTTCATCTCTCTCTCACATGATGTGATCTTTATGTGATCATGAGCTTTGTAATATAATTGAATTCATGGATGTTTCTCCTTCATTGTTTGTGCTACTCAAGTGGTTTTATTAATGTAATTTTCGGAGTCACCTTTGTCCCATGGTGTGAAGTTGACAGTGTGCGCACCGTGTGTGACTCTTAGGCTAAAGGTTACAGAAATACTTACCATGAGTTATTCTTTGTGTTGGATGTCACTATAAAATTGTGGTGTTTGTTTAGTACTATTTTGGGGCACTCATAGTGACCTTGGGTTTCCCTAGATGTGGAAGACAGACTTTAAGGTGTGCTTTTGTAGCCCTACACGATGGTCTTGGTGTTCTATGATATTGTGGTGTTTGTTCACTCAGACTTTAAGGTGTGCTCTTGTAGCCCTACGCAGTAGATTGGTATTTCTATCCAACGGGAGAATAGTTCAGAGTAGCAAAGTGAAGAGGAAATATCTATGTATTCAATTGTTGGGTGTGTCCACTAGTGAAAGTATGATTCCTAGGCCTTATTTCCAAGCATCCTAGAAAACCTTTGTCTTGTCCTCTTGCATTGAAGAGGATTGGGACACTTCCACATTCTTGCCTTTTTTCATCAAACTTCCATCCATTAAATCAACCACCTTGTTCCTTAAACTTGTTTAGTGCATAATCAACTAAAACTTGTGACACTTTAGTTGTAGGGAATAGATAACTTTTCCTTCTTGCTCCTGCGGATCGATACCTTACTTCCACATTGAGAGGTGCTACAGTGATCCCTTGCTCTTGGGGGTTATCAGCAACTTATTTGGAAATTTCAACTTGCTTTAAAAAAAGGATATTCTAGAATATATCAAGACAACCTAAATGTATTCCCCTAATTACATTGAGACATATTTTATAAAATCAATAGTTTTGAATACAAATTCATTTAAACATTTCAAATTGCTAAAAAAAGGAAATACTATAGAATATATCAAAACAATCTAAATGTATTTTCCCTAAATACATTGAATCAAATTAAAAAAGCTAAACTCTTGACATGTGGGACCAGCTGGAAAAATGATAAATGTTTTAACATCAATAACTTCAAATATAAACTTATTTTAATATTTTCAATTTGCTAAATATTTTGAAATACAGTAAAATACAACAAAATGCTCGAGAAAAAAAAACAAAATTTGAAAATTTCAAACTACTAAAAAAAAGAAAAGAAAAAAGGAAAAAAAAACATTCCAATTTGACAAAAAATTGGAACTACGCTAAAATATGTCAAAATGCTCGCACGAAAAAAAAAAGATGCAACTTATTTGAACATTTCAACTTGCTTTAAAAAAATTGGAGATATTCTAGAGTATATCAAAATAACCTAAATGTATTTCCCCTAATTACATTGAGACATATTTTATAAAATCAATAGTTTTGAATACAAATTCGTTTGAACATTTCAATTTGCTGAAAAAAATAGTCTAAAACATATCAAGACAAACTAAATGTAGTTCCCCTAATTACATTGAATCAAATTTCATAAATGCTCACATGTTGCATTTTCCCTAAATATGAAGTTAAAATAAATATTTGTGGGAAAAAATTACAAACATATCTGAACATTCCAACTTGCTAAATATCTAAAGATACTCGAAATGACAAATTGATTCTTCTCTTTTACAAATTGTAAAAATCAGGATATACATTTTAAATACTTTCGGACCTTTTCAACATTATTTCAAATCTTAATAATTTTAAATAGTACAATAAGGCCTATTTGATAAAGTATGGATTTCGTAATTTCCTTTCGAACTCAAATAAAATTCAGGAAAACAATATCAATGATATCACTCAATATGGTAAACCCAACAAAATAATTTAAACACTTTATAGATATTGTTTTACGATATACAAACAATTTTTCAAAGACTACTAAATGATGTATATTTCAAATTTGCATATACCTTCCAAATCTAAGCATTTTACAAACGTAAAAAAGAATTCAAATATAACTAACTTCCTAATTTTACGAATTTTTCCAAATCTGAAAAATTAATAAGTGTAATTATTTTTTTGAAATTCCAATAGTTCTAGAATCTAAACAATTTTTTTAATGTGAACATTTCCAAAAAATAAATTTTAATACACGGGCGCGGCGTGTCAACGCGCTATTTTGCCTAATATATATATATATATATATATATATATCCTGCGTCCTATCTCTCAGATCAGGCTACCCTTGACCATCCTCCGAGAAGACGCAGAGATCAACTATTCCCAGCTAGAATGGTGGCAGAATGTTGGCTGGATGATTCAAGGGGTTAGGTGCAACCAGAATTCTGGTGGAGTTGTGTCCTTGCAATTGGTACCGCACAAGCTAGGTTGGAGCCAACCGAACCCTGCAGATATACATATATCCATCTTGTAGAGCTGAGCTGGCACGAGCCGATCCCGCCGAACGACATATAAACAGGGAAGGAGTGTTATTTCTTGGAGGAGCATGCAATTAGGTAGCCAAGAACAGCAAGTGTGCATGTGTGGCCAATGATCTGGTAGGGCATATGGATGGCCAACAAGTCTGAATTGCGAGCTTAGCTGAAACTGAAAACAACGATGGCATATATGCCTGCCCAGTAAGACGACTTTGACGCATTGACTTGTTACGGTGTGACGGAATGGAACAAGATGCAGATGATATCACGCCTCAAACAGACAAGGTCGAAAGCAAAAATCCTCGCGTGTAAGATGTAAAGACCGGCAGCGTGGAGCGACGAGGATTCTCGCGTCGCGTGT
The DNA here is from genome assembly GCA_947311845.1 of Poa pratensis. Classification (NCBI taxonomy): domain Eukaryota; kingdom Viridiplantae; phylum Streptophyta; class Magnoliopsida; order Poales; family Poaceae; genus Poa; species Poa pratensis. The sequence continues at coordinate 106,384,693 of CAMZMU010000074.1, read as the reverse complement.
GAGACAATTTGCAGTAGTTGGGATCGTGTAGGATTTGTGCCCGCACTCGCGCGCCATGCTCGAATGCGAGTTGACACATCGCATAGCATATCCTTTCCTTCCATGTTTGTTCTTCCTCGCATACGCAACGGATCCAAATTAACAGTATATAAATTTGCAAGGAAAAAAAGTTAACAGTATGAAAAAGGCGGCCCGCTAACTTGGCCTTTAAGCCCGGCCTGCGCCCCTGCAAAGCGAGCAGCAAAGAATGCGGATTATTAGCCACGACGCCTCATCCAGCCCAGCCCAGGCCACTACAAATTTTACTTCCGGCCCGTTTTATGTACGGGTTTCTTTACTCGAGTCTCTGTCCTGCGGTTCCTCCAAAAAAAATATATATAGTCTCTATCCTCCGACCCGGTCTCGCTCCCACAGAAACCCAGGAACTGACAGCTCCAGCGCCAGCGCCAGCGCATGTTTGTCCCTACGCCATGGGGAATCGTGAGGGAAGACGAAGAAAAATCCAGTCGCCAGCCGGCCGGCGACGCACACGCCTCTATCGTCGCTTGCTCCTCCCGACGAGATGAGGTCCCCGGTGAAACTGGAGCCTCTCCAGTCTCCAGCTCGAAGTATTATTATTTGAGTTCTTCCCGATCCTACGCGGGTGCCATGTGATTGTCTACATAGTGCATACCGACCTTGCTCGCACATGGGAAAACCTCCCCTCGCATTTTTTTTTTAATACCGGGTTTGTTCTCGGCTAGAGATCATAGCTAGAGCTGGGCAGTTTTGTATTGAGAGATCGGTGTCGGCCGCGGCGCAGAGGAGACACTCGTCGTCGTCGTGGATCCAGAGGGGAGGAAAGCATGTTTCAAACCCGCGCGCGTGGCCCCTTCAAACTATTCATTCATTCGCGCGCGCCCACAGCTCCCATTCCCAATCCAGGCCCATATGCGATGCGCCTTTCATCACCATGTGAATTCTTGGTCCATGGCACCAATCCAGGCCCATATGCGATGCGCCTTTCATCACCATGTGAATTCTTGGTCCATGGCACCGACCAGGCGATCCTAGCTTGTCAATTACACCTGTCGTGTCGTGTCTAATCCAGAGAAAGTGCTACCGTCTGAAAGTGACGCAACCTACCGGCGTTAAATCCTCCTTCCGAAAATGGGAGGCGCGACATGGCTGACTCACCACGCTTTGCTGTTCTCGGCTAGCTTCTCGCCCGCTTTCGTAGGAACGCGACGGGAGGGCCGGCCACTTTATTTATTATTCAACGAAAAAGAGGGAACGACGCTTTTGGAAAAGCTAGAGAGTACTATGGAATCTTTACTATTAAAACTGACTTGGTGAATGTCTGGTGTCACACGTGTAAAGAATTACAGAAGAATGCCACCGCAGTAGTTAGTTGCTATCTGTTGTGTCATCTGCTCCGATAATATTGCCTCGGTCGTATCTACACCTCTTATCTCAACAAATTCCCGCATGTCAACCGGTTGCATCTAACGAACTCACAAAACAATTCTCCACCCGCCCCCTGGTTCTAATCTATCATGCCGTCTATGCATATCACTTCTTCTGGCCATGGCCAATCGCCGCTAACCATTGTCGCCCTGGCCAACGTAATTTACAGTGCTGGGAGGCTACCTGCCTCTAACGAGGGGTGTGCTAGGATCCTGCTTACGTTATGCTAGAACTAAATCTCCACGGGAAGAGGATGGATGAGGCAACGTGACTCCGTGCGTGTTAACAAACATTCCGGCGACGAGAACGCTCACTAAGATGGAGCAGGGCATACTGGCGTCTGGTGCTGTGTAGGTCCACGTGTGCTGATCCCCTAGCTAGCTGCTCTGCCGGAGGCCAACGAGACACTGAAACACCTTGATGTGTGCTAGACTGCTAGCTAAGTAAACCAGGTATTTGCATGACCAGTATGTGCAATATTTGTTGACTAGAGTAAAGTGCATGCCAGATTTGTTAATGGGTCTGGGGACGGCCATTTATTTGATCATCTCCACTAAAAATTGGCATGAGATCTCTAGCCGTAAAGCCGTACTGTTGATCGCCTTCTTGACTTTTTGAAAGTTACATTCGATTTAATCTAGGACCTTATTTATATTCATAAATTTTGATATAGATGAAATGCGGAGGGAGCATCTAAAAAAAATTACTGCCCTTTTCTTCTGTGCTGACGCAAGGAAACTCAAGTTATTCATGCATGTGGCCATTAGTAAACGTCAGATGACATGCCTTTTTCTTCTCAACGTTGTTGCATCAGTATATACAACAAAGTTTGGTGTCACAAAAAAATGTATCCAATTTGGTTTCACCCGCACTGATCTAGCAAGAAGAACAATTGGATATTTCAACTTGATTCATATTCCTTGATACATTATTTCAATGTTTCATACGTTGTCTTGTCAAATTCTGATCATGCTTCTGCACCATTCAATAGGCTGTCAGTTTCTAATTATATTCTCAGTTGCTTTGTTTGTCGAGAGTTTGAGACGATTCAGTAGCAGGCAAATCCCACGGACAGGGCCCTGCCCAGGGAGCTGAGTGAGATTGTTCTGGATGTTTCCAATCATCGATGCTTTCTATATACTAGGGGACTATGCGCGGGCTTCGCCGCGCCCGTGGATTTAAACTTTTTTTGAATATGTTTTTAAAAAATCATGTTGAAATATGAGTATTATTTGAATTCGGAAAGTTTGTGCTTAGAAGATTGTTGAGATTGTGAAAATTTGACGTATTGAAATGTATTTATGTTTGTATTATTTTAATGTTTACGAAAAATGGTCAGATTTGGAAGACATTTGAAATTCTGGAATATGTAAATTTGAAATTTGAGTTGAAATGCTCAAATATAGATTTTAGGAACTGAATAATTTGGAATTTATTGAAATCTGAATTTTATTTTACTCTTTACGGAATGAGCAGGGTTGGAAGTCGTATGACACGTCAAAATATTTGAATTTGTAATTTGGGTTTGAATGCTGAAATATGATTGTTTTTTCCCTGTCTAAATGTAGGATAATTTGAACTTTGAAAATTTATTTGTTTTGTGTGAAAATAGTTGACAATTTTTTCCCTAGCATTTTGATATATTTTTATATTTTGTTTGCGTGTAATTTAAAATTTTCAAGATTTTCAATCATTTTGATAATGTTGCAAAGTATATGTAATGATTATTTTGATTGTTACATATTTGAATTTTCGAAACTTATTTGTTTTGTGTGGAAAATAGTTGACAATTTTTTTTCGATGGCATTTTGATATATTTTTTATATTTTGTTTGTGTGTACTTTAAAATTTCAAGGTTTAGTATATGTAATGATAATTTTAATTGTTACATAAATTTTAAATTTGGTCAGAATATATTTTAAATTTGGTCTGAATTGAACTTGAAATGAATTTGAAAAGTTGCAAAAGTTTTGGAAATTAGGAAAAGAAAACAAAAAGGTGAAAAAAAAGATTACTTTGATTGTTATATATTTGAATTTTCAAAACTTATTTGTTCATCTAAAAATTATTGGTTTGCATTATTTAGAATTATCTAAAAATCATATAGATAGTTTTGGGTTTTTTTATTTTTCAAGAAACCAAAAATGTGGACATTTTTTAATTATTGGTTTGCATTATGTAGATTTTTTTTTCAAAATCATATGGATATACTTTGGACTTAAAAAAAAAATTGGTTTGTATTATGTAGATTTTTTTTCCAAAATTCTGTGGATATACTTTGGACTAATTTTTTTTTTTAAATTGGTCTGAATTGAATTTGAAATGAATTTGAAAAGTTGCAAAAGTTTTGGAAATTAGGAAAAGGGAAAAAAAGGTGAAAAAAAAGATTATTTTGATTGTTATATATTTGAATTTTCAAAACTTAGTTGTTCATCTAAAAATTATTGGTTTGCATTATTTAGAATTATCTAAAAATCATATGGATAGTTTTTTTTTTCAAGAAACTAAAAATGTGGACATTTTGTAATTATTGATTTGCAATATGTAGATTTTTTTTTCCAAAATCATATGGATATACTTTGGACTTCAAAAAAAAATTGGTTTGCATTATGTAGATTTTTTTTTCCAAAATTATGTGGATATTCTTTGGACTTAAAAAAAATACAAAAAATCTGACAGGTGGGCCCCTGTGACGTCGTGCTGACGTCACAGGGGCAGATATGGCCGTGGCCGCCGCGGCGGTGTGGAAAATAGTTGACAATTTTTTTCGATGGCATTTTGATATATTTTTTATATTTTGTTTGTGTGTATTTTAAATTTTCAAGGTTTAGTATATGTAATCATAATTTTAATTGTTACATAAATTTTAAATTTGGTCAGAATATATTTTAAATTTGGTCTGAATTGAACTTGAAATGAATTTGAAAAGTTGCAAAAGTTTTGGAAATTAGGAAAAGAAAACAAAAAGGTGAAAAAAAAATATTACTTTGATTGTTATATATTTGAATTTTCAAAACTTATTTGTTCATCTAAATATTATTTGTTTGCATTATTTAGAATTATCTAAAAATCATATAGATAGTTTTGGGTTTTTTTTTTCAAGAAACCAAAAATGTGGACATTTTTTAATTATTGGTTTTTATTATGTAGATTTTTTTTTCAAAATCATATGGATATACTTTGGACTTAAAAAAAAAATTAGTTTGTATTATGTAGATTTTTTTTCCAAAATTCTGTGGATATACTTTGGACTAAAAAAAATTTTAAATTGGTCTGAATTGAATTTGAAATGAATTTGAAAAGTTGCAAAAGTTTTGGAAATTAGGAAAAGGGAAAAAAAGGTAAAAAAAGATTATTTTGATTGTTATATATTTGAATTTTCAAAACTTAGTTGTTCATCTAAAAATTATTGGTTTGCATTATTTAGAATTATCTAAAAATCATATGGATAGTTTTTTTTTTCAAGAAACTAAAAATGTGGACATTTTTTAATTATTGATTTGCATTATGTAGATTTTTTTTCCAAAATCATATGGATATACTTTGGACTTGAAAAAAAAATTAGGTTTGCATTATGTAGATTTTTTTTCCAAAATTATGTGGATATTCTTTGGACTTAAAAAAAAAATACAAAAAATCTGACAGGTGGGCCCACAGGGGCAGATCTGGCCGTGGCCGCCGCGGCGGCGCCGTGGTCGCCGGCGGCGCTCCGGCGCGTTCCAGGACGCGCGCCTGGGCGCGTCGGACGCGGCTCGTCGCGCCGCGCCTGGGGGTGGCGGCGCCGCCCCGAAATGGTTGCCGGAGGCCGCTCCGGCGAAGCGCGAACGCGGCGGCCGCCCGTGGTAACGGCGGCGGCGATTCCGCGGCGCACGCAGCGCCGCAGGACGCTCGGGTTGGAGAGGAGGCGGAGGAGACGACGGTGCATATCTCCGTGGGGAGGGATTTGGAAGGGGAGGTCCGTGGAGGCGGCGGAGCGCGGCGGCGGCCGCCGGCGACACGTCGGTCGCGGGAGAGAGGGAGGGAGAGGGAGGCCTCGCTGGCATTTTTACGCGGAAGCCCTTCATATTTTTGGTAATTGCAGTATAGCCCTTAGCGGGGGGTGAACGTGAAATGTCCGTCGGATTCATGCAAATTTGCGAGAGTGGAAGGTCTTTTTTGCAAAATGACGCGGCGACCGGGTGGGTGACCGGCTGCGCGCCGGGCGACCGGTTAGTGACCGGCTGACGTGTCGCGACGCGATTGGCTATAATTCGCCGTGAACAGTAGCCAGGGGGTTTGGGAGCGACGTGGCCGCGTCTGGACCGTCGATCACGCGGATCGGACGGCCACGGTTTGCAGGCGACGTGGAGGGCCGGAGAGGCAGCGTTTTTCACCATGTTTTATATATAGTGTAATTTCTCACAAACAAATTAGCTATGCTAATTCAGTTGAGGTGCAAAAGCGGGATATGTTCTACCGTAAAATTTCAATATGGAGATTTCTGATTTGTATTTTTTCTCAACTACGTTTGCAGTTTGTAAGTGGACATGCGTAGCTAGAAGAAAACTAGAGGGGGAGGAAAGTCGAAAGAGACGAATGCGTGAAATATAACAAATATTTGATAAGTGCGGCTATATTTTGGAGGCGACATTTTGGGTAGTAGGTGCAGATGCACCTATTATGTAAAATATTTTTATTTTTTCAAAATGTCAAAAAATTAAAGAAAAAAATCAGATATACATTATAACATTTTGTGTTGGCACAAAAATTGTCGTGGAGAAAAAACATTTTTTGTGACCTGTGCAAAAATGACAAAAAATGTCTCGTATAAAATCATTTTGTAGTGTTCGGATTTATCTTTTTGCACAGATTAAAAAAATGTTTTTTTTTCACGTAACTTTTTTGTGCTAGCATAGAATGTCCTGAACTATATCCGAAATTTTTATTTTAAATTTTTTGACATTTTAAAATTTGTTTTTTGGGTAGTGGGTGCATCTGCACCTACTACCCGTTATAGATTTCCGCTATATTTTCTTCTATTTCGTGGCAACGCACAAGGCATTAGTAGTGACGATTTATGTATGTTCTTGATTGCAAATTTCTCTATTCTCGTTAGCAAAGGAAGCGCACCTGGAGAGTGGACAAATGTAGGTCGAGCTACATGGAGCCGTTTATTTTGAAAAATTCAAAATTCATATTTTGAAATACCAATAAATCTGGAAAAATGCTGGATGTAGACGATGTTGTATTCTATCAACGTGTAAAATCTCGACTAGAGACATCATGTATTTTGGGCTGTACAAAAATCACAAAGTCAGACGTTTGAAAGTAGTGACCACTGTAAATTTTAAACTCTTTTAAATATGTCAGATTTTGTTATTTTTGTGTGGAGTAGACTATCAAATATTATGATTTGATATTTTGCAAGTTGCTAGAATACAACACTATGTACATCATGAAATGTTTCACTTTTTTTTTTGAAGTTTCTAAATATGATTTCCAAATAAAGGGCACAACTCAGCCTCGATATGGGAGCACCCCCCCCCCACAACCCCAAATCTGTAGACTACGTCCCCTAGCTTGACAGCACTATGTAGGCGTATTGGGCGGTGCAGGCTGACCAGTGAAGGTGTGTGTAGGGTAGCAAACACAAGATTTAGAAATGTGATTATGTTGTTTCTTCCACACATGTCCAAAAAACGTTCATAAAGTATTTTTAGGTTTTATTTTGTTCTATTGTTTTCGGTGGCGACCGTACTTCTCCCATTTCTGATGTGATCCGTAATATGTTGCAAACGGCTTGGATGGTAGTCATATTTGCACCAAATATAGGAGTAAAGCATCACCGACCACTCAATATATAAATGTGGATTTTTACGGTATACATTATATAAATTAACATGATGGATATATTTTCTCTGTCCGTAGCAACGCACGGGTATTTAGCTAGTGTTTGTTGTAGTAGTCCTAGCCCGTCGGTCGCTCGACATGAAAGTGGGAATTTTACTGAGGTAATAATACCATGGCGCCATGCAAGAAGTTGTCCAGGATGTGCAGCTTCATACAGCTACTTGCCAAGTGTGCTTAACTCATCTGTAAACTAAAAGTGCGGCGCAAAAACGAACAAAACAGTCCGAATTGGCCGGCATCCGGCGGGCACTGTATTTTAGCAAGAAAAACTGGTAAGAGCATCTCCACTCGCGGCGCCCAAACGGCCGCCCAAAGGCGTTTGAGGCGTGCCGGACACAAAATCGCCCCCACTCGCGGCGCCAAAACGCGAATTGGGTCCGGCGCGGCCCAGTTTTGTGTCCGGCACGCCCAGCCCACGCCCTCAACTTGGGGAGGCTTGGGGCGGCCCCGGACGGAAGGAAACGCGACGTCACGTCGGCTCCCGACGCGCGGGCCACGCCTGGCAGTGAGACAAGAGGCTGCATTAATGCCGGGCGGCGTCTCGGTTTCCCAGCCGGGCGCAGCGACGCGTCGCTTCGCTCTGCGGCGAGGAAGCGTCTGCGCCACGGCGGCGTCAATGCAGACGAGCCGTTAATGGTGTCGCAGGCGAGCCGTTGGACGGCCGGAGTTAAGGCGACCTCATTCGTTCGCCTCCCCGGCCGCTATATAGAGCGGGTTCCTCGCCGTCTCCACCATCTCACACAGCCATCTCCATCCCACACCTAGCCATGGCCTCTCCCCGGCGCGCCACGGAGGAAGAGAGACGAGCGCAGACGGAGGCCCGTCGTCGCCGCCGTGACAGCCAGGTTTGGCAGAGCGCCATGGCTCGCCGCGGCTGGCCATCGCAGGAGGCAGGCTCGTCGGCCGTCAACGCTCCGCCACCTCCTCCACTGCCTCCTCCGCCACCGGCGACCCAACTCACGGAAGCCGAGGCGCGCGAGCTCGTCCGCACTAACACGCCGGTGCCGGCGAACTGCGTCCTCCCCGAGGGATGGGCCACGAACCCAGTGCACGTCCCCGTTGCACCCATGCTGGCTGGCCAGGCGCGGCTCGACTACGTCGCCTCGTGCATGGGGACGATGGCGCCGGACAAGCAGGTCGAGCTCGAGCACGCCTACCGCCTCCACTCCTTCTTCGCCCCCAAGCCGCCTGCGGACTGGCTCGAAGACTCCGACGACGACTCCGACGACGGCTCCGACGACGACGGCCTCACCAACACCACCGACGAGGACTTCGCAGCGGGCATGGAACGGGAGAGGGTTCGCTACGAGGCGGTGGAGCAGGCTCGTCGCGCAAGATCGGAACGAGGCCGCGTGCAACCTCCTCCGCCGCAACCTCAACAAGAGGCGGAGGAGGTTGACGGTGATGATGACGGCTTTGAGGATTGGCCGCCGACGCCGGAGTGGGATCCCGGCCACATGCAGCTCGCCATCGAGGCCGACATAGCCTCTGCCGCCGCCACCGCCTCCGCCGCCACCACCTCCAGCTCCGCCGCCACCACGGCTACCTCTACTGCCTCTGCTCGAGCTGCGCCGGGGTCATGTGCTCGCCGCCGCAAGGGCCGGCGCCTGCCCCAACTGCCGGTGCCCGGCGTGCCACCCTACTTACTAGATCTAGTCTAGGTCTAGATTTAAATTTGAATGAATTATGTTAGTTTGAATGAAATTTCAATGAAATATAAGCATTTTCGTATCAAAATTTCATATTTGAATAAGATTTGGGCGTCGCGAGTGGGGAGCGAGGGCGCCCAAATGGGCAAGGTAGTCCGGACAGAAATATGAGCGAGGGCGCCCATTTGGGCGCCGCGAGTGGAGATGCTCTAAGGACGGAAATAACACGGAAGGACCTTCACAACTGCGGCAGAGAGGGGGCTCCCGTTTTGTTCCAAATTTCCATCCTTTTCGTCGCCACCTCGAGTTCCCCGGCACCTATACTCTTCGCGTGCAGCTCTCGATGTCGACATGACCTCGGATAAAATATTTATCATCAACAATCATTATTGACCGTTGACGATAAAAATCTATCAATGTCAACCCATGATTCATATTCAAATTTCTGTTACTGACACAAGCCAACACAAGATTGATATTCAAAACATTTCACTGTCATACACAAGATTAACTCACACTAATCCCCTGCTCACCCATGCACATACTACATAAACAAGAAATAAAAAAGCGGATTTTTACAAGGGCATATGGCGCCAGGGTGAAATCTGGGCCGTCCGTTTCGGTCATCCGTGGCCCAGATTCGCCGTGGACCGGTCAATTTTTGTCCGCGGTCAACGGCGAATCTGGGCCGTCGGATGACCGAAACGGACGGCCCAGATATCACCCTGGCGCCATATGCCCTTGTAAACTTCATTTTCGATAAACAAGTGCAAGCGCAGCTACTATAATTGCCAATCCTATTTCTTTCTGTTCCCTCCATCACAACTCTCTCACGTGTGCCTACATCATCCACCTATTTTCTTCCTTCATCTTCACCACAAATCGAAGCTCCATGACTTAGATTTTTCAAGTTCATATTCTCTTCTCCCAGTTTCCTCAGCACTGCACATTTGCATTCCTGTTGGCCAATAAATTGTTGATATGTCTGCTCGCATGTAAGTACACACGCAGAAACAAGCATCAGTTTCAGCACTGACTCGGCAATCAAGCTACAACAGAGGAAAAAGCTAAAAAAAATCTCACCTTAACATCCCAATACACCACCGTTGTCTCCTTTTGTCGGGGGGCTACCCCCGGGTAGGGTCATGGTGTGGTATAAGCAAGGTCCCAGGTGTGGGCCAAGATACAGTAAAAGCCGACATACCGGGACCTCTGGAGTGACCAGGGTGTGGAGTTGGTGCATACCGACATAAGCAACCCAAGCCAGAAAGGACCGAGGTACCATGCTGGTGCCAACCGGCATATGTCAACCGAGATAAGGGATCCGAGATAAGGATCCGAGACGTCATAACCGACATATATGTGTCGGTATCTTGTGTGTTTTCTTATGTGCAGGGAAGGTTATTCAGAAAGGGGAATCCGGGATATCCATGCGGATTATCCTTATGTCGGACGGAAGTCAATGCTCCTGTCACATCCCGTCTGGCACGGGAGCGCGGCGTGCGGTACGGCGCATGTCTGAGGTGACTGGGCTTACCTCTGCTGACCAAGGAGCAGGAGAAGGACACCGCTGACCTCGGGTGTACCTTGGAGCAGGGATATGGGACAGGACATGGGCAAGCCACGTCCTGTCCACTGTGCAGAGACAATCATGACGCGCAGGCGTGCGCGTCTGCAGTGCCGGTACGGAGATGTGACCGTTGCAAGTGGAGGGGTATTCCGGTAACTCGGTTTAGCCTATATATATGGCCTCACCCCCTCCTGCGTGAGGGACGATGCCCTGAGACACATTTCCCCCCATAGCTTCATCTTCTTCCTGTGTTTATCCCCATTGCTGGGATCATACAGCTCGAGGAGCAACCTTGTATGTGTGATACCTCGGTATAGAGAGAGAGGCAGGCAGGAGTAGGGGCTTTACCTCCTCACGAGGGCCCTGAACCTGGGTAGATCTTGGTGTGCTTGTGTGTTCTTCGTGTGTGCTTCTTAGCGCGCTAGCCCTCTCCCGGATCCACCAGCGTCCATCGGCCCCACTCTTTAGCCATCCTATGGCATCTGCCGTGATACCACCACGACAGTTGGCGCCCACCGTGGGGCCAGCAGCGGCGCTGGCTGGTGTGATATTCCGGACGGGTTCCATCATCGACTCCGGCGAGCGCGTCGTTTGCGGGCTCGTCTGCAAGCTCGGCGCGCTGAACTTCATCAGCGACAACGCTGGATGCTTCGGCAGCAGGCCGTTCCCGACGAACGGCTGCCTCATCAGCTTCGGCACCTTCGTGACCTACGTCGCCACCGAGGTTGTCTGCAAGTACCCCGAGCAGGTGCTTGTGGCCGAGGATCCTCCTGCTGTCTGTGCGGCTCGCGGCCGGCGTAGCGCTCGCCCCGGGAGCTGCGCAGAGGTCATGATGACCGGCACTGCGGTGATGCCGGTAAAGGAGAACCCGGCAAAGGAGATGCCGGTAATCCTGCCCCCAAGGTCACCAGATCGGCGAAAGTGCCGCTGGAGAGGAGGGAAAACCTCCGAGACCAGGCCGGTACATCCATGTACCGGTTAGGCCAGCTCATCTCGAGGAGATAATCGAGAAACTGGCTGTGCCGGTAGCTGCCGGTACAGATGCTGCCCAATGGAGGCAGAGTTGGAGGCACGGCGTCAGAGCTTGCTTCAGGAGGCTCTGGAGATGGCCGAGGTGAGGAGAGAGTTCGGGATAACTGTCCGTGAGTATAACCAAGCACATGGTTTAACCCCGGTAGCTGCTCGCCCTAGTCGAGTAGAGGATGTGCGCAAGAGGGGTAAAAACCTCAATGCCGAGATTGCTAGAGATGGTAGATCTAGCTCCAGTAAGACTCCTAGTAACTTATCGGTCGAAAAACCGAAGTATAGTTCCCCTGCTAAGACTCTTAGAGCTGCCGAGGCAGCAAGAGCCGAGTTGTCAGGCTTATCCGGAGAAGCTCTCCGTAGGCAGCAAGACCGAGTTAATGAGTTGGTAGCTGTGGCTACCCGGCAGAATGAGGCCTATCGCAAGGCCAACACAGTTGCAGGTGGGTCCGAGTTGTTCACTCGGCTAGGGGAGCCAGTGGATCTAAGGGGCAAGCTTCATCACCGCATGTCGGTGGAGATCGGACCGGAGTGTAAACTCCGGTAAGAGCAAGCAGATACAGGTGTATGATCCGGCATGTGCCGGAAAACAGTTAGTTGGGCGAGGCAGTGCCGGCCGGGGTAAAAGCAATCCCGGTCCGGGCGGTCCAGGTGCCGGAGTAGTTAACTCGGCTGGCCGAGGTTATCCACCTCGGTATCCGACACAAAATCTCGCCCAGCAGCAGCAAAATGTAGAGCATGTCCAGCAGCCACAAGGTGTTGACAGGTGGCTAACCGTTATGATGATGGTTACTCGGCTATGGAGAAAGCCGGGTATCCGAGATATGAAGGTGCACTGGGATCCCGGTTGGGACTCGCCAGTTGTCACCAAATGATGCACGCTACAAGTTGGACAGGATTTATATGTCCGAGATGCTGGAAGAGCAAGGTCCACCTGGCCCTGCATGTTTTGGACCTCGGATCATGAGGGAGCCACCGGTGCGGCACTTTCAGTTGAACCGAGGCGCAAAGACATATGACGGCAGTACTAAGCCGGAGGACTGGCTGACAGATTATGTGTCGGCAGTGCATATCGCGGGAGGAAACCGCCGATGGGCGGTGAGGTATATCCCGCAGATGTTGGAAGGGCCAGCCCGGATTTGGCTGAACAACCTGCGAGAGGGCAGCGTTGATTGCTGGCTGGACTTTGAAGAAGCATTTGTTAGCAACTTCTCCAGCACGTACAAGAGACCGAATCGTCCTCAGCAGCTTGCGATGTGCAAGCAGAGGGATAATGAAACTGACCGGGATTACTTAACCCGGTGGAGTACTATTCGCAATTCCTGTGAAGGAGTTGTGGAGGCGCAGGCCATATCTTGGTTTGCCCAGGGGTGCCGACACGGCTCCATGCTCTGGCAGAAGTTGCAGAGGGAAATGCCGGCCACCCTGGCCGAGACAATCCGGATTGCGGATAGCTATGCACTGGGTGATCCGATGCAACCCTTGCTGAACTCGGGGAACCGAGTAGAAGATACCCGGTGAATAACAGACCCGGGCCAGTCAGGCAGAACGATCGCCAGGACTTCGGAACAAGAGGAGAGAGCCGGATTACCGGTATGGCTCAAACCAGGTTGCAGCGGTAAACCAAGACCAGCCAGATGCCGGCAATAGCCAGCGTCCGAAGTACAACGGCCCAGCATGGGGCCAGAATCAAGAAGGGAAGAGGCCATGGGGTGACCAGAAGCAGTCCTTAACTTATGAGGCTATGTTGGATGGGCCTTGCAGTTTCCACACCCAAGACATCCGCAGGCCTGCAAACCATACAACTCGGCAGTGCAGCTGGTATCAGCGCACAAGGGGGAAGGAGCCAGAGCCGGAGGAAATCAGGCGGGGCACCTCAGAGAATTCCGCCGAGGCAAAACTTACCGCTTACCGGAGCAAATGCTATCCCGGTGATTCCGCCAGTTCCGAGGCAAGCAGATCCGAAACCTGTGAATCAGGTGAATGTCGGAGGGAACAACAACAACACTGGTCCCAGCAGGCAGGGAGAGTATCCCCAGGGAGATTACAGAGAAGCTCATCAGAGCTATGTGGTCTTTGTGACCGAGCCAACTGACAAGAAGAGCTTGCATCGGCGTGCACTGGAGGTGAACGCAGTTATGCCGGCAGTGCCGAAGTATTTGCACTGGTCCGAGCAAGATCACTTGGAGCAGAAGGGATCATCCCCGAGTTATGCCAACTCCGGGAGGTTATGCATTGGTGGTGGACCCGACATTCTTTGGACCCACCATCAATGTTCGGTTCACCCGAGTTCTCATTGATAATGGGAGTGCTATCAATATCATGTACCGAGACACCATGGTGAAGATGGGTATCTCGGCAAATATGCTGCAGCCGAGTTCTACAACCTTTCATGGTATAGTGCCAGGTGTTTCATGTGCACCTATGGGCAAAATTTGGGTTGATGTGTTGTTTGGCACCAAGGAAACTGCCGAACTGAGAGCATCCAGTTTGAGGTAGTGGACCTCGAAAGTCCATACCATGCTTTACTCGGCAGGCCTGCGCTGTCCAAGTTCATGATATCAACCCATGTGGGTTACCTCAAGATGAAAATGCCGGTCCTAATGGCATCATCACTATCTCGGGTGATTACAAGCGTGCACTGGAGTGTGCCTCGGCTGGATCGTGCTTAGCCGAGTCACTGATTATCGCTGCAGAGAAGAAGAAGATCCATGAAGTGGTGGCATTGGCTCAGTCCGCGCAACTCGGCATGCCGGGTATGGCTAACCCGGAGCAGAATGCAAATTTCGAGGTGCCCAAGGAGACCAAGAAGATCAATGTTGACCCGGCATGTCCGGACCACAACGTCATCATTGGTACCGGGTTAACGGAGAAATAGGAAGGCGAGCTCAGTCACTTCCTCCGTGAGAACCGGGATATCTTTGCATGGTCAAATCAGGACCTGCCAGGTGTTCCGAGGGAGTTGGCTGAGCACTCTTTGTTCGTCAGACCGGATATGAAACCGGTGAAGCAACCTATGCGACGTCTCTCGGATGAGAGGAGAAAGGTGATAGGTGATGAACTGGCCAGATTACTTGCATCTGGTTTCATCATGGAGGTGCTGCACCCGGACTGGTTGTCTAACCCGGTCCTGGTGGAAAAGAAAAAAGATGACCCGAACGTGGCCATTGTGTGGCGTATGTGTATTGATTACACAAACTTGAACAAGGCATGTCCTAAGGATCCATTCCCGCTGCCTCGGATTGATCAAGTGATCGATTCCACAGCCGGGTGTGAGCTGTTATCCTTTGTAGATGCTATTCTGGTTTTCACCAGATACCACTGAACCCTGCTGATCAAATGAAAACTGCTTTTATCACCCCGTATGGGGCTTATTGCTATCGTGTCATGACATTTGGTTTGAGAAATGCTGGTGCTACTTACCAGAGATGTATGCAAAAATGCTTGCATGATCAAATAGGAAAAAATGTGCAGGTGTATGTCGATGACATTGTCATCAAGTCTAAGGAGAAATCCACTCTGATTGATGATCTCCGAGAAACATTTGAGAATCTAAGGAAATTCCGGATAAAACTTAACCCGGACAAATGTACCTTCGGTGTGCCGGCAGGCAAGTTACTCGGTTTCCTCGTGTCAGCCGAGGTATCGAGGTGAACCCGACAAAAATCCGTGCTATTGAAAGCATGAGGTTACCGACATGTCTCAAGACGTGCAGAAATTCACGGATGTTTGGCATCCTTAAGTCGGTTTGTTAGCAGGTTGGGAGAAAAGGCATTGCCTTTGTATCAGCTCATGAAGAAAACAACCCACTTCGTGTGGACCCCGCAAGCAGATGCGGCGTTCACCGAGTTAAAAAAGATGTTGGCAACTGCGCCGATACTGGCCTCACCATTACCCAAAGAGCCGATGTTGCTCTACATTGCAGCCACAAACCGGGTTGTGAGTGTCGTATTAGTAGTGGAGCGAGAAGAGATGGCAAAACTGTGCAAAGGCCGTATATTACCTGAGCGAGGTGATCTCGTTATCCAAGCAGAACTATCCTCACTACCAGAAGATGACATATGGTGTCTATCTGGCTGCTAAGAAGTTGAAACATTACTTCCAAGAGCATTCAATCACTGTGGTATGTGAGGCTCCTATCTCGGAGATCATTGGGTGTAAAGATGCAACTGGCCGAGTAGCCAAGTGGGCTATCGAGGTGTCCCCTTACACTCCTCACTATGAAAGAAGAGATGCCATTAAATCTCAGGCACTGCCGGATTTCTTGGTGGATTGGGCTGAAATGCAATATGAGCCACCATTGCCTGACTCCAATTACTGGAGAATGCACTTTGATGGTTCCAGGACGAAATTGGTTTAGGTGCCGGGGTAGTCCTTACCTCGCCAAGCGATCAACTGAGATATGTGTTGCAGATTCATTTTGCGGCATCTAACAATGTGGCCGAGTATGAGGCACTTGTTCATGGGCTAAATGTGGCCAAAGAAATTGGTATTCGCCGGATAGAATGTTTCGGAGACTCGGATTGGTGGTGCAGCAAGTCTCGGGAAATTGGGATGCTTTAGACGCCAACATGGCGTTGTATCGGTTTCATGTCCAGAAGATCTCGGGGTTCTTTGAAGGTTGCGAGCTCACGCATATACCTCGGGCTGAAAATGAAGCCGCCGATGTACTGTCCAAGCTAGGTTCATCCCGGGATCCAATTCCACCCGGCATAGCCTTGGAGCATTTGAGGAAGCCATCAATCAAACCATCGCCGAGTCCGAGTCAATCTTTATCCCGGCGAAACCGGAGTCTGGTGCTGTTCCCATGGACGTCGATGTCGGATGCATTTGGGAGAACCCGGGGACTGCTTGGCAGAACCCGGGGACTGGTTACTCATCTCGGAAGAAGCAATGTCGGTTGATCTCATGGAGGTGGATGATCCGGTCTTTCCTGTGCGTCCTGTGCCGGAGTGGGCACAACCAATAATGGCATATATGATGGACGGGAGTTTGCCAAGTAATGAAGTTGAGGCTAGGCAAGTGCAAAGAAGATCCAAGGCATACACCATCATCAACCAGGAGTTATACAAGAGAAGTGTGACCGAGGTACTGCAGCGCTGTGTCGAGCCGCAGGAAGGGCAAGAGATGCTCCTGGAGATTCATCAGGGAGAGTGTGGTCATCATGCTTCATCAAGAGCCTTGGTGGCTAAGGTATTCCGGCATGGGTTTTATTGGCCCAGTGCTTTGAACCAGGCAGAAGATATCGTCCGAAAGTGTGAGGGATGTCAGAGGTTTGCTAAAAAGATCCACCTGCCAGCCTCGGCACTCAAGACAATTCCAATCACTTGGCCCTTTGCAGTTTGGTGTCTGGATATGGTGGGAGAGTTCAGGCCAGCCCGAGGTAACATGACTCATATGCTGGTGATGGTGGACAAGTTCACCAAATGGATCGAGGTAAAGCCAATCCGGAAGTGTGATGGTCACACAGCTGTGTCCTTTTTGAAGGACATCATTTTGAGATATGGTTACCCCCATAGCATTATCTCGGATAATGGCACAAACTTTGCTGTGGGAGAGTTTGCTCGGTTCTGTGCGGATAAGAGAATTCGGTTGGACATAGCCTCGGTGGCACACCCAGAGGCAAATGGGCAAGTGGAAAGAGCAAATGCATTGGTGTTAGCCGGTATCAAAGCCCGGTTGATTGAACCACTGTTGCGAACTCCGGGATGCTGGATAGAGGAGATACCAGCAGTGTTGTGGGGTCTAAGGACCACACCGAATCGTTCAACTGGCTATACGCCATTTTTTCTGGTCTATGGAGCAGAAGCGGTCCTGCCGACCGACATGGAATATGACTCGCCGAGAGTGGCGCTGTACACTGAAACCGAGGCAAAAGAAGCTCGGGAAAATGATGTTGATTTGCTCGAAGAAGCACGAGAACTGACCTTATCTCGGTCAGCTATATATCAGCAAAATCTCCGACGCTATCATAGCCGGAAGATCAGCCCTCGGGTATTCCGAGAGGGAGATTTGGTGTTGAGGCTAGTGCAACGCAAAGCAGGCCGACACAAGTTGTCACCTCCATGGGAGGGACCATTCATTGTGAGCAAGGCTCTGCACAATGATTCATACTATCTTATAGATGCGCAGGCACCGAGGAAAAATGTGATGGACAAATCCGGAGAGGAGACCAAAAGACCCTGGAATGTAGCTCTACTCCGCCCCTTTTACTCATAAGGGCGCAATGTATGTATCTCGGTTTTCCTTTGAATAAAATGCCGGCACTCCGAAAAGAAACTCGGGGACTGCCTTTGTCTATATGCTTGTGTTTTATCTCGGTTTTTTCTGTGTTGTTCATATGTCGGATGATTTTGAGATCTCGTTTCAAAGTTCAATTAATGTATGCTATTTTGTTGTGATCTTGTGCCTAAATGGTAGGCAAGAGCAGAGATTACTAAGTATAGTAAACAAGAAAGTAAACTCGGGGATTTGGTGCAAAGTGATCCGACATTGAGCCTGTCTTGTTGAAACTAATATGATAAAAGTAGCACGGATAAAAGTAGCACTGCGAGATACTTAAAAGTATATTTACATCTGCACCCGGCATTCCGGGGATTTAATGGTTCAGTTTCTGATAAGCTTAGGCAGCTGCCTCGGAGGAGCTCGGAGCAGTTGGAGCGGTGCGAGGCTCAGGAGCAGTCTCGGCGGCAGAAGAAGCTACGGTTGTTGGAGCAACCTCGGGTGTTGGAGTGGCTGCCGAGGCACCGGCAGTATCGGGCACCGGCTTCTCAGAAGTCTCGGTCGCAGCCGGCTTGGCAGTGTCGGTTGCTCCAGCAGCTGAAATGTCGGCTGCTCCGGCAGCAGAAGTCTCGGTTGCTCCGGCAGCAGCAGTGTCGGTTGCGCGGGCAGCGGAAGTGTCGGGAGCTTCGGCCTCGATCTCCTCATCAACATCTTCCTCGTCTTCACCCTCTTCATCATCCTCGTCATCTTCTTCGTCATCCGAGTAGGGGGACCAGGAATGAAATGTCGGGTGGGAGCATAGCTGGCCATGAAGGTGGTTGCCTCCTTGCGGCTCGCGATGAGTGTCGGATCTGCGGTCCATGTGGAGCCTTGGCGCAGGGAGCGCACGGCATTGAGGTTGATGGCCTCATACCAGGAGAGCACAAAGGTCAATGCTTGATCAGCTCCGGCGCGAGCTGCGGAGGATCTCCACTCTCGGACCCTGGCCTCGGCCCCGATAGACACTTGGATAATTCTTCAATGCTAGCCGGAGTCTGGGATCCTGGCCATAAGGCTCGGTAAACTCGGATGCCAGCATCAAGAAGATCCATGCCAATGGCCTTCAGAGGAGAAATGCGAGCGTTTAGAGCGGTCAGGTGATCTTCAATATCCCATTCCTCCGGGATTGGGCCAGCCTCAGCTCTTTTTGCCCGTGCCCTGTGGACAGTGTTGAGTGCAGCAGCCTTGGAGTGGGAGAAGTGATCTGAAGATAAAAAGCTATCACCAAATTGAGTTATATACCGGCATATACTTAATGTCGGTACAAGCAATGGAAACAAAAAGAAAGGATAAAAGAAACTTACTGTCCATCTCCTTGTTCAGCCGGGTGAGCTCGCACAGCCAGATGTCGGATTTTGCCTTGAAGGCATCCAGTTCTCCTTGTGCCGAGGTAGCGCGAACCTCGGTCGCCTCGAGGGTTTCCTTGTGCTTCTGCGCAGCTTCCTCCCTCTGCATCAGGGCCTTCTCAATGTCGGTTTTCTCGCCCTGGACCCGAGCAAGTTCCTCCTGGAGCCGAGACACTTCGTGTCGTTCCTTTTGGAGGGCAATGGCCTGCGCGGCTTCCTTGTTCTTCAGCGTCTCCTGAAGCTGCTTGTGGGACCTCTTGAGCTTGTTGTGGTCCAGAAGCAGCTTCTGAAATACTGTGGTCCGGGCGTTGGTGCAATCCTGAAAAGAGCAAAGGGTTAGTATGACTTTTTGAAGATTCATGCCGAGTAAAAATGAGTGTCGGATTTTTTGAAGATTCGTGCCGAGTAAAACTCGACAAGAATCTCGGGAACTGGATGTCGGATTTTTTGAAGATCCTGAATGTCGGATTTTTTGAGATTAATGATGGGAATTTTGTGAAGATTCGCGCCGAGTGATCTTTACTCGGGCGAGCGTAGGTCACTCAACCCGAATCTCGGACTGGGGATTATATATGTTTATCATCTATTGCAAAGGAAAGAAAGATCTGGCTGAGAAAAAAAAAACCTCGGCAAGCTTGCTGGCTCAAAGGGTCGAGAGTTGCAAGTTGTGCATGGCCTGAGCAAGCGCACTGGGTCCAGCTGGATGTTGGGTGACCGGGTTCGCAGAGTAGAGACCTCGCTAGTGTCGGCGGCGTTCCAGTCCATGTGGTACTGCTTCTCCGAGCCTAAGCTATGTCCGCTTTGAGTTCGGAGCTGAGGAAAAACCCAGCTGCTAGTGGTAACTCAGGAGACGGAGGTGGTGAGAGCTTGGTGCTCCGGTGTAGTGGTTGGAGTCAACACCACTTGTTTCTCCGGATTGGCAAGTTGTTTCCCGGGGGCCACTTGGCTCTGTGCCGGCTTGGCTGGCGGAGTAGCTATCCGAGTTGCTAACACGGTGGACTTTGTGGTGGACTTCGGCCGTGGCGGCTGCTTTGGTTGCTGCTGTTGATGTTGCTGTTGTCCTTGTGGCTATTGCTGTTGCTGTTGCTGCTGCTGCTGTTGATGTTGTTGCGGCTGTTGTTGTTGTGGTGGTGGTTGCTGTGGGCCCGAGGTCACCGAAATGTCAGCCCGCGGAATGTCGGAGTCCGCGGTGGGGGCACCGGAGCCAACATCTTCGTCGAGGACCACGACCTCGGGAATGACGGATGGAGTGGCGTGTACCCCGGGGTCACTTGACCGAGGTTCTGCTGCACTCGGAAGGGGTGAGCGCACGGAGGAGGCACTCTGGTTAACTTCAAGGGCGGCACTGCATCAAGCAAGAAAAAGTGTTATCTCGGAGAAAGATTATCCCGGGAGAAGGAAAAAAGGAAGTGAGCTTGTGTCGGCAAAAAGTATCTTACCCTTGAGTAACTGGCGGTGTCTTCTTGGCCTTCTTCAGCTTAACCGCTCCTCTCTTCTGCCGCTTCGCCTTCGGTGCTGCTGGATCTGAGGATGTGGAGGTCCCGGTCTCTGCACGCTTGCGAGATCCAACTTGTTTGCCCGTGGTAGCAGGGCGTGCACTCGGAGCAGAGCCACCCGGGTTAGCTGATGCCGAGGCTGGGTGAGCATATGCGATGGGACGAGCATCAATTATCTCTAACACTTCGCAATCATCATCGTCCGACCAATCTCGGATGGAGGCTCGGGCTCGAGGCTTACCCGAGGTAGGGGCGCCAGCAGCCGGAATCGGCAGCTGATCCTCATCATCCGGGTCTTCTACCTCGGCGATGTCCGGGGCAGGGATATCTTTGCCCCATTTGGTGGAGGGATCCTCTCCATCTTCAGTCTTTTGCCGGGTAAACCTCTGCAAACCAGAAGCAGTAAAACCGAGTTACTTTATGAGCAGAGTATGGGGCCGGCATAAGAGTTATCTCGGTAGAAAAAAATATGTCGGTGTAAATTGCAAGGTTACTTACTTGCTCCGGAAGCCGAGTTCGTCATGAGGTTCTAGACCCCATTGCCATTCATCGGTCATCGTCGTGCGGGCAATTGCCTTGACACGTCTTCTGACCTCGGCTTGGGTCAGCTCGTGGGTGCTGATCCGAGTTGGATCATACTTGCCACTCATGTGGCAAATCTTGTGAACCCGGTCTTGAAGGGGGGGAGACTCGGCGGCTGAAAAAGTCCTCAGGAGATCATCGCTCGTTAAGCCTGCCCCCACAAGCTCCTCGACGATCTTGTGAATCTGGTTGATCTCGAGGTTCATCCCTCGGGTTGAGGGACCAGTTAAACTGTTCAGAGGGGTGGCGATGTTGAATATCGGCAGGTTCAGAAGGTCGACATTGTCTGGGCTGTCTGGGTTCTTCACGTAGAAGAACGTGCGCTGCCATTTCCGGCATGACTCCAGGCCTTGAATCCGAGGCAAGATGGAACCTCTCCGAGGTATAATGGTAGCGGCTCCGCACGGGGTCATCTCCTTGGGGAAGTTCTTGTTCTCCGGATCCGGGACACTTTGCTTCCGGAGTTGGAAGTACTTGGCCCAGAGCTCAACGGTGGGCCAGAGTCCGAGGTATCCCTCGGAGAAAGAAACGCACGCAGAGAGCGTGGTAATGGCATTGGCTGGAAGGTGATGAGGTTGAAGCCGGAACCGATCCAAGAAAGATCGGAAGAACTCGCTCGCCGGGAGTCCAAAGCCGCGCTCGAAGTGCGCGACGAAGACCACGCGTTCACCGGATTTCAGCTTCGGCTCGGCCTCTGTGCCGGGAACCCGGCATATCACTTGTGCCGGAATGCGTTTGGTCCGGACCAGCCAGTCTATCTCGGCCTGGGTTACGTCGGAACCTTCCCACCCGGCGCGCTCACTCTCTTCGACGACATCCTCGGCAGGCTCCGGGGTATGGCTGGATGACATCTCGGAAGGGATCTGTGCAGAGACACAAGTTGAACCGAGATAAGTATCTCGGAATATTTGGGCAACAGAGAAAAATGCATAAGTGGCGGGAAACACAAATCTGTGGCTAAGTGTTTGGCGAAAAGATCTACGGAGAAAAATAAATAGAAGATAAATGCAAGAACATGTGAGTTGAAACTTAGGAAATCTGCGGAGGAACTATTGCAAGGTTATTAAGAGGCGCAATGGGGAAATTCTAGTTGGGATCTAAGCAGATGGATGTGAGAGCATCTGCGGAGAAGAGGAGCAGGTTCATCGGGGAAGATGAACAAATCCATCGGAGAGAGGAACGTGTTCATCGGAGGGGATGAACACGTTCATCGGCAGTGCTAAGGGCGAGGAACTCACCGGAGTTGCGACGGCGACGCGAGGCGAAGAAGCGCGGGGCGCACCGGAGTTGAGCGCGTTCGGCGGTGGCGCGAGAATCTCCGGTCGTCGGCGGCGTGAGTGCTCCGGCGTTGTGCAGTAGCGAAGATCGCAGCGCGGCGGAGGTGAGCGCGGAGGCAGTGCGCGTGATGGATGCGAGGAGGAAGAAGAAGAACTGGGAGGCTCCACTCCCCTATTTATGGGCGCGGGGCGTGTGCGGTTAGCGATTTCACCGCGCGCGTTCCCGTAACGCCTGCGCGGATTAACCGCGCACGATCTGCGCGGTGGCGGTATTTGCGGCCGCACGATCAGCCGCATCGTGGGCCACAGTTGGGTAACTGCCCGCGGCGTGATCGCGTGCGGTTATTGGCGCGGGAATCGAGGAGGCACACCGCGGTCAAACGCACTCAAGTGCCCATGCGACGTGACAGCGCGTGACGTGAGCGGCGTGCGTGCAGAGATGTGTCTGTCCGTGCACAGGAACCGAGGTAACGCGCAGCGTTTCTCTACCACGTGCCGTGGAGAAATCTTTGGAAAGATTGTGGGAATCTTTTTGTGTCGGAGAGACCGGCACAAGAGTAGATCTCGGAGGTTGTGGGAAGTTTGGTCCATGCAGCTTGAGACGAACCGGCATGATAATGTCGGATGTTTGATCAGGATAAGACAGTCGCCTTGTGTCGGAGCAACCGGCATAAGGGCATATGGCGACCGGTGGGAGGTTTTATCCTGATACTTGAGGTGTACCGACATGGTTGTGTCGGATTGTTGGGGTAAGTTGAGTCGGTCGTGAAAGCTTGACTTGCTATTTCAGCGGAGTTCTTGTGTCGGAGAAACCGACACAGGGGGCAAATGTCGGAATCAGTTGAAGAGGTTATTAGTGGCTTTACAGTTGAACCGACATGGTTATGTCGGATGCTTGGTATGGTCGTTTCGGTTGATTAAACCTGCTGTGGCCCTTCATCCAAGGCTGCAGGACCGCACCAGCTTCGGGGACTAATGTCGGGGGGCTACCCCCGGGTAGGGTCATGGTGTGGTATAAGCAAGGTCCCAGGTGTGGGCCAAGATACAGTAAAAGCCGACATACCGGGACCTCTGGAGTGACCAGGGTGTGGAGTTGGTGCATACCGACATAAGCAACCCGAGCCAGAAGGGACCGAGGTACCATGTTGGTGCCAACCGGCATATGTCGACCGAGATAAGGGATCCGAGATAAGGATCCGAGACGTCATAACCGACATATATGTGTCGGTATCTTGTGTGTTTTCTTATGTGCAGGGAAGGTTATTCAGGAAGGGGAATCCGGCATATCCATGCCGGATTATCCTTATGTCGGACGGAAGTCAATGCTCCTGTCACATCCGTCTGGCACGGGAGCGCGGCGTGCGGTACGGCGCATGTCTGAGGTGACTGGGCTTACCTCTGCTGACCAAGGAGCAGGAGAAGGACACCGCTGACCTCGGGTGTACCTTGGAGCAAGGATATGGGACAGGACATGGGCAAGCCACGTCCTGTCCACTGTGCAGAGACAATCATGACGCGCAGGCGTGCGCGTCTGCAGTGCCGGTACGGAGATGTGACCGTTGCAAGTGGAGGGGTATTCCGGTAACTCGGTTTAGCCTATATATATGGCCTCACCCCCTCCTGCGTGAGGGACGATGCCCTGAGACACATTTCCCCCCATAGCTTCATCTTCTTCATTGTGTTTATCCCCATTGCTGGGATCATACAGCTCGAGGAGCAACCTTGTATTTGTGATACCTCGGTATAGAGAGAGAGGCAGGCAGGAGTAGGGGCTTTACCTCCTCACGAGGGCCCTGAACCTGGGTAGATCTTGGTGTGCTTATGTGTTCTTCGTGTGTGCTTCTTAGCGCGCTAGCCCTCTCCCGGATCCACCAGCGTCCATCGGCCCCACTCTTTAGCCATCCTATGGCATCTGCCGTGATACCACCACGACACCTTTGCCCAGAGCTCGTCGTCGCCTCCCATCCCTCCGGCTGCACCTTCGTCGCCCCTGCCTACGACCGGCCGCATCCCAACCCAATTATATCCGGACATCGTCTCCTACTCTCTACCACGGACCGCCGCACTCCTATTCACAGTCGCCTACTGGCTGCCGCACCCAACGCCTCGCCGTCGCCTAATCTAGGATGTAGGGTTCGGCCGTTTTGGGAATTTCCTTCTAATCGAACCTATGGATGAAGCCTCAGGCCTTTATGCGATACAGGGGGTTTTCCTTCTAATCGAACCTATGGAATTTCCTTCTAATCGAATTTCGTCCTTTGACAGCGTGTTAAGCCACGTGTCCTCACCACAGGACTTTTGGAGCAAAATGAACCCGCATGTTTAGTTTAGGGATGAGTTAAACCCAATCCGCAAGTAGTTGTATGAATCTGCACTTCATGTACAACTTATTGTATGCGCCATGCTATTACCTCAATTTTTTTATTTTTAGATTTCGCAGCGTTGTTCCACGTGCATGGACAGTACGGTGTGGCTGCACATGGAAAGCGTCGAAGGAAAAAAAAAAACATGCGAGGTACGTCCAACAAAAGAAAATGAGATGGATGCGGTGCACGGATGTCTGAAAGTGAGGAAAGTAAAGTGGAATTGATGTGTCGAATGTTTGAACACGCGAGGAAAGCAACGGCTCTTCACGTCCGGAGTGCACAAAGCTATCGGCAACAGCGATTTCAGGGAAATGGACAGGGACCGAGCTAGCTAGCTCAACAACGTCCGTCCCGTCCCGTGCTATGCCATGCCAACAACCCCGTATCTTTGGCTTGCGACGGGCGTGCGAGATCATCTGCGGCACCGATCTCCCCTTATCCAAAAAGGCCCTGAACTTGTCCAGCAACAATTTCAATGTCGCACTTGCAGAGGAAAAAAAAAATTCTGAACTCGTCGACCATTTTTTTTTTGAGACTATACAAAGGCGTACCATAATTTACAAAAGGACTAATTTGAAGTACAAGATGAATAGCAGCGAACAACAAGCATAGAAAGAACTCCACACCGGCTAGTCCGAAGACAGCCACCACAAACACGACAACCATAACAAGAGCTAGCATATCCTAAACTAAGCAGCAACGCGCCAACGCCGCGTCTCGACCGACGCTGTCGTCTCAGAAGAATAACACAGATGCCACGAGTGAAGTTCCGACACATCTCAGTGACGCCTACAAGAAAGGGAACGAGACCGACGAGCGCCGTCGTTGTAGGCACCGTCGGAGGAAGAGGGTCGTTAGTCACACGGCTTAGATTTTTAAAAAAATCATCAAGAACAGTAACGATCCGTAACCACTGCCCCGAGTAGTTTTATGTAATTTACTCTGTGTCCTGCGAGTCTGCGACCCGGTCTCGCTTCCGCGGAAAGCGAGGAACTGACCAGCACCAGCGCTATCTACTGCTGGCATGTTTGTCCCTAGCTACGCCGTCGGGAAACGTGACGGAAGACCCTCTCGTGATGTCCCCGGTGAAACGGGAGCCGTCGACCTCGAAGCAAATGATACTCCACTTGTTTTCTCTGATGCTACACGGAGGCCATGTGATTGGTTTCAAGGTACAAACGCCGGCAGGCAGATGTGCCGTTTCCATTTTGGACAACGCAACGCTAGTACACTGCATGCACGACACTCCGCCACGAGGCATGCATATTCCACCTCCCTTGGCCGTGCATGCTACGAGGAAGTTCCAGCAGAGTAGGTGAGCGCATGCATTCTCATCATCATGGCTCATGGCATTCATGGTCCATGGCACCGACCCTACCCTAGCTTGTCAATTCTAATCCAGATAAAGTGCTAGCTAGCTCCAAGCTAAAGGCCGAGTCTGAAAGTGACCGGCGATAAATCCATCCTCCTTCCGAAAATGGGCGGCGCGACATGGCTGACTCGCCACCTTTTGGAGCTATTTGCCTTGGAGGAGAAGAAGCCTTCTCGCCAACTTTCGGAGAAACGCGACGGGAGGGCCAGCCGGCCACTTTATTTATTCATCAAGGAAAAAAGAGCGAACCACGCTTTTGGAAAAGCCAGTACGTTCGTACTATGATATGTCTCATGCATGCTAGTACCAGCAGCTCGTCGCACGGCATACAAGGAAAACATATGACATGAGGTAGTTCATCCAAGAAAAAGAAAACGAGGAGTACTAAGCAGGGAGGTGGAATTGATGTGTCCAATGTTTGAACACGCCAAGAAAGCAACGGCTCATGCACGTCCGGATCGCACGGACGAAAGCGTGAAGAAAGCTACCGGCAACAGCGAATTTCAGGGAAATGGACAAGGACCGAGCTAGCTCAATCTCAACAACGTCCCCGTGCTATGCCATGCCAACAACCCCGTATCTTTGGCGCGCGACATCATCTGCGGCACCTATCCTATCTCCGTGGCTGCAAAATGTGCTGCTGAACCTGTCGACCAACACTTCCAATGCGTCGTCGCTTGCTGAGAAGAGGAAAAAAAAAAGAGTCAATAACACTGTTGGTATACCAGGATGTGCAGATTCATACACAAACTTTGAAAACAAGATCCCGCGGTACAACAACTCCGATCCGATGCAATTATGGTCAGAATTAGTCCGAATTGCCACGTCCACGGTGGAAAATGAGGCACAAATCATCTTTGCAAACAAATCCTTGCCCTACCTTGCACGTTCATCTCGACAGTTATTCCCTTCCTTTTCTGTAGCTGCGTCTGTTATTTCCTTCCTTCTCCGTCGCGACGCCGAGGCGCTACGCCGACGCCGACCGGTGCGCCGCCACTCGATTCAACTGATAGCCTTGGGCAAATCCAGCTTCAGGTTCGACGATTTTGCATTTCGGAAATGCATCGGGCAGATCAGACACTACGTGGATACTGGATATTTTAAGAAAAATGATCGGCGGTGGATTTTATTGTTTTGATCATCATCAGAGGAGTACTCCTCACCATAAAGGAAGCAAGAGCTTGAGACGCCATATCGCTCAAGCGCGGCGAGGCCAACCCTGTGGCCATGGATAGCCACGGCCAGACCAATGCATTGATCCACCCTCCATTTCGCAGCGGAGTGGACCGAGAATTGGATCTGGAGCTAAACCCTTAATATGGCGAATGGTTTTGATTTAGTGCGCCCCGAAAATTTTATCGGAGCGGCCCGACATGCCGTTTCTGTTTGAAACACCAAAATAGCCCAAAACCTGTATGGGCCTGAAATTATGTGAGAAAAGAAATGAACTGCCCGTACCGCATGCTGCGCTCTGAATTTTTTTTGTACAAGGGGTGGGCTCAGAAGACCCCGTTGCTGCATTATATTGAAACACGTGGCAGGCACAAATTTGCACTTAGTCCCTTTACATCTATTGCTCAGGAAGACCTAGAATTCGAAGATAAGGCCAATGCTTTTATAGAAAAGTCCCTAGAACTAAAAGATAAAAAGCAATCAAGTCCTAGGGCACCGCCGCCACCAATCGCCGGCGACCCGTAGGTGCGTGGAGCACCGTGATCAGAGAGGGGAACGCTTGGATGCTCTCCTCTGGCGATGAACCTCTGTCGCCGGCTAGCTCGAAGTAACCGGGGACGAACCACTTGGTTACCTCGAGGTGCCGAGCTCCGGCGAGGATTCGACAGGCCTCTAGCTCGGAGGTTGAAGAAAGTTCACCATCTTGGCCATAGATCACGGCGGCAAGCAAGGCCACCGCGTGTGGTGCTCTGGGATGCAGGGAGAACACAAGCCACTTCTCACAAGTTGGGGAAGACCAGCAGCTGCTCTTCCCCTCCTCGCCTCCACGGCCGGCCAGAGGAAGAATCAACCACTGCACCCCGCCTGCTGCAGAGTGGACACCGCCGGCCTCCAGAACCAGAAGCAGACCTTAGAGCTTATGAGAGAAGGAGGATGCAGCGCTCTGACCTTCTGTATGCTGCTCCGACCACCGGAGCTTCGCCAGGAGGAGGAGGAGAATCGCCACCGTCCAGCAGATGATGCTCGGGTTCATCTGCGAGCAAGTCCCCATCGGCAAGACGCCATTCTGCACGTGGGCAATCACGAAAACAAAGTCAAACCTACTTCTACGCCCTAATCTACTCCTATACAGAGAGGGGGCCGGCACTCTATTTAGGCCCCCTTCTTTTCAGCTTATTTTCCAGATTCTCCCAGAAGCTACCCTCCATCAGCTTCTCCCAGAATCTCGTTTTTTAAATTTGTTTAAACTTCTAAATTTGTCTTCCCAATACTTATTTAGAAGTTTAAACAAATTTTAAAAACGAGATTCTGGAAGAAGCTAATGGAGGGTAGATTTTGAGAGAATCTGAAAAATAAGCTGAAAAGAAGGGGGCTTAATCTCCGCGCCAGCCAGCCTAGGCGCCGGCGGCGACGGTGGACTCTAAGGGGACCGAAAGGAGAGGAACGTGGTCCGCTTCGCACAGACACCAACATCGCTGCGCTCTGATTGGGGATCGGTGATGGCTCATCATGCGCGAACCGCCCACGTGACCGTCCTTGGGGTTCAAGCAAACATTAATTCGTGGCGCGAAAGTTATTCTAGAGAGGGAGGAAATTCTCAATCATCCTGCGGTCCATGTGAGTCGTGACTGTGTAAGATTGGGAGCACGTAAATGGCTAGCAAGTGTGAGCTTGGATGGGGTAGAGCTAGAGAAAGCGAAACAGCACGCTCGTGTCGCACAGAGGATCCCACGTATCCGTCGAGCTGTCCACCACATCGCCGCCCGTCCCCCACCCTCCTCGCAAAGAGCCACGCCTTCCACTACACAGGCAAATACTACGATATCTGGTACACCGTGCAAGGCATCTCTAACGTCACTCACACGTGGACCACGGTGTGCGCTGACCTACTTGACGGTGACGAATGTCTTTTCACGTACTGTCACTGCATCCTTTCTGGTGGATGAGAGCCGCTTGATGCGCATCTAACGGTTGGATTCCATCGTGGCGCTGATACAGATACTTGCCGTACACACACACGCACGCTCTCCCCCACTCCACTCCACTCCCACGGCGCTGCGCTGATACAGCAACCGCTCGACGGAATGCCTCACTAGCCTGTCCAGCCACACTACCCCCGGAGCCCCCCTCCCCCCTGCCCACGCCGCCACCACCACCGAGCAACGATGAAGGGAGCAATGCAGCCGCGGCCGTTCATGATGCACGGCCCGGGCGGCGGGCCGATGCCGCCGCCGCACCAGCAGTTCGGCCTAACAGAAACCCGCCCGCCGCTGGCGGCCATGCAGCGGCCCCGCTTCAACATCCCGGGCCTCAACCCCTCGGCCGCCGCCGCCAACGCGGCGGCAAGATCTCCTCCACCTACGACCTCGTGGAGCCGATGCGCTTCCTCTACGTGCACGTCGTCAAGGCGCGGGACCTGCCCGCCGTCTCCGCCGCCGGCTCCATCGACCCCTTCGTCGAGGTCAAGCTCGGCAACTTCAAGGGCACCACCGCCGTCCACGGGGGGAGCCACAGCCCGGCCTGGAGCCAGGTCTTCGCCTTCTCCGCCTCGCACCTCCAGTCGCACCTCCTCGAGGTGGCCGTGAGGGCCAGAGATCTCGCGGGGGGCGACGACCTCGTCGGCCGCCTGGCCTTCGACCTCTCCGAGGTCCCCGTCCGCGTGCCGCCCGACTCCCCGCTGGCGCCGCAGTGGTACAGGCTCGAGGGCAAGCGGCCCGGGGAGAAGCTCCACCACGGCGAGATCATGCTCTCCGTCTGGCTCGGCACCCAGGCCGACGAGGCCTTCCCGGAGGCCTGGCACTCCGACGCGCACGGCGCCGCTAGCCCGGCGGCGGTCAACTCCACGCGCGCCAAGGTCTACTTCTCGCCCAAGCTCGTGTACCTCCGCGTCGCCGCCATTGGGGCGCAGGACCTCGTCCCCCACGACGCGTCCCGCCCCATGAACGCCTCGGTGAAGCTGCAGCTCGCCGGGCAGGTGCGGCGCACGCGCCCCTGCGGGCCGCCGGGCACGCCCAACCCGATGTGGAACGAGGAGTTCATGTTGGTCGCCTCCGAGCCCTTCGACGACCCGCTCTTCATCACCGTCGAGGACCGCGTCGCGCCGGGCCGCGACGAGCCGCTGGGCCGCATCGTGCTGCCACTCAACGCCGCCATGCCGCGCCACGACCACTACGGCAAGCCCGTGGAGCCGCGATGGTACAGCCTCGGCCGGCCCAGCGACGACCCTGACAAGAAAGAAGCCAAATTCGCGAGCAAGATACAGATTCGGATGTCGCTGGACTTTGGGTACCACGTTCTCGACGAGTCCACCTACTACAGCAGCGATCTCCAGCCGTCGTCCAAGCAGACGCGGAAGCCGAGCATTGGGATCCTTGAGGTGGGGGTTCTGGGCGCACGCAACCTGATACCGATGAAGGCCAAGGATGGCCGCAGCACCGACGCCTACTGCGTCGCCAAGTACGGTCCGAAATGGGTGCGCACAAGGACCATTCTCAACACGCTGAATCCGCAGTGGAACGAGCAGTACACCTGGGAGGTGTTCGATCCCTGCACCGTGATCACCGTGGTGGTGTTCGACAATACCCAGATTGGGAGCAAGAATGCTGATGCCCGGGATGAGCACATTGGCAAGGTCAGGATTCGGCTGTCGACGCTGGAGACTGACTGGGTGTACACCCATTTCTACCCGTTGCTGGCTCTTAAGCCGAGCGGACTCAAGAAGACCGGCGAGCTGCATCTGGCTGTGAGGTTTACATGCACGGCGTGGGTGAACATGATCGCCATGTATGGCCGGCCGCTGCTGCCCAAGATGCACTACTCGCAACCGATATCAGTGATGCAGCTGGACTACCTGAGGCACCAGGCGACGCAGATTGTTTCAGCGAGGCTTAGCCGTGCCGAGCCTCCACTGCGGAAGGAGGTGGTCGAGTACACGCTTGATGTGGGCTCGCACATGTTCAGTCTCCGGCGCAGCAAGGCCAACTTTTATCGCATCACCTCGCTGTTCTACGGCTTTGCCGCGATGGCCAAGTGGTATGATGGTATCAGGAGCTGGCGAAACCCGATCACGACAATGCTGGTGCACATGCTGTTCCTGATCCTGATCTGCTACCCAGAGCTCATCCTGCCCACCATCTTCCTCTACATGTTCATGATCGGGCTGTGGAACTACCGATACAGATCAAGGCACCCGCCACACATGGACACTAAGCTATCCCAGGCTGAGTTTACGCACCCTGATGAACTTGATGAGGAGTTCGACACATTCCCAACCAACAGGCCAGCTGACATTATAAGATTGCGCTATGACAGGCTGAGGAGTGTCGGAGGTCGTGTGCAGACGGTGGTCGGGGACCTGGCGACGCAGGGTGAGAGAGCTCATGCGTTGCTAAGCTGGAGGGACCCCCGGGCCACCGCCATCTTCATATTCCTGTCCCTCGTCGTGGCCGTCGTGCTCTACGTGACGCCATTCCAGGTTTGCTGGTGATCACCATGCTCTACTTGCTGCGCCATCCCCGGTTCCGCAGCAGGATGCCCTCTGTCCCGTTCAACTTCTACAGAAGGTTGCCTGCCAAGTCTGATTTGCTCCTTTGAGGCCAGAGCATTGAACAGAAGATTAATCGGGGGAGCCTTGTAACATTGTCTGTCTCTGTCATTCTGTTCCTTCTGATTAGTATCAGATCAGATGTGCATATAGTCGACGAGTCAATTAATTAGAGGCAGTTGGTGGCTCAGTATGTAATAAGGTGTTGGTTCGTATGTTATCTGCTTAGTTAGGCAGAAACCGAAGGGAATGGCCCAGATCCCTTCGTAGTTTTGGATGGAAATTGTCGGTTTTGGGGTTCCTAATGTAGAGCAAAAGGTGGGCACAGGATGAGTTCCAGCGTGTCATGTTTATTTGTTGGTTCCAGTTTTGTTCATGTTCTGTTAATTTGGTTCCATTTATCATGTCTCTGCCCTAATCATGTTCTTTTGTGCATGCTATTTGTTTTTCTTTTGTTCAGAAATGAATGCACCATTCTGTCTGAGACCTTTGAGGCTTTCATTCAGTGATCATGCTCTGGTACCTGCAGTTGTCCAACTGCGATGGTGCTTTAGCATGGTTGCTGCGATATTATGTTGACTATCAGAACAAGTTCTATCATGTTCAGGGCCTACAAAACTGTCGCATTGGCTCATCGGTTACTGAATGTGTGGTAAGCTAGTGCAATCTGGTGTTTCTCCGTGGTTCAGTGCAGAAAATAAGCATCTGTTTCCATCTTGTAGGTGCAGTTTTGTCTTGTAGGTTGTTGTCTTCCGCCAATCGGCACTGAAGAAAAACCGGAAAGATTGTGGCCAAGCGCAGTTTTAACCTGTACCCTGTGGTGTTTTCTAACCAAACATGATTAATCATGCAATCCTTTTCTTGCCGGCAACAAACATTGAGACCGTCTGAAGGAATTCTGGACATGTGGATGCAGGACAGCTAGAGGAAACCAGGTATGATACAGCGGCGTTGCCACTTTTTCATGACAACTTTTCAGATTTGTTGAACCACTGATGGCATGATTATTATTTAGAGAAAAGTGAAGGCACGATTATGGTGACACTACATTGTGAGTTAATGTCCCTACTAATCCGCTCTTCTCCTTGGAGCCTCAGCTTTTTCCATTCCACAACGTGTCGGTTTTAAGATTCATAAGCAACTGAACCATGGGATGAACATCATTTGGCTTGACGGAACCATGGCGACAGCGGTGGACAAACACAAAGTCGATGATGGCTCAGCTGCAGACGGTAAGACAGTTGCTACTGATGCGCAGGTGACTGCAGCGGTTAAGAATCTGAACACCATTTGGCTTTACAGAACTCCGATGCTCCCTTTCTTCGTGTCAACAATACATCCATGTCAAGGTGCAAGTGATTGAAGATCTTGAAGATCTCGCTTCTGACAGAATAGGACAATGTTGATGTTTTCAATGCTAGTCCTAGCGGGATTAAACTGATTCATGTGAGTTTTCATTGTGTTCAGAGTTAAGTCCGTATGGTGATGCTATGCATATTTTAAGTATGCTGTCAACTTGTACCACGGTTATTGTTGAATCTGATTGATGCCTTGGTCACGGTAGCTCCTTTCAGCATGTTTTTGTTGTATCCATGATCTAATCAAGAACGAGTAGTGCTGAATCCGCCGTCTATTCTTGGACAGGGCGACTTATGTGCTTTTATAGAACCTATCAAAGTACAGTTACAAAATGAAGTTACTCTTGAAGTCTTGATCATGTGCTCCTGCCTCAGTTTATGTATTTTTGGCTGACATTGCCACTTTGTTTCGATTCAGTCTACTACGTCGGCCCTGATGGATGGAAGAAGCTCTCAGGAGATGATGTCGGGGAGCTGCACTAGCACTACTACCCGGTTAAGGAAACTGTCGTTGAACAGGAAATGGCCGATGCCCCTTCTGCATCAACCTGATCTCGTGTGGAATCGGAGCTGGGCACATGTATCCAGATCCTGTGGACTGTGGAAGCACCTTCACCTTGTTTATGAACTTGAGCCTGTTTGTCTCCTCGACGTTAGGGTTCTCCTTTGAGACCCTGCTGATATGATTGTAGACTGATGATATAGATGTTTGCATTGAAGTTTCATTTGAATTCGTTTTGTCCATGCTATATCTGTTCCAAGTTTGCTGCTACTGCTGTATAGTCTGATCCCTCGTATTTCCTGATTGCAATGGTGGGATGACAAATGAGACAGCTTCTAGCATGCGGCGATCTTCCATTCTTCCCAGCGGCCGGTGCTTCACAAGGTTGTCAGTGGTAGCCTGTGTGCCGCCTGCGCACAAACCAGTGTATGAGTGACACGGCGGTACAACGAACTGGAAACTGCTAACAGAAACAAATAAAACTGTAATTGGTACCAGCAAAACTGAACGAAGAACATAGAAATTCCAACGGCTGTTGAAAACAGAAAACTATATATATTTCAGGCGACATCATCGCTTGCAACTCACATGTTACATGAATCACGATGCAAATTGAAAGGTAAGTGAGTTGCAACCTATGAATCAACAATTAGTTGCAACCCACTTGTAACTCAAAATCTCAGTTGCAATCCACTTGAAACTCACATATTACACGAATCACGATGCAAATCTAATGGTTGGGAATTGCAACCCATGTGTAAATAGAAAATCTCAGTCGTAACTCACTTGCAACTCACATATCACACGAATAATCTGATGGCTAGAGAGGCGACCAAGACTTAGTTAATTCCCAGGCGCTGAGAACTAGCAATTCCAATATTTTTAAACAAGGCAAACAATTTGGCACTTTTATTAATGAAGAAGAGAGATGCCGGGAAATCCGTTTTACTCATAGGTGTAGATGCACCCACTACATAAAAGTCGTATTTCAAAATGTCAAATAAATCCAAACAACTTTTTTGGTTATATATCCCAACATCTCATATTCGTACACATAGTTTCGCGAAAAAAGGATAATTTTTGTGGGTTGTGTAAAAAAGACGGGGAATTTTCCGCAACTAGTTGCACCCGCAACTAGTTTTTGGATACCCCACTTCAGAGTGTCCAAAAAACGCGAAAAAAATCATGGACATGGGTTATGTTGAACCTTCGACACCCACAAAATTTCATCCAAAAATATGAACATATGTGGCCTGTGTAAAAAAGAAAAATGAAAGCTTCAATAGTAGTGACACTATTCAAACTTTCATTTGTCTTTTTTGCACAGGCCACATATGTTCATATTTTTGGATGAAATTTTGTGGGTGTCGAAGGTTCAACATAACCCATGTCCATGATTTTTTTCGCGATTTTCGGACACTCGGAAGTGGGGTATCCGAAAACTAGTTGCGGGTGCAAAATAGCAGAATTAACAGGAATTGAAGAGTTTGCTGCAATTAGAAAAATATACGAAAACAACAACATTGACAAATTGTTGTACGAGATAGATCATCCATGATATTCTACACGTGCTATTTTTTTTCATGAGATTCAGTTTTATCAAGTTACGCTCAATGCTGATGTTACACGACTCTCTCACACCGTTGGACTTTCTTATTGGTTCATGCTGGACATGAGTTGCAATATGGATTGCAACCAGGGGTGATTTTACCAGGTAGGCTTCGTATGGCTCGAGCCTACCCTCCAATTTTGAGAAAAATAGCAAATATACATACTCTGGTCGTTTAGCTATGGATTGGAGCTTTCTCTGGCTGTCAGCTCGGCGTTGTCGACTGAAACATGCAGGAAAAGAAGAAGGAAAGCAGCGAAACGTTTTCCCCTAGCTAGCTAGGCTTTTACGGTGCATTTGGCCCATTAGTGCTACTGCCCAAGATGGATACGTAGGGAGAGAATCATAGAAGGACCAGTTACCTGAGTCCTGAGTAGCTAAACTTTTTACTCTCTCTCAAAAAAAAAAAAAATTCTCAACAAAAAAAAAATGAAGGGAAGGGATACCGTAGGGAGATTGGAGATAGAAACTTTGCAGTCCTCATTGATGAGGCTAGGGATTCATCTATAAAGGAGCAAATGGCAGTCATTGTGAGGTTTGTTTTACATATTTTATCATTTCTTAAGTGAACCTTTATGAATATCTTTATTATATCTTACAACACTAAATTTATGTTCATGCAGATTTGTAAATAATCAAGGGAAGGTCATGGAAAGATTTCTTGCAATCAAGCAAATCTCAGATTGTACATCCGCTGCGTTAAAAGAAGCTCTGGTTCGTCTTCTTACAAAACATAACTTACCTAATTCTAGGCTACGTGGACATGGCTATGATGGAGCATCCAATATGCCCATGTTTATTGTGTTTCTTATTCTGGTCGTTGGATTCAAATTAGCATGCATTTATATAAGAACCGGAGGTGTACAAGACCATATATTTTTAAGTAAATTTTTGAGTGATTTTTTTATCCGAGCCTACCCTATAAATCAGTTCTAGAATCGCCACTGATTGCAACTGACTTTTGATGATGTCATCTGACGAGGATTAGGCTGATTCTCATATTCGAGTGAGAGTATCAGACTGAGAATTAGTCACACAAAGAAAAGAAAAAACCATTATACATCATATTCAAGTGAGAGCTGTAAACGCGGTCTCATTATACATCATATCCGAGCCTACCCTATAAAGAGAGAGAGAGAGCTGTTTTTACGGTTGAAGCCTTAAGTGAGAGGTACCTGGGGCTACCCACGGCTGTGGGGAGAATTACCAGCGGTACATTTGATCATATTGCAGAAAGGGCAAGAAGCAAGATTCAAGGAGGTTCAGAACGGTTGCTAGCTTGTGCTGGCAGGGAAACTATAATTAAATCAGTCATCAAGCGATACCAACCTTTAGCATGAGCTGTTTCCGTCTGACAAAAAAGGTTTGCAAAACCTTTTCCTCCTGTACAGCGAGATATTGGTGGAGTAACTCTCTTGACAAGCGTTCCTTGCATTGGTTGTCTAGGGAGAAACTTGCTACCCCAAAGGCGAAAGGCGGAAATGGGCTTTCGTGAACTTGAAACCTTCAACACGGCACCGCTAGGAAAGCATGGATGGCGCTTCATGACTAATCCTAATTCCTTATGTGCCAGGGTTATGAAGACAAGATATTTCCCGGATGTGGATTTTATGCAGGCTACTGTGCCGACCTCATCGTCTCCAATTTGGAGGGCTATTATTGCTGGGAGAGAGGCACTGGAGGTTGGCCTGATCAAGCGTGTTGGAGACGGGTCTTCTATAAACATATGGTCTGATAATTGGATCCCGGACTCCCGTACTCTTAAACCGCAGTTCAAACCAGTGGGTACAAATCTGATGCTGGTCAGGGAGCTGATTGATGATGTTTCCTGGACGTGGCGGAGAGAACTGGTTCGATCAACTTTCATATCACCAGATGCAGAGGCGATTCTCAACATTCCTTTGCGTTATGGGGGTGGGATGATTTTTTGGCTTGGAACTTTGAAAACTCAGGGATCTACACTGTGAAATCAGCGTACCGTTCGCTTATGATTCGCAAAGAGCAGCGTGCTCTAGATGAAGGAACGGGTACCGGAACCTCAGAGAATGATGAACAGATGTGGAATTCCCTTTGGAAGATAAAGGTTCAACCAAAGATTAGAGTATTCTGGTGGCGTGTCATCAGGAAGATCTTACCAGATGAATGCACCTTGAAAAGGCGGCATATCAAAGAAAGCAGCAACTGTGAGGTCTGTCTAGCAATGGATGAAGATTTGATGCATGCCCTTGTACACTGCTCGCATGCCCAACGCTTCTGGGAGGAAGCTCAGTCTTTGTTCGATTTTAGACTACCTCGGCTTCATCCTGACACTTGGGCCTGAGATATCCTCTGTGAGAGTCGTTTCTCGGACCATGACAAGGCGAAGATAATCTCAGTCATGTGGGCAATCTGGCATTCACGCAACAGGTTGACACATGATAAGGAGCATACTGATCCGGTCTTCTCGATTCGACGAATACGTGAAGATCTAGCGTTACTAGATTTATCCCGGCACCATGCAAAAATCCTACTGGGGCATGGTTGGAGACCACCTAAAGCTGATTGGGTCAAAATCAATTGTGATGGTGCGATCTCGTTCAGTTGTGGCACAGGTGGTGCAGGTGGTGTGGCACGTTCTTCGTCTTCATTGCTTGGTGCTTGGAGCAAGCCGTTGCCAGGTACTACTGATCCTCTTGTGGCTGAGACTTTGTCACTGAGGGAGGGAGTGATTTATGCAAAACTTCGCGACTTTCAGCATGTGATTATGGAGACGGATTGCCTGGAGGTAGTTAACCTCTGGAACACTAGGAGCAATACTTGTTCTGTAATTGCCCCTATCCTCTTAGAGATTGGAGAGCTAGCTTGTTCCTTTAAATCTTTTGTACTTCAACATGTACTTCGTGTTGCCAATTTGCCGGCTCATCTGTGTGCGAAACATTCGTGCTCGCTCCAGGTGACCGACAATTGGCTGAACTCTGCTCCTAGCTTCCTGGTCACTAGCCTGTTGGCTGATGATCCCAGGACGGCCTTTGTTGAATAAAAGCTCTTGTAATTCCCGCAAAAGAGAGAGAGAGAGAGAGAGAGAGAGAGAGAGAGAGAGAGAGCTGTTTACGCGGTTGGGAGGTGGGGAGGCAGATCGGCGCCGGCGGCTAGTTCAGCTGCTGCTTCCCAGGTACGTGCCTCCCTCCCTCGTCTCTCTTCAGTTCCTTGCTAGAGATCGATGAGCTTCTTCTCTTCGGAGCTCTGCTCCGAGTCGGCCGGGCTCCTGAATCCGATTCGGCCCTGGTTCAATTCATCTGTAGATCTACTTTCGATGCCGTATCTCTCATAAATACACGGGCCTGCTACTCGATATAGAGGCGCCTGAATACACTATCAATCTCATTGTGGCTCATCGGTAATGGATTTGAATCTCGGATCACCGACGAGTATGAATGATATGGGGAAGAAGAGGAGGAAGAAGAAGACCTTCTTGCTGGCGGAGGACAAGATGGACTTCTACCTCTCCTACGAGGTGTGGCCCATCCCGCGGACTCTGGTCGAGCGGGACCCCGCGGAGGGCGCCCAGCTGGAGAAGATGAAGGAGCAGATCATTGTGGAGCTGGACAGGATGAGGCGTTGGGGACGAAGACGGCTGCGGCAAGGTGGAGTAGCTGGAGCAGGAGGGTGCTTGCCGTGTTCGTTCACCGGCATAAGCTCCGCCGCTACGCGGCGGACGGGCCTTGCGGCGATCTTCAAGGAAGGAGGTGCCCTCGGGCCGTGGCTAGGAGGGGGTCGGCGGTCTTCGTCGTCGACGCCGGAGGAGCTGCCGATGTTTGCTCTGGTTCTGTATCCCTGCGTATGGTTTTCTGTATTCCGTATTTGTACTATGTACGGTGTATGTGGTACTCTGTTGAATATACGTGGGCTTGCTAGACGAAAGGATCTCATCCTACACCGTCTAGCACGCCCTGTCTTGCATGTTTTTTTTTTCTTTTTGGCCTCGGCCGCGTCATGTTTGCTTCTCCTATATCAATATAAAAGGCAATTTGCTTCGTTTCAAAAAAAATAAAATATACGTGGGCTTTCAAAAAAAAAAAAATTAAGCTACTGGATTGTTGCTGGGACGTGTTTGTTTGACTATTACTATAATAACTAGCTGGGTGGCCCGCGCATTTGCGCGGCTAGACTTACTATAAAGAATATTTGATATTGATCATAAGTTCAATTTTGTTGCAATCTCTATCTACCAAAACTTGACCTCAACACATTGCTACATTAATTTTATTTTGCCATTTTGAATATACATACAAGACGGGAAAAAGCTGTATGACTTGAAAAAATGATTATAATTTTGTACAATAGTGACCCGCGCAAATGCGAGGCCAGAATTCTGGACTGGATTGCGTTTTCACGGGTCGCACCATATGATACGAAGATATATTTTAAACAACATCTATTTGTCAAATAATGTCTTTATGGCTTAATTTTAACTATTTTAGTATATTATATGTACTGTGTCCTACCCTTTTTTCACTTTTTGGTGCCTACATGCTCTAAAACTATCGATTCCTGTGTATCGCTTCACCGTTTTAATTCATCCAGCCACGCCCATCTCTAGAGACTACAGTAGTATAGTGTCATCCCTCACTTCTGAAAAGCAGTAAAATATTATTCCCTTTCTCTTCTCTCCCAGCTAGCATGTTATACCAGATCGAGAGTTATCATCAAAACATGGCAGGCCAGGTTCTTGGATGCGATGTCTACCAACGGAAGGACATGCCTTTGAGCTCAGGATTTGGCCGCGCCGACCGCCGAGGCCGCATCTCGGTGTTGCTGAATCGAAAAGTCAGAGATTAGTCGACGGGGAGGCCCCGGAAGATCTGGAGAGGAACCATTTTGGTAATATGGCGGGATAGGGCCTTGTATTTGTGTGTTCTCTACGGAGAAGGTCAGCACAGCGCCGTATTTGCCAGCTGAATGATGATTAGAATTCCAATCTACGGACAGTCTTCTTCATATGGGCTTTTCTGACTGTGCATCTCTACTGTCTGTGCCGCCTTGCTTGATAGTTGTCCTGGAGAAGTAGAATTGTAAGTGTGAATCCCTTGTACTCTCTCAACATCCTCTATATCTTCTTCTTGATTTATTCATTTGCTTTATCTAATTATTTCATACTCTCTCCGTCCAATAATAACTGTCTCAAGTTTGCCAAAAAATAGATGTATCCATACATGTTTCATGTCTAGATACATCCACTTTTTGACAAAACTTGAGACAATTATTATTGGATAGAGGGAGTATATTATTTCTAATTCAGTCTCTTAGAAATTATGTAGAGTATACATACTAATCAGAAAGCATTCGACAATATATATTTGCAAATTTTTGGCCAAATAGAAAAGGCAAGAAGTAAACGCTACGTGACATCTGCGCAGATGATTTTACTGAAAAACTCATTATCTAAAAGTATCTCAAACATGCAAAAGTGACAAAGCTATGAGATGTATAAACAATTATTCGTAATATGTTCTACGTGAGCTGAGGCAGTAAGCTAATCTGCTAAGCATTAGTTGTTGTTTCAAGCATAGATGGCGAGCTGAGTAGCAGCAGTTCCATGGCTTCTTGCGAAAATGAGCGGTCGAAGTTTCCACTCGGCCATCTGCAAGCAAGGGATTTTATGTGCAACATATCAATAAAAATAGGACCGTTAGGGAATTAATATCATAATCAGTGGAATTATATAAAAAATAAAAGAATATGCATGCTACGAACCGTTCAAATTACACTTCTGGTGATTTTCTTTTACCTTTTGATTTCTGCCTACCGTGCTTCATGCCCCAGCTCACCATGAAAACATTGACTCCTTTGAGCAAGACATTTCTTTACTAAATACATCGTACAGAAACTCAATAGTAAATAATAAGTGTTTATTCTAATTCTGTTATATACTCTGCAGTCTGCTCTCCATCTTGTCCTTGCATGGTTCCGGAGATCCGACCAGCTTTACCTCGAGTCCATCCTTTCATCATTCATGTTATAGTCTGCTCAATTTTATAGTGATGGATGGCGTACCTACCTTCACGCATTCACCTAGCACTCATTTAGACTCTATTGATAGAGTAGTTTGGACACCATGCAAATCCTCCGTAAAATAGATGTATTTCGAAACCAACCATTCATCCTTTGACGAAACTGCTAATTCAATTGATATGATAATTGTAGTTAGCCGATTAGCAGCTTGGCTTCCTTTTTTTGTGCAGCTGTTGTAACTGAATCTGCTGAACGTACGCCTCTGCCAATGTTTTGTGGGATTTTTATGTGCAACATATCAATAAAAAATAGGATCGTTAGGGAACTAATATTATCATCAGTGGAATTATATAAAAAATAAAATAATATGCATGCTACGAACCGTTCAAATTACACTTCTGGTGATTTTCTTTTACCTTTTGATTTCTGTCTACCGTGCTTCATGCCCAGCTCACCATGAAAACATTGACTCCTTTGAGCAAGACATTTCTTTACTAAATACATCGTACAGAAACTCAATACTAAATAATAAGGGTTTCCTCAAATTCTGTTATATACTCTGCAGTCTGCTCTCCATCTTGTCCTTTCATGGTTCCGGAGA
The DNA here is from genome assembly GCA_947311845.1 of Poa pratensis. Classification (NCBI taxonomy): domain Eukaryota; kingdom Viridiplantae; phylum Streptophyta; class Magnoliopsida; order Poales; family Poaceae; genus Poa; species Poa pratensis. The sequence continues at coordinate 106,342,639 of CAMZMU010000074.1, read as the reverse complement.
TCCTACCAGCTTTACCTCGAGTCCATCCTTTCATCATTCATGTTATAGTCTGCTCAATTTTATAGTGATGGATGGCGTACCTACCTTCATCCATTCACCTAGAACTCGGTTAGACTCTATTGATAGAGTAGTTTGGCGTTCATGCAAATCCTCCGTAAAATAGATGTATTGCGAAGCCAACCATTCATCCTTTGACGAAACTGCTAATTCAATTGATATGATAATTGTAGTTAGCCGATTAGCAGCTTGGCTTACTTTTTTGTGCAGCTGTAGTAACCGAATCTGCTGAACGTACGCCTCTGCCATGTTTTGTCTGTCAAAATAGTCATGGTTGGCCCTGTAAAACAAATTATATTTTTTTATGAAAAGGCAGATAGGGCTGCTTTTCATTGATTATATAAGAGAAGTACAGCGTGAAACTGTACTTTGTGGAGCAAGTACATACCATGTTTAGCCGGCCGACATGTCTCGGGGAGCCTGCCCGAGCGGAGCAACTCTCATGGCCCGGCTGCTCTTCTGGGCAAAACATTTTATGTGTTTTTCAATTAAATGTAATAGTTCGTTGGCAAACATGTTTGTACATGAAAAAAAAGTCCAATGCCATCATGCTCAAAACCTTGTTCTACGAAACTGCCGATATTTATTTTAATTTGTAGTTTTGTCTGGCTTTTTATTTTTGTCTGTTCCACTTTTAATTATCCGTTTGGGGATTTTCATATATATATTTATCAGAAAATAACAATCAAATCCAGGCTTTATTGACTATACCCCTAGCTTGATGTACTATATACTACAATGCAGTTGCATTACTGGCTATATCCTAGCTTCATTGATCACTTGGATCCTAAGACTGTGTAGTTATTTGTACATGTTCAGGTAGAGTTGCTGAAACATTTCTCTTCCGCTAAATTTTCTCATAGCTTGTTCTTTGTTTACATGCATATATTAACCACAATTTTTATTCGTCCGAGCCAACCAACGATATAATCTATCCGTTGCTTCTAATCACAATGTTCTTTTATGTTTTGATTTTTCCCGCCACTCATATTTGTTGCACCCCCGCTATGTTTTTTACTCTCAAGCACACACTACTATGCATGTTTATTCATCTACGAAATAGTTTATACATATGAGCCTAGGATACGCAAACATTGGTCTTTTTTTTTTTGCATATGAGTCTATTACATATTTTTCCACAAAAGAATCTTAGGTGTCTAAATCCAACTGTTAGTTTTCATATAAATATTATGCAGTTTGCTTTTGCTCCATATATTTTCGTAGTAATAGCATGCATGTTGCTATTTGATTCACTGAAAAGTTCTCTGATCCAAAAGTAAATGCATTTGTGGACTGTGGTGACAAAATTATTTAATAGAAGTCCTAGAATTTTTGCTTATATTTGTGCCTTCATATTTTCGTGTAATCGAATAGTGTTCGATTTAAAAATTATGGCCAAGCTCGGTCAGCGGTTCATGCATTTATTTAGAAAAACGTTATTTCACATGTGTCGCCTACATCAGAGAAGAAACGAAAGAGAAAATGAGCTAATCCCTTTACGTGCAAGGATCATGAACCAAGAGTTGCACCAAGAGAGTGGAGTACCTGGAGACATCGAGAATTAGATGGTCGAACTGGTGCCAATGGAGAGAGCCGCTTCTGCTTCTGCGTGGTGTCCTTGTCGCCCGCCGTCAACGGCCTCTACAACCAGGTTCCAATGGATCTAACGCGCCACCGTTGAAGTAAATACTTGAGTTGAATGATCAAACAAAAAAAAATTGTATACCCTTGTTCATTGCCTTGTCGATAAAACTGAACCCCTGATTAAAACATTGATATCTCGCCGCCGTACGCCATTGCTGATGCAGAGGCAGATTGAATTCTGGCGATTCTCTACTTTGACCTCATACTTGATTTTTTCTTGAACTGTACTCTTAATTGATCATCTAGAATTTTGAACTGTATTCTTAGTATCTGTATGATTGTCAGAAATCAGTGATTTAACTATAGAGAATGCACATGGAGGCGTGAGGATATTACTCTTACTTGAATTTTTCTTGAACTGCATATTTACTTAAATTTGATGGCGTCTATATCCTGCAAAAAAAAAAAACTGGGCCTTGGTTCAGTCCTTTGGCGTCTTGACGTGGCGAGTCTCGTGCTGGCTATATTTCTATCCCGCCTTGCATCCGAGCGTCCTGATGAAGCTGGCTCTTTCGTGACTGCATGAGGACCCGCAGTAGAGAGCATGAGGACCCTGGTGGCCAAGGAGGTAGAGAGCATGATGAAGCTGGCTCTTTCGTGACTGCATGAGGACCAGCGGTCCGAAGACGCGGCTGAGCATGGCTGTGGTAGCCGGCATGCTCGAGGGGTACCATGGAGCTGTGCGATCCGCGCGCAAGGTCTCTCGGGTTCTTCCGGCTGTACGGCCGCTGGTCGTTTGATCCGCCGCGTTCGGCATCCGATCGCCGTGTCAGCGTTCGCGTCTCGTTTGATCCGCCGCGTTCGGCATCCGATCGCCGTGTCAGCGTTCGCGTCGCCGGTGATCCACGCGCACGGTCTCACGGGTTCTTATGGCTGTACGGCCGCTGGTCGTTAGATCCGCCGCGTCAGGCATTCGATCGTCCTGTCAGCGTTCGCGTCGCCGGAATATCATCAAGCTGGACGTGAGGACGTGATGGTGCCTTCAAATCCGCCGACGGACTGCTATTGTGCCTTAGATTGGATCAATCATGTGTTCAAGTACGTCTGCTGGTTTGCATCCTAATTTGCATCCATCGACGGACATATATCTGCTGCGGGCAATTGTAGAGTCCATGAGTAACACGAATAGGGTAAGGGTAGCTTTTCCGATGAGATCTACGTTGATTAATCTGGATCATTGATATGTTGTAACAATAGGTGGTTTAATCCTGGCCGTTAAATCTCTTGTGTTTTAATTATATAATAGATTCCTTGTGTAAAAACTGTAGACTACATTATAATCTTGCTTTTTTCTTACATTAAGTAATGTCTAGATTTTGTGAAAAATGTTGTTGGATTAGTTACTTATATTTCGGTTATGTTAGTTCTATGGGTAGGGTCAACTCCAATGGGTCGACTCAAACGGCAACGTTTTGTGTCATCTTTTAATCCGTTTGGGTGGCCAGGTGGAGTCACCCGGTCTGCTGGTGCACCCAAACACAGGCGACACATTTCATTTTTCTATTTTTGATTCAAAAAAATATATATTAAGACCGCCAAAATTAAGTTAATAAAACTAAACAAACATATAACTAGAAATTAAACTCTAAATCTACTAGGGTGGCCGCCAGAGGCCTACTCGTGGTCTTTTGTCGATGAGGTTGATGACGACCAGAGGGGATAATGGCCACGGCGGCATTGTTGCCGCCACAGCAAGGCTTAGCCGTGCTGAGCCTCCACTGCGGAAGGAGGTGGTGGAGTACACACTTGATGTGGGCTCACACATGTTTAGTCTCCGGCGCAGCAAGGCCAACTTTTATCGTATCACATTGCTGTTCTATGGTTTTGCCGCGATGTCCAAGTGGTATGATGGTATCAGGAGCTGGAGAAACCTGATCACGACAATGCTGGTGCACATGTTGTTCCTGATTCTGATCTGCTGCCCAGAGCTCATCCTGCCTACCATCAGGACTGTGGAGCTATCGACACAGATCAAGGCACCCACCACACATGGACACTAAGCTATCCCAGGCTAAATTTCCGCACCCGGATGAGCTTGATGAGGAGTTCAACACATTCCCAACCAACAGACCAGCTGACATTGTAACATTGCGCGCTATGACAGGCTGAGGAGTGTTGTAGGTCCTGTGCAGACGGTGGTCGGGGACCTGGCGACGCAAGGTGAGAGAGCTCATTCGTTGCTGAACTGGGGGGACCCTCGGGCCACCGCCATCTTCATATTCTTGTCCCTCGTCATGGCCGTTGTGTTGTACATGACGCCATTCCAGATTTTGCTACTGATCACTATGCTTTACTTGCTGCGCCATCCCCGGTTCCGCAGCAGGATGCCCTCTGTCCCATTTCAACTTCTACAGAAGGTTGCCTGCCAAGTCCGGTTTGCTCCTTTGAGGCCAGAGCATTGAAACAGAAGATATTATGGGGGATCCTTGTAACATTGCCATGTCTCCCTCATTATGTTCCTTCTGATTAGCATCAAATCAGATGTGAATATAGTCGATTAATTTGAGGCAGTTGGTGGCCCAGTAATAAGGTGTAGGTTGATATGTTATCTACTTAGTTAGGCAGAAACCAAAGGGAATGACTGGATCCCTTCATAGTTTTGGATGGAAATTGTGGGTTCCTAATGTAGAGCACAAAGGAGGGGCGTAGGCTGATTTCCAGTGTGTTATGTTTATTATGTATTGGTGCCAATTTTGTTCATGTTTTGTTAATTTGGTTCCGTTTATCATGTCTCTGCCCCTGATCATGTTCTTTTGTGCATGTACGTGCTACTTATTTTTATTTGTTCAGAAATGAATGCGCCATTCTGTCTGAGACCTTTGATTTAGTGGTCATGCTCTGTACCTGCAGTTTTGCCCTCATCACGCAGTTTTACTGTGATGTTGTTGTAGAATGTTTGCTGCCATATTATGTTGGCTATCAGTACAAGTTGATCATGTTCAGGGCCTACAAAATGTAGAGCAAGAGGCAGGGCAAAGGATGAATTCCAGTGTGTTAGATTTATGTATTGGTACCAATGTTCATGTTTTGTTAATTTTGTTCCGTTTTTCATGTCTCTGCCCCTGATCATGTTCTTGTGTGCATGTACGTCCTATTTCTTTATCCTTTTATTCAGAAACGAATGTACCATTCTGTCGGAGATCTTCTTTCTTTTCGAAACTTCTGTGGGAGATCTTTGATTCAGTGGTCATGCTCTGGTACCTGCAGTTGTCCTCACCAGGAAGTTTTGCTGCGATGTTGTTGTAGCATGGTTGCTGGGATTGTGCTGGATATTAGTACAAACTCATCATCGTCGGGAGCTACAACATCGGATCATCTGTTACTCAATTTGTGTATTAATGCTTTTGAGTCTAAGTGCAGTCACCATTTCATGTAAACTGCCTTTGTCAATATACTGGAAAGTTGCCGTAATCTAGTGCGATATGTTCAGTGCAGAAAATAAGCAGCTGTTTTTTTCTTTTAGGTGCAGTTAGAGAAAAAAAAGATACTGAAAAAAAAGAACTATCAATGAGCTATAGTTGAAACGGATTGCCAAACTGTTGTGTCTCGGTGGCAATCTGGGCAGAGACCAAAGGCTGACGGAGGCCAGGTTCTGCGTGAGATGGAAGCGATCGTCTCAAACTTTCAGTGATTTTCTTTATCCTTTGTGCGTAGAGAAGCAAATAAGTCTGTCCACTTGTGTGTAAAGTAAGCTCTTTGTTTATCTTCTCCTGTAGCTTCTTTTGAACAAATCCCTGTATTTCTGATTGAGTCTGTTCAATCAGAATTGTTGATGTGTTTGGAATAAAATGCCAAAAAAAAATCTAGCTAACTAGCCAAGTTGAGGTATGCTGCTGGTAAGGTTGGGCCAAAGGTTCCCAATTCCCATCAGGTTCAGGTTCAGATTCAGTGTGTGTGTTTGACTTGGTTAAGTCACAATACATAGCATATACCATGGACTATTATTCATGGATCGGTCCAGCTGAAACTTCCTAAATCTTCCTCATGTCGTACACTACTCTCCATCTCTAGGCCCAAGCATTCTAAGGGCCACTCAAGTTGGAGAATGACAAGGAGAATCGCATGAAGGAGGATTTTTGGCTTGGGGAACAAAGACCGGCACCACTTGGAGAGGCAAAATCCAAGCCTCTTGAGCTTGTGGAATAAAATGTGGTATGGCTCGGTGTGGGAGATGGGCGCATCCCAAGAAGCTTTGACGATATCATCGAAACCCGGAAGGCGGAGCCAAAAGTTTTCGAACCGGAAAGTCCTCGGCTTGAACGGTCCACTATCATCGGCGAGGAGAAGAGGGCAATGGTCGGAGAGAGACGAAGAGAGTGCGTGGAGCACATGAGTTCCAAATCGGATATCCCACTCGGCGTTGCAAAAGGCGGCATCAAGCTTGCAAAGGGTCGGATTTAGCCTCCCGTTACTCCAAGTAAATCGGCGGTTTTGAAGGTGGATTTCATTGAGCTCACAAGTGTGCAAGGCGTTGCGGAAGCGAGTGATGCGGCGACGGTTGACGTTAGCTTTGTTCTTATCTCTAGCACGGTGAATTTGGTTGAAGTCGCCGAGGACCAACCAACGGACCCCAAGAGGAGGCTTGTGGGTGATGAGCTCGGCGAAGAAATCATCTTTTCTGTTGGCGGCCGTCGGCCCGTAGACGGTGGTTATATTGAAATCGCAGTCGGCATAGATGACATGAATGGAGGCCGACAAACAAAACTCAGTAGCCACAATATCTGTGACCTGGATGATCGAGTCATCCCAAAGCAACAAAATACCCCCTCTGGTTCCTAAAGCTGGCCTCTCAGCAAAGCCACGCAACCGATCCCCACCAATGAAAAAAGCATCAGACGCAGACACCGACTGTAACTTAGTTTCTTGCAAACAGACTAGTTGACAGGACGACGAGGCAAGAGTCTCGTTCACAGCAGCTTTACGAGCATCATCGTTTAACCCTCTAACATTCCAGCATAGCAAATTGATAAGGAAATCTAACATCGGAAACTAAAAGAGCCCAGGAAACCAACAGACAACAGAACCACATCAAACATCTGAAGCAGCAGCAGCTTCCGTCTCTGCTTCAACGTCCAGCCCCTGCGCACCGCCGTGGCCAATCAGAGCATCGTCAATGGCTTCATCAGCAGCCGTGTCCACCTTGAAGAGCTTCCTGATGGCTTGCATGACCTCTGTGTCGACCTTGTCCTTGAAGAGGTCGGAGAACTCCTGTAGCGCCGCGGCCGTGACTACCTGGCCGTCGGAGATGATCCCCAAGCCACGGCAAACCATTGCCTTGGCCGCACTGGCAATTGGAGCCACCTTGCCCTTGGCCTTCTTCTGGTCAGCAATGCGGCGAAGCGAGAACCCGCCCGTGCGCGTCATGGCCACGCCCGCCAAGGTCTTCCTCCTGTTGGTGGGGCGTAGCGGCGGAGACGAGGTTGGCGACGGGAGCAGTGGGCGGGTGCACGGCACAAACAGCGGGTCCGCAGCAGGCGGCGTTGCCGCCGCCACACGAGGGCGCTCCGGGGTGCGGCGAGGCGATGAGGCAGATACGAACGGCGGCGTGGCGGGCACGGGCGAGCTGTCGAAGCCTGGCGGGCGCGAGGGCGAGGAAGACAGGGCTGGCAGTGGCTGTTGGAGACGGTCCGGCGCGCAGAGCAGCAGGGCCGGTATGGCCGGCGAGCTGGAGGAGAGGTAGCGGGTCGCTGGTGCCTTGGATGAGCGCGACGACGAAGGCAGCACGGAAGTTGGCGTCGTGGGGGGGGGGGGGGCGTGAGAGCATCTCTGGAGGCTCGCCTGTCTGAGCGCGGTGAAGCGTGGCGAGCCATGGCACGGCTCTGGCGTGCAAGGGCCAGCTCTTCCTCGTCGGAGGACTCGACATCAGTGAAGGCCCCGTCCGCCGGCGGGAAAGCGTGCTGCAGCTTGGGCCTCGCATCAACCGGCAGCGTGACCACCGTGAGCCCCTCTCCCGGAAGAGGATCAGCAACGACCGGCGCACCGGCCCGCCCGTGCTCGGCTCCCCTGGTCCTGTTCCTGTTCCCCGAGCAGTCCCTGTCGCGCGGCTGCTCCTGCCTCCTATCTTCGTCTCTGCCGCGGTTGCGAGATGAGCGGGAGAGGCTCCGACGGATGGTGTCGCGCCACCCCCGCGAGGAGTCACGACCTCGCCTGTCGCGATCGTCATCGCCGTCCCTGTCGTGCTCCCGGTCCCGACGCCCATGGTGGTCCTCCTGGGCGCGCTCCACCCTGTCGCGCGCAACACGATCACCATCCTTCTGACCGAACTGCCAGGTGTACCTTGCAGGCGGCGGCTGTGGACCGTCCAGGGGGCCGGTCTGGTCCTCGGCGATGTCGAGATGGATGATGCAGCGCCGCTGCAGACCCCGACGACCACGCTCACGGATGCCGGGAGCAGCACTCGGGCCAGGCAGCGTGACCGAGCGGTCTCGCGGCACCAAGCTGGGGTGCTCCACCCACGCCCAAAGGCAGAGCGCCTTGGTGTACTCTCTGGTCTTGCAGCGTGATGCATGTAAAATGCATACATGAACTTTGCACTTTAATTGCTTATATTCCAATCATATTTGCATCATATAAGGGTTATATCAATGTTTTATAATGATTTTTGGGAATATTCATTTATTTCCTATTTTTATGGAATTAACCCTGCACAGGCAGAAAACCCCGTTTTCTTATTTTTAATGTTTCAGGGACCCAAACGTCAACGAAATCACCTGGAAATTTACGGGCGTCAATATTTGGAAGGAAGAAGACCTGTGGGCGAAGGAAGCGAACAAGCGGAGGCCCGAGGCCCAAACGGGGGTGGCCCACGCGGCCAGGTACTGTGGCCGCGTGGGCCCACCCGTTTGGCCCTCGTGGCTCCGTTGCCGTCGATCTTCGCTCCACCGACATTGTCTTGACCTAAAAACGCCTATAAAAAAGGTCTCCCGACGTTCTCTGGAAGGAGCGCCGCACAAACACAGAAACACCGAAACGGAGATCAGGAGCTGCAGATTGGAGGGGGAAAACTCCGGCGGGGCGCTGCCGGCGTGGTCTCCATCTTCTCCAACGACTTCTCCACCGTCTCCATGATGAAGAGGGAGTAGTCCACCTCTGAACTATGGGTTTGTGGAAGTAACTTATGTATCTCTCCTCTCTTGAGCTTCACTAATTAGCACCGTATGAGCTGTTGAACATGATTACGGTCACCGTTATACCTTTGTGGTGGATCTTTATGAGTTAATATATGTTTGAGATTGCAATGTTTGTTTCAGTTATGAGTATAGATGCATATTATGTACCCCGTTCTTGTCTACTTGTTTTGATCAAGCATGTTTATGAGAGCGTGTGTGGGGGAACGTGTGCATTAGTTGGAGTAACGGGGGGTGGCTAGTGCAGTGAACGTGAGAGAAAGTTCTGCGATCCACTTTGGTATCTTTACCTTACTTTGTTACCTCACTAGGGATAAACTAAAATACCATGCTACCGGGGATGTGGGCGTGACCATTTCCACTACTCCATGACTAGATCTAGCATGTTCTTATTTTCACTTCATGTCATGATACTTAATGCTATACTCTGAGTTATCTTAATTACTGAGGTGTTATGATTTAGTTCGCATCTTGGTGGAGTATAAGAGAGGTTAATAACCAAAAGATCTCTATGTTAGGACGTGATGCCCATATATCTAAGTAACTTGTTATCAAACCCTGTGTTGCAATCTCATATGTTAACTTTGTGTGTTCCATTGTCTACCACTTTATAAAGAGAGAGTGCATTTGTGAAACCATGAACCCCAGTCCATTTTTAATCATAAGAAACACCTTTCCAACACCATATACCCTTTTCTATTTTCAGCCATCATTAAATCCGAAAATACAAAAATACTTTTCATCTTGCATACATCATTCAAAAACCCAAAAATATCATTTGCCATTGCATCCACCATCATTGCATATTTATTTCTTGTTTGCATTGCATAACTATCCTGATATCATTCTTACACCTTGTGCTTGATAACCACAGGTGAGGTTGAGGACCAAAACATCTAACCTTGTTTTGTAGGTAACCAAAAGAAGGATAAGAAGATAAATCTACCACTTCAGATTCCCCGAGAGTTCGATATTAAACCCTCGAGTCACCCCTCGTGGGGAAAACTGTCTTCCACTTACTATACACTCTGCACTTGGAGTCTCAACCTAATCCCGTTTTCTTTTGCAGGTATCAAGGCCTTGCTCTTCGGGACCATCAAGACGTTTTCTGGCGCCGTTGCCGGGGAAATAGAAGCAACACCGCAATATATTCCCTCGTCAACTTAGCGCCAGCAAGTGTTTTCTGGCGCCGTTGCCGGGAATCGTAGCTGAGAGATTTATCCAAGGGTGTGCATCATCGCATTCATCTCACAACAAAGTCAACGTCACCAACTTGTGCTAACACCTAAGCTTGGGGAGGTTGCACCTACGTGAGCACCATCTTATCCATCTTTACTTACAAAGCAATTTATTTGTTTTGTTAGTGTCATTGCATATCATATCATATTTATTTCAGTTTTGCATAAAAAATTAAAAATACCAAAAAAAACTTGCTAAAATGAATCCTAGTGCTGAAATGAACAACTTTGGTCAATACTATGGAGAGTCATTGATGGATGCTTGGTATAGAATTAAGGACACTAGTAAAAATGGTGTCATTAAATATACTCCTGCCACTGTGATAAGAAACTTCTATAAAGGTATAGATGGCTGGTCGAAATGTTTTCTAGACTCATTGACTAGTGGAAAATTTGCTTCTGGAAATCCCTCACATGCTAATAATTTGATGGAAAATTTATTTGGGAATTCTATAGAATCCAAATATGAAACTGGGATCAAACAACTAAAAGCTTCTATGGATAGGTCAACTTTATGTCTACAAACTTATGTGAGGACTATCCTACTAAAAATGATTTGCATTCATTTATCCTTCATACCAAGTCTAGGATGAAAAAGACAAATAACACTCTTTCTGGAATCTCTTTGAAAATGGAAACAATATTGAACTATGCCAAGTCTAAAAAGAAGTTGACTAGGGAATTGAATGAAAGAATATCTTCTATGCTGGAACCTTTAGATAGGGATATTAAGAATCATGTTGAAGAGGAGGATGACCTCCAAATAGCCTTGAATCTTGCTTTAAAGAAAAGGAATGAGAATCTTGCTTGGGAAGAAGTTGAGGAAGTTAAAATGCTTAATGAAGTCAAGGATCCTTTGCTTGACTTAGAAAATTGTAGCTTGCATGAATTAATATCTATCTTACAAAAATTTGCAAGTGATCCTTCCATCAACACTAACCAAGCAGGTTTTGGTTCTTATATTGCTAATCATGTCTTGAAAGAAAAGATTGCTAGGTACAACCAAGAGGCTATGATACCACCTAAGCTTGGGGATATGTGGATACCTAAGGTACTAGTAACTATTGGAAAAGAGACACACCATGCCATACTTGATCTAGGATCTAGTGTCTCTGTTTTATCTAAAGAACTATATGAAGTGCTTGAATTGAAAAATCTTGAAAAATGCTCTATTGAACTAGCACTTGCTGATGACTCTATTAAACATGCTTTGGGAAAAGTAAGTGATGTTATGGTAGAGTTACATATGACTTTTGTGCCTGTGGATTTTCTAATCATGGACATGGGGAATAAAACCTCTAGTCCTATTATTCTTGGAAGACCTTTTCTTCGTACCACAGGTGCTATCATTGATTCAAAGGAAGGGAATGTAAAGTTTCAGTTTCCACACAAGAAGTGCATGGAACACTTTCCAAGGAAGAGGGAACCACCAAAGTTCAAGCTCCCTCATGAGCTTCGTCCACAATAAAACAACAAGTAAGAAGCCTAGCTATATGGCTATAAAGAAAGCGCTTTGCGGGAGGCAACCCGGTTATTTTTGTGTGTGATTTTTCTTTGTGTCCTCTTGCTGTAACAAGAGATTTTGTGTCTAGTTAGGTTCTGGAGTTTTTAATAAAGTGCCAAGTTTTACCCTTTTTGGTTTGAAAAAGTTGCTTATAGCGTTCGGAGATTTTATTCCTGCACGAGTCAGTGCACGGTATGATTTTTAATTCTTATTCTGTAACTCCGAATGAGCTCATATTTGAACTGTAGTTGCAACTTTTCATCCTCTGTATGCATGAATTTTTTCGGAATTTTTCGAGAAAGTTTGGTAGGGTAGAAAAATACGTTTTGCTGCTGCTGTTTTTCTGGACAGATTCTGTCCCATTTTGTTTGATGCATGCTTTGAGCTTTTAAGTTGAATCTTTTTGATCCAATTGAGTTTATGAGTAGGCATACAACATTATAACTTTCTGGACATGTCATATGAATTTTTGTTCAAGGATTATATGCAGCAAGGAACCTATTTGTTTATCACTATTAATGCACCCCACAGAAAAGAGATGGGAGAAACGGTGTTTTGAAGTTTTTTCACAGGGATTGGAGGAGATGCACCAAGAGCTATCCAAGGATGGTGAAGACCATAAGCTTGGGGATGTGAAGACAACCCCGCTGGACCTACACACTCTCGGTTTGCACACGTCCAACTTCTGTTTTTCGATCGAAACACTTTATCGCATAAACTTGGAGCGTCGTTTTTTGTTTTTGTTTGAGTCTTGAGAGACCACCACACTATCAATTATATATGAGAGAGCTACTGGAAATATGGGTTGAAATATGTTGGATGCTTTTATAAGATTGGGAAAAGGGATGTTTGATTGATTTTTAATGATACATATAGTTGCATGATTCATGAGCTTGTTTATGAGTAATAGTTTGCAAATTCTTTTTGTAGAGCTATCACTTATTCATGTTTTGGTGCTGATTGTTATTTACTTGGTTTAACATGGATTAGTTAGTTCTATGGACACTCATGCATGCATCTAGATGGTCAACTTTCTCCTTTTGCTAGCCCAAAAACTCCAACAAGCAAAAACTTGTTTCCAACACCTTCAACCAAAGTTATTCCAGTGAGTCCACCATATCTACCTATTGGCTTTATGCTATTCCGAGTATGTTTAACATGTTGTTTGTGTTATCTTACCTCTGAATGAAAATGTTTATGTTATTGATTGCAATGGAAAAAATTGGTTATATAGCTCTCACGAACTTGATGCACAATGTTCTTTTATTTGCATAATAAAACTTGACCCATTGTGATTAAGATTATGATGTTTGTGGCTTGATGAATGTTTTGGGTTGGAAGTTAGCCCATATGTGCTGTCACATGGCAAGCTTTCAACATGCTCTTCATCTCATTTAGTTGATATCATGTGCTTTTGTCTATGGATGCTTATCATGTTGAAATAAATGTGGAAATAGAGTGAGTTTAAATGAGTTTGTGTAAATGGTTAGAGAGACGCCTGGGCCGCTAATCTAAGCCATGCATCATTCATGGTGGAAATTTACTTACATACTATGGTGAACCTTCTGTGATACACCTTGCAATAAAAAACTATTCCAAATGGTAAATAAAAAGGGTGTTGAGATTGTTCATTTTGTTTGTTTGTCTTGTCATTTTGATATGGGCTTGTTCCATATCTTGGGACAAGAGGTACCCCAGTTGACGCTCTTGATGATACTATTATGCTTACAATGATATTTAATTGAACTTGCTTTGTTTCCCAAGTTGAGTAACACATGGTGTAAGTAATTGTATTCAAGGGGCATGGGACATTCAACCCATTCTTTATCAAGCACACTACTCATATTTGCTTTCACTTTAACCTTAATCATTGCGAACCAAGACCCAAAAGGGCCCTGCTTTTTACTGAAAGCAAGGTATGACCATACACCACTGGGAAAACCAGCGTATCAAAGTTAATGCAAGCGCAACCAAACTCCACCAGAGAATAGGAAGATTACAAACCCACCACCACCAGGCAGCTAGAGAAACTACTGCCCTACAGGCCAACTACTAAGCAAGGAGCCTAAAAAAACCTATCCAACACCTCTGCGTGAAGAGAGAATGAAATGCATCGTTTTTGTAGACGTTTGTAGGCGCTCCAACATGATGCTCCAATCCTTCTTACGCTTGGCCGACACCAACGGAGTCCACTGCGATAAGAGAGAAATAGCTTTGTAATGTTAGTCGCAGGGGAGCTACAAATCTTATTGTTAAAAACGTAGTCATTTCGAGTTAGCCAAATGGTCCACACCATCGAGCCAAACAAAGACCAACCAAGAAAGTTGTTATTACCCCCATGTCTCTCCAAACACATATCCGCAAACTCTTCAAAATTAGAAGGAACTTTCGCCCAATTCAAAGCCAATTTCGCCCACCACCAGCAAAAATGTGACAAGGGGCAGTTGAAGATCAAATGATTAGCCGTTTCTAGTTCACCACACAGTTTACAATTAGCATCCCTTGGCCAACCTTTCGCTTTAAGATCTACCGTCACCTGAATCCTTCCTCTAACGCACATCCAGATAAAGTTTTTCACTTTCAAAGGCATGTTACTCTTCCACATATCAAGCATACAGTTGTCCTTCACCCCTGGATCAACTATCATCTCATACATAGATTTTGAAGTATATTTACCCGTGGTCGACAGCACCCAATACCCCACATCCGGCTGATCTGACAAAACAGCCCCTTCAAGCAAACTTTGGATTTGTCTCCACTCATCCATTTCGTTAGGACCAAAAGACCTTCTAAAGTTTAAAGCTAGACCACGAGTAGTAATCACATTAGACGCCAAAATATCTGGGTTATCACAGCACTTAAAAATATTAGGGAAACACACACTCAGTGGAACCTGCCCTTTCCACCTATCCCTCCAGAAGCAAACTTTCTTGCCGTTACCCAGGTGATAGGCAATACCCTTACACGCCCAGTTTTTACCGCATGTAAACCTTTCCAGAACTGCGACCCTCCAGCACTATCAGACTGGAAAAAACTACCCTCACCTAGGTACTTTTTCCTAAGAATCTGATAGCTCAGATCAGTGTCTCCCCGTTCAAGTTTTACAATCCATTTCACCAAGAAAGCTGTATTTCTAGCTTTGGTATCCACAAAACCTAGACCACCCATGTGTTTTGGTTTGCAAAGATTCGCCCAACGTACCATATGGTATTTGCTATGGTTACCATTTCCTTCCCAAAAGAACTTAGCTCTAACCATATCAGCTTTATAATGGATCCCATCCGGCAACCAGTAAAAGCCTAAGATATGATTAGGGATATTATCCAAGCAAGAGTCGATCAACACCGATCTCCCACCAGACGAAGCAGGCATCCAAGTACTCAGCCTTTTCTGAATTTTTGTTGGCCAAAACTCAAAATCAGAGGAGAGTAACTTCCTATGAGAAATCGGGATCCCAAGATACTTCATCGGGAAATCACCAATTTCGCAATTAAACAAATTCGCCACTCGACGTTGCTCTTCCTGACTCACCCCAAAAACCGAAATTTCACTCTTTTGAAAATTAATCTTCAATCCCGACATAGCCTCGTAACAAAACAGCAAAAACTTGACAGTGGTAATAGAATTATCATCACATTCTAGAAATAACAACGTGTCATCGGCATACTGTAAATGCGTGACACCTCCCTCAACAAGATGAGGAACTAATCCTTTCAAATGACCCGCCTCCTTAGCAGCAGAGAACATTGCTCCCAACGCATCTGCCACCGCATTAAACAAGATTGGCGACAAGGGGTCACCTTGACGCAACCCCTTAAAGGTGCTAAAGTAATCACCATGCTCTCCATTTATGTTAATGCAAACTTTACCAGATTCCACTGCCAGCACAATCCACTGAATCCACTTCTCATTAAAACCTTTTTTTCTCAAAACATCTCGTAGGAAACTCCAATGAATCTTGTCATACGCCTTCTCGAAGTCTAATTTGAGGACAATACCCCTCAAATTAGACCTTTTTAATTCATGAATCACTTCATGAAAAACAGTCACTCCTTCCAAAATATCTCTCCCTGGGACAAAAGCTGTCTGAGAAGGATGAATAATCTTATCCGCTACAGCAGTAATCCTGTTTGTTAAAACTTTTGTAATGATTTTGAAGCTCACATTTAAGAGGCAAATAGGCCGAAAATGTCGAATAACATTCGCCCCTTTGACTTTGGGAATGAGAGTGATTACCCCGTAATTCAATCTCCCCAAGTTCAACCTTCCCGCATACATCATCCAGCATCTCTTTCACAAAGAATTTCAAATTATCCCAAAATTCCTTATAGAACCCTACAGGAAAACCGTCTGGGCCCGGAGCCGTGTTGGTTTTCATCTCTTTGACTGCCTTAGAGACCTCCTCCATCGAGAAAGGTGCAATAAGCGCCTCGTTGTCATTTTCATCTATTTTTCAGTAGTTCTCCACACATCTGCATTAATTCTCACCTGAGAAATTGGTTCCTTCCCAAACAAATTTTTGTAGAAATCTGTAATATGTCGTTTCAACATCTCCTTGTCCTCAATCAGTATCCCTTCGTCCTCCAACGAAAGGATTTCTGACTTACGCCTCCTTCCATTCGCTACCGAATGAAAGAAGGCAGTGTTATTATCTCCTTGGAGCAACCACTTTTCACCACCTCTTCGTTGCCAATAAACTTCTTCCTGTGCATAAATCTGCGCCAACTTAGATTCAACCTCATATCTCTGCTTCCAACCATCCGTTGAAAGAGTACCCATATCACCTTCTTCATCAAACTCAGCGAGAGCTTTCAACAAACTCTCTTTGGCTCTTCTGGTTTCACCCTTAATATTAGCAGTCCAGCCTTTCATAAACTTCCTAAGACTTTGTTGCTGTTTTTTCCAGTAATCAAGAATTTTTTCCCCTGTCGAGCGGCCATTTTTCAATCACTACTGATTTGAAGTTTGGAATTAAAAGCCAGGCTGGCTCCATTTTAAAAGGCCTGATAGGCAACACTTTCCCTACTCCCAAGTAAACAAAAATTGGAGAATGATCAGAGCCCACTCTAGTTTTTGACACTGCCGAGGAAAGGGGATAAAGATTTTCCCAAGAATTGGACATAAGGATTCTATCAAGCACCTCCATCGTAGGGTTGCACTGCTTATTGGTCCATGTATACTTGCCCCCTCCCCGATGCATCTCTCTCAAGCAAAGCAGATTAATCATACAGTTAAATTTGGACATTAGGGTTTTATGAAGAACCCCACTAGACTTCTCATCATCAAACCGGATCAAATTAAAATCCCCACCCATAATCACAGGATGAGGCAGACCCAGAACTTTGTCCGTAATCTCTGCAAAAAATAGATCCTTCCGATCCATTTGTGCAGGACCATAGATATTAAAAATTTCCCAACATCTTTTGGTCTTTTTATCACGCACCAACGTGCTGACAAAAAACTCACCTTGATCTTGATGAATGACTTCAAAAAAATCAGTTCTCACCCCCAGCAAGAGACCACCCGAATGACCAATCGCTGGCTTAATATTCCAATCATAAGCAAAACCACCTCCAATCGCATTCAAAACCTTCTTAGACATATTTACTTTAATTGTCTCTTGCAGACAAATAAAAAGAACCTCTCTTTGCAAACAAAATCGAGAATCTGTGCTGCCTACCAACAGCTCCCACCCCCTAGCATTATAAAAGAGAATCGACATAACTACTTTCCTCTTTTCCTACCACGCCCTCGGCCACCCTTCTTTTTACTCCTACCTTTGGAATTACTTCCTCCACCCCCAGACTTGTTCCTAGAATTACTTCTAGGAGTCTTCACTCCTAGATTAAATTCCAGATCGATCGCAGATTCCATATCTCTTAAAGGCGATTGGGGAACCTCCAGTTCATCATCTATCACAGTGTCAATATTGCCAGGAACAACCTCGGACTGCTCCTTGTTATTCCTGTTAATTCCCTCCTCACCTTCCTTATCCCCAAATTTATTCACCTTTTTCTTATTCCTAACTTTTAAATCTTGCTTACACTCAGAAGCGGACTGCTCCACTTCTGATTTAGCAATTTCTGCTGCCAGTTCTTTTTCACGTTGCAATTTATCCCTAGCAGCAGCTAACACTGCCTCAGCTAACTCCTTAGTTTTAAAAATATTTATTTGTTGGTTTATTTCTCTCTCGAATCCCCCAAAATAACCCCACTATCTTCAGCAATTTTCTCTAAAACATGATTTGGACAAGAGTTAAAGACATGAAAAGGGTTGAGCGTACCAGCAATGTCATTCTTCTTAAGCGCCCGTTGCTCTGCACGAGTTTGAACTGCAAGACCATCATTATTCTTCATCAACCTGACACTCTGTCTGAGAGCAATAACTGGTTCTATCACTTCAGGTGAAGTTTTCTTCTTGGAATGAGACACCAAAGTCCAATCTGGCAAACCATCTCCTTCCTTCTGGTCACAAGGTATCGGGACCACCGGGGACTCCTCATCAGTGATCACCTCTGGAATATCGACCTTCTCATCATCAGGGGTACAATTAATCTCGCTCTTTTCCTCAATCTCTTCTTCGATTTGTGTAGATACAAACTTGATGTCTAGCGTGGGTTTGTCTCTGTGCATTACTTCAGCATCACACTTCTTGCTTCCCCCACCAGCACCTTCTTTTTCCTTAGAGGGTTGGAAGCTCCCAGACGAGCCCGCCCCAAAAGTTTCATTTCCTTTATCTTCTTTACCCTTGGTATTCTTCCCTTTCTCACCTTGATCTTTGCTTTTCTTACTGTCTTCCTCCTGATCATCACTATCATACTCCTTGTTTTTCTTACCCTTGGAGAACCTAGCAGAAGAGGATTCTGCCACAGTTTCTACCTCCCATTCGAGCCGAAAGCCCCTTCCATTAATGTACACATTATAAAAACCATCCACCTTACTCTTATCTTTACAAGCAATTCTTGCTCTGACTGGAAGAGACCCACAGAGAGCTCACATCCACTTGTCTAGGTTCACCTGGTTGGAAGCATAGAGCCCACACTGCGTCTTCAATCCTAGCCCAGTCAGGTAGCCCATACAGTTTAGCCCAAGTCTCTTCTAACATACCAAAAGCTTCAAACTCGCAGGCAGCATTCACCACTTTAGCATTGACTGACTCATCAGAATGAATGTGAACCCATTCACAAACTTTGTCACATATCTGCGGCTTGCTGCATCTGGAAATTCCACCAAGAACTTGTTATCACCCAAGGGTTTGAGTCTCCAATTCCAGTCTATTTCATAGAGCAAATCCAACTCCCTGACCACCACCTCTCCATCACATTCTCCAGACAGAATCGTTAGAACTCCAGCCACTGTCTTTGGTGTAGTTACTTCCTCTGGGACCTCAATTCGCAGACTATAGAACATTTTGTCTCCTGCACCACCACCACAGATCATGAGTTCTGGTTTTGCTTTCTTCTCCACACACTGCGTAGACACATGACCTTCTTGTTTGCACACATAACAGGTTGGACGGGCAGTGCAATCCTTCTGCAGGTGACCATGCTTTGTGCAATTGTGACAATAAAGCACACTTTTCTTTTTGCTCAGTTGCTGAACATCTCCACTTCCTGCTGCCTCAGGGGTGATTGCGCTACTTCCCGGCTTCACCATAGACACCTTGAGTTTCTCCCTGAGACTCAGTTCCTCCTGGATTTCCTCCTCTGTCGGTACTTAGTTGCTCTTGGATTTCCTCCCGAAGCTCGCGGTGGCACCTGATGACCTACGCCATCACGATACACCGGGAAATTACCTCTCCCTCCATTCCAGTCTCGATCTCCCACCGGGCGCTTGTTTCTGTGATCAAAAGGCTCCGCTCTCCGATCTCCCTGACCGCCAGAGCCTCCACCCTGATGGAAATTGGCAGGCCTCTTGGGTGGAAATCGCCCATCACGATCCCCACCGCCCCCCTGCGGATTCTGCCGGTACATCTCCGCCACCACCGCCGCAAAAGATCTCCCGTCCACCAGCCGAACCGCCGATCTGGTAACTCTCTGAGCCCCGCCGCCAAAGCGTCTCACCTCTTCTCTCGAAGCTAGAAAACCTAGAGTATCAGGCGAAATATTTTTTGCCTTCTTTATCCAGATCCAGGCACCCTTCGTACCCAATCTCGCCACCCACTCCTTGACGGGCTGGGCCACCCCGTCCCACTGGACTCCCCAGAGCTCGGCCCAACCCAAGTACCAGCTCGCCATTGCTGGCCCAGCTCAGCCTCCTGTTGGGACATATTTTTTTCCTCCTTATCCAGCGTAACCGGTCCTCTGTTTTCCGGTGCACGGGTTCTAGTTCCGGCGATCACCGTCTCCCTTACAATTCCGGCACCATAACTTCGAAGGACCTGCGTCCTTCAAATCCTTACAGCCAAACGAGTCTCTCCGAACCCGTGCTACAAACTGGGCAGTAGGAGGACGAACCTCACCATTTTTCTTCAGAGCTGCTGCGACAAATTGCCCCAAATTAGGATTCGAACTTGTTTCCTTTATCTGAATACACGCATTCGTTTCAATTGCCAGTCTCCTCTGTGCTGCAGATAGATCATCCGCCGGAGCGAAAAATCCACACGAATCCGAGGGGGCCTGCGCCTCTCTCTTGATTCTGCGAAATTCCTCCGCGACTTCATCATCAAACACCTCGTCTGCTCTCTTACATTCTTCATCACCGGAGCAGCCTCCCGTGATGAAGGAGGAATCAGAGCCCCAATCACCGCTCGATGACATGGGAAAACTATCTCATCACCGATACCAACGCAATCACCAACGCGCAACAGACGCGCATCAACCGCAACTGAATCCTCATCCCTAAGGATAATTCGCCCCCCCTGCATCAGGACGATCTCACCTTCATGCAGTCGAGGCTGGGCCACAAGGAGAAGCGTGGAGAACGATGCTCGCCAACGCTGCAGCACCATCTCTGCGTTCGCCGATCCATCCCCCCGAATCAAGGCTTTGAGGTATTGGAGTCCATCAGTCTTCGAACCCTGGGAACGAGAAACACCAACTGCCGTTTCCGGCACGGCATCGCCCGCACCCTGCTTGATTCCGGCAATCGGCACACCCGATTTCACCGGTACCACCTCCGCCAAATTGGCCGCACCACCCGGCGCCACCATACCGAAGCGAAGCGGCAGCAGCGGTGAAGGAAGGGGAACAGAGTTAGGTGGAGGCAGAAACGGGAACGAAAGCAAAAGCGGCCTCTCCGCCTTCGGAATCGCCTTCGCCATCTCCGCGAGCGAAGGGAAAGAGCTGGGGATACGCGGGAGGAGCTCGCGCATCCCGGGCGGTCGTGGATCCTCCACCCGGGGAGGAATTCCGCCATGGCCACCCGCCGAGGTCTCCGCGCGCTTCCGTGCGAGAGACCTCCAGGTGTGATTCCTTCGGATCATGGCGCTGGATTGATATGCCTCCTCTTCTGGGCGCGCGCGTGTGCCGCGCTCTTTAACCTTAATCATTCAATATGCTATGATAGGGGCAATGAGAGCTTGACACCAATGAATACCTTATTGCAATCATTAACTTAAGTAGAAGAGTTTGGAGGTTGGATGAAACTTATGCATGCTTTACCTCTACTCACATATACATCTTTCCAAAGTGTACACTTATCATATTCAGATTTTCATCTACACTCTATGACCATTGTAGGATGTTCTACTTATCATTATGCATACATGTGTTCCATATTACTTGCTACCATGTTACACTTTGTGAACTATCAATGAACATCCTTGTCTTGAATACTTGATATCACTTCATAAACTATTTACATATTGCTACTCCTTTGAAGAATGAATCATTTGACTATATGCAGCAATTGTAATCATCTTTGATATCCATTATTAAGTATTAAATTGCAAAGTCCATGTTAGTTTTATCATCTTCATACTCGAGGACGAGCATGGATTAAGCTTGGGGATGTTGATGCATGTAAAATGCATACATGAACTTTGCACTTTAATTGCTTATATTCCAATCATATTTGCATCATATAAGGATTATATCAATGTTTTATAATGATTTTTGGGAATATTCATTTATTTCCTATTTTTATGGAATTAACCCTGCACAGGCAGAAAACCCCGTTTTCTTATTTTAATGTTTCAGGGACCCAAACGTCAACGAAATCACCTGGAAATTTACGGGCGTCAATATTTGGAAGGAAGAAGACCTGTGGGCAAAGGAAGCGAACAAGCGGAGGCCCGAGGCCCAAACGGGGGTGGCCCACGCGGCCAGGTACTGTGGCCGCGTGGGGCCCACCCGTTTGGCCCTCGTGGCTCCGTTGCCGTCGATCTTCGCTCCACCGACATTGTCTTGATCTAAAAACGCCTATAAAAAAGGTCCCTCGACGTTCTCTGGAAGGAGCGCCGCACAAACACAGAAACACCGAAACGGAGATCAGGAGCTGCAGATTGGAGGGGGAAAACTCCGGCGGGGCGCTGCCGGCGTGGTCTCCATCTTCTCCAACGACTTCTCCACCGTCTCCATGATGAAGAGGGAGTAGTCCACCTCTGGACTATGGTTTTGTGGAAGTAACTTATGTATCTCTCCTCTCTTGAGCTTCACTAATTAGCACCGTATGAGCTGCTGAACATGATTACGGTCACCGTTGTAATACCTTTGTGGTGGATCTTTATGAGTTAATATATGTTTGAGATTGCAATGTTTGTTTCAGTTATGAGTATAGATGCATATTATGTACCCCGTTCTTGTCTACTTGTTTTGATCAAGCATGTTTATGAGAGCGTGTGTGGGGGAACGTGTGCATTAGTTGGAGTAACGGGGGGTGGCTAGTGCAGTGAACGTGAGAGAAAGTTCTGCGATCCACTTTGGTATCTTTACCTTACTTTGTTACCTCACTAGGGATAAACTAAAATACCATGCTACCGGGGATGTGGGCGTGACCATTTCCACTACTCCATGACTAGATCTAGCATGTTCTTATTTTCACTTCATGTCATGATACTTAATGCTATACTCTGAGTTATCTTAATTACTGAGCTGTTATGATTTAGTTCGCATCTTGGTGGAGTATAAGAGAGGTTAATAAGCAAAAGATCTCTATGTTAGGACGTGATGCCCATATATCTAAGTAACTTGTTATCAAACCCTGTGTTGCAATCTCATATGTTAACTTTGTGTGTTCCATTGTCTCCACTTTATAAAGAGAGAGTGCATTTGTGAAACCATGAACCCCAGTCCATTTTTAATCATAAGAAACACCTTTCCAACACCATATACCACTTTTCTATTTTCAGCCATCATTAAATCCGAAAATACAAAATATTTTTCATCTTGCATACATCATTCAAAAACCCAAAAATATCATTTGCCATTGCATCCACCATCATTGCATATTTATTTCTTGTTTGCATTGCATAACTATCCTGATATCATTCTTACACCTTGTGCTTGACAACCACAGGTGAGGTTGAGGACCAAAACATCTAACCTTGTTTTGTAGGTAACCAAAAGAAGGATAAGAAGATAAATCTACCAATTCAGATTTCGCGAGAGTTCGATATTAAACCCTCGAGTCACCCCTCGTGGGGAAAACTGTCTTCCACTTACTATACACTCTGCACTTGGAGTCTCAACCTAATCCCGTTTTCTTTTGCAGGTATCAAGGCCTTGCTCTTCGGGACCATCACAGCGCGGCTCGATATAGTCGATGGAGCAAGCGCGCCCGATAGCCTGCTGCGCCGCCACGTCGTTCCAGGCGTAGAGCGGAACCTTCTCGATGCAGAGGCGAACATGGTACTGGAGATTGACCTGCTCGGCATGG
Source organism: Poa pratensis (assembly GCA_947311845.1). Classification (NCBI taxonomy): domain Eukaryota; kingdom Viridiplantae; phylum Streptophyta; class Magnoliopsida; order Poales; family Poaceae; genus Poa; species Poa pratensis. The sequence goes on along the minus strand of CAMZMU010000074.1, from coordinate 106,319,253 downwards.
TCCTCGAGCCGCCAAGGACGGACCTGCACGCGGAGCGTGCCGAACGGGAAGATGTGGCGAGCCACGACGGCGTCCCGGTGGTGAGGATGCATGAAGCGCACCAAGTAGGGCTCGGGGAAGTGCTCAGTGACGCTGAAGTCGTCCGGGTCCGCGGCCGCAACGGAAGCCAGAGCGCGCACCATGGCGCCCATGGCGTCCCTCGCCGGCGGCCGGTCAAACCACGCGTAGGCAGCGCAGGTGAGGAGCGTGGTGGCCTCCGCGTTCATCGCGGGCGTGGAGTGGATGACGACGGAGTCCTCGTCCGGCCTTGGGTCACCGCGAGCCATGGCGGGCAACAGCGCGGGCCGGGGCGGATGGGCAGGAGCTGCAGCAGACCTGATGAGTTTCCGATAGGCGCGCGGGGCCGGCTATGCAGTACTTGGACTTGGTGGCTGCTCTGGAGGGTGGACGCAGGAGCGAGCGCGGTGGCCACAGCGAAAACAACGGCGACACTTCACCGGGTCTCTGCACTCAGATGCCCTGTGAGCAAATCTTCCCTTCCCTTTGTATAGGCAGTGGAAACACCGGCCCGCGAGCCAGGCAGGTGGAGGTGGGCGGGGCACATTGAGGGCGGCCAGCTGCGTTGAAGGCAAAGCCGCGCCGCGCGGGGGATGGGACGGCGGCGCATCCCGTCGACCTCGGTCAGCAGCCTCGAGCCCCTCCCTCTGATGCAATGAAGGAGGAGGCATGGGAGCAGCGGGTCGGTCGGCATTGAAGGCATCGCGCCAGCCCAGCCACCCACTATGCGCATTGAAGCGGCACGTAGCCCGCCCAGGTGGCGTCTGCTGTCCAGCAGGACAGAGGAGCTCGGGCGGCGTCTCGGGAACCACCTCACTGCCGGCCGGCGACGCACGCGGAGGAGGGGACGGCAAATCCAGATCTTCAGAAACGGCTATTACCTGGGGCACGAATCCCGCGGGGATTCTGGCTGGTGGAGGAGGCAGCAGCGAGGGGAAAGCCGCGGCCGCAGCGGCGGCGGCGGACGGCGCGGTCGGGGCGGCCGGCACCACGGCGGGGAAGCGGGGCGGCGCGGGCGCGCTTGAGCTCCAGTCCTGCATCTTACCGTTGCGTGTTTTTTTAAGCTTCCTTCTAGACAAATGCGGGGCAGCTTTCCTTTGAGGAGCACGTGCTTCATGCTCGCCTCAAACGCAAGGTTCTAAGCTTATCCATCCTTGAGAGGGCTCGGAAAAAGCAATGCTCTCGCATCCGGAATGTCAAAGAGGGAGACGCAAACACTAAGTTCTTTCACCTTAAAGTGAATTGGAGACGCCGGAAAAATTTCATGCACCGTCTCAAGCACAACAACGGTTGGGTGACGGAGCACGAGCACAAGGAGGAGATTATTCTTGCCCATTTCACTTCGGCCCTAGGGAAGGGGGAGACGAGGACGCATGATTTCAAGTGGGATGAGCTTCACTTCAACAATCCGGACCTAGAGGACTTGGCCGCTCCCATCTCGGAGGAGGAGGTCAAGAGTGCTATTCATGCTATGTCTAATGACAAGGCTCCTGGCTCGGATCGTTTCACCGGGGCTTTCTTGAAGAGATGTTGGGAGATTATTAAAGTTGATGTGATGCGGGTTGTTGGATGCTTTGGCAACCTCCACACAAACAATTTGCATTGGCTCAACTCCGCTAATGTGGTGTTGCTCCCCAAAAAAGAAGGCGCCGAGGAGATCACCGACTATAGGCCTATAAGCCTCGTTCATGCCATTGCGAAAATTGTTACCAAGGTTCTTGCTCTTCGCCTTGGGCCTCTCATGGACGAGCTTGTCTCCAACGCCCAAAGCGCCTTCATAAAGAAACGGAGCATCCACGACAACTTCCTATACGTCAAGAATTTGGCTAAAAGGCTCCACAAGAACAAAAAGCCGTCGCTTCTCTTCAAGTTGGACATCCGGAAAGCATTTGATTCGGTTAGATGGGATTTTATTCTTGATCTTCTTCAACGAAGGGGTTTTCCGAGTCGCTTTCGGAATTGGATTGCCGCTCTCTTGTACACCTCCACTTCGCGCATCCTCCTCAATGGTGTGGCCGGGCTACCCATCCACCATGGCCGGGGGCTTAGGCAAGGGGACCCCCTCTCGCCACTCCTCTTCGTCCTCGCCATCGACCCGCTCCAACAACTTCTTAAGAAGGCCACCACTCTTGGGTTGCTTCACAAAATTCGGGGTAGGGGAACCGTTTTGCGAACTTCGCTCTACGCGGACGATGCGGCAATCTTTGTGGCGCCCTTCAAGGAAGATATTCAAAATCTCACGAGCATTCTTCGCGGTTTCGGTGTTGTCACGGGCCTTTGCACCAACTTTGAAAAAAGCTCCGTTGTCCCTATTCGTTGTGGCGGTGTCGACCTTGATGATATTCTCGAGGGTCTTCCGGTGTTGCGGGCTTCCTTTCCCATGAGATACCTTGGCTTGCCTCTCTCTATTTGGCAATTACGGATGGTCGACTTCCAACCTCTCGTGGACAAATGTGCGGGGAAGGTTCCCGCTTGGTTTGGGAGGTTCTTCACCATGGCCGGCCGGGGCACGCTTGTCAAGTCGGTTCTAGCTTCCCAAGCTATCTACCACTTGACACCCTTGATTGTCCCTCCGGGCCTCACTACCAAGCTTAACAAGATCTACCGTGCTTTCTTTTGGGCGGGCACCGACAAAGTTTCCGGTGGGCAATGCAAGGTTAATTGGGAAGCCGTTTGTCGCCCCACCAACATTGGGGGTCTAGGGATTCTTCACACCGACAAGTTTGCGAGGGCCTTGCGGCTAAGGTGGCCATGGCTTATTTGGAATGACCCAAACAAAATTTGGGCGGGATTGGGTACACCTTGCACTAAGGAGGATATGGACCTCTTCTACGCTTCTACAACAATTACCGTTGGGGATGGGATGAAGACCCACTTTTGGGAGGCGCCGTGGCTTGATGGGCTCAAACCCAAGGAGATTGCGCCGCTTATCTATGTTGCCTCCTCTAGGAAGAATTGGTCCATCCATCAAGCCTTGTTAAATGACGCTTGGATCCACAAGATAAAATTAGATGAACATTTCTCCATGCAACACTTGCTCGAATTCGTTGACCTATGGGCTTTGTTGCAAAACTTCAACTTGGATGCCTCTACCGAAGACTCCATTGTGTGGAACCTCACGGCGGATGGGGAGTACTCCGCCAAGTCGGCCTACCAAGCTCAATTCTTGGGCGCTATCTCCTCCGACATGAGGTGCTTGGTGTGGAAGGTTTGGGCTCCCCCGAAGACCAAGTACTTTGTGTGGCTTGCTCTCCAAAACCGGCTTTGGACGGCGGACCGCCTTGCTCGGAGAGGTTGGCAAAATTTTGGGCTTTGCCCTCTTTGCAAAACTACGCCCGAGACGGTCGATCACCTCCTCCTTCATTGCCGCTTCACCACTAGAAATTGGTCTCTTTTGAAGGCTTGGCTTGGCCTCTCTTTTGACCAAGCCCTTTGGCCGACTCTCTCCCTCAAGGAGTGGTGGCAACATATGACCGGAGGTGGCGTCTTCAACCGCAAAGCCTTGGCCTCCCTTGCCCTCTTGACGTCTTGGGAAATTTGGAATGAGAGGAACGCTAGGGTGTTCTGCAACAAATATACATCCTCGCAAGCCATTCTATCGAAGATCAAGAACGAGGCTAAAATTTGGGCCCTCGCAGGAGCGAAACGTTTAGGAGAAATTTTACCGGGAGAGTAATCCGGTTGTATCTTATTTTCGGTCTTGTTAAATTTGTTGTTCCAACTCTCTCTTAATTAATATAAGGGGCAAAGCTTTTGCCCCACAGTTTCTAAAAAAAAAGGGCCACTTCTTTTGGGCTTCTGGGGCTGCTTCTAGGTCCCAGGCAGCAGAAGCCCAAAAGAAGGGTCCAGTTTCTATCTCGCTTATTTCCACCGAGAAACTCAAAACGTGAAGGAACCCAGAAGCAGCCCTCGACTCGTTTCTGCGGAGTTTCCCAAGCTTCTGAGTAAAGACGCGAACCGTTTTTGGCAAATTGACATCTCGTTAAGTGAAATTACGGACGATTGCCACCGCGAGGCCCGAGTCGCAGTGAACCGAACGTCCTCGCGAAAAGAAAAAGAAAATTGACCCGCACCCGTCCCTGACCCGCACCCGTCCCCGACCTTCTCCTTCCTCTCCCCATCCCGTCGCCGCCCCACGTAGCACTGCCGCCGCCGCCTTCCACCCCCGCCGCCGCCGGATCCCGGTAGCCCACCGCCAGATCTCTCCATTCCACCGCCGGATTCCGCCGTTCCGCCTCTTCTTCGCCCGCCCCGGCTCTGCTTCGCCCCGTCGGTCACCGGTAGCTTCTCCTCGAGTTCGTCCGCACCAAGGCCGGCAGAAGCAACTCGAGCCCTTCCGCATCAACACCGACTGCTTCTCCTCGAGTTCGTCCGCACCAAGCCCGCAGCAGCACCTCGAGCTCTTCCGCATCAACGCCGCCAGCATCTTCTCGTGCTCGTCCGCACCAGGGCGAGCTTCGTCTTGTCCAGCTCGGCAGCACCTCCACGAAACATGATGGAGAAATTCAACCATCTTCATTCTTGTCTACGGAATGCTGTTGAAAGAGCATTTGGTGTTCTGTAAATGAAGTGACGCATTTTACTTGCAATACCACATTTTGATGAGTTGACGCAGACGAAGATCATCACTGCTTGTATGTGTCTGCACAACTTCATTCGTGAGAGTAATCTATATGATGACCACTTCGACAGGATTGAGCGGGCCGCATATGTACATGAGGATAGCGCATCTTATACTGGTGGAGCCGCTCCCTCTTCATCTGATAGCTTCATGGCTGCACTACGACAGAGCATCGCGCAAGGAATAGTAGCTTGAGCGGTTCTTGTTATTGTTATTTGAATCATTATGGCATTGCTTTTACTTTGGCATGTAAACTATTCATGTTTACCTTTAAAACACAATGTTGTTTATTTCATATTATTTTGATTATATTTTTTGCTCATTTATCAGAGGCAACATAACAAATAAGCCGAGATATCACTTTATTAAGTACACATATCAAATTCAGGGGCATTACAGACATCTCACAACTAAACACAGCACAGTTTCTACTAGCTTCTACCCACCACAAGAAGTGTCCAGACAGTTTCTACTAGCTTCTACCCACCACAGTTTTTCCCCACCAAAATCTATAAGCAGGCTTCTGCATAAGCAGAAGCCCAAAAAAAGTGGCCCTAAATCCATTACTACTGACCACTCTTTTTCCTATACTTCATAACATTTCACTACTAGATCATAATGTTACAGTTGGTGAACTTGAAAATGGAATTGGTAGTTTTAGATTTAGGAGGGCTTCGGTTGGGGAAAGATTTGTGCAATGGAATGATATGTGTGTAGCTTGTAGAGATGTTGTTCCGACAGGAGATGGAAGACAAACTAAGTGGGCCTCTCACTTCTTCCGGGAGTTTCGGTGTTAATTCTTTTTGCCGGGCCAAGCAAAGCAGCAATAACGTGCCTTATTGATTTATTTGGGCAGTCAAAGGATTCCTCAGAATTGAGACTTTTCTTGGTTAGTTGAAAAAAACATTCTAACAAGGGACGTTTTCGCTGCACAGAAGAGCTAAATGTGAAAAAACCTATCTTTTTAACTGCAAAGATGAGACGATTTTTCTTTAACCAAACAAGCTCTCCTCGCCGATTTCATATAAAGAAACTGCCCAGCGTCTTAAAACGGAACCATAAAAGATGAGACGATTAATCATCTATTCTTTTCCAGCTCTTTAGCTTGTTATGTCTGTCAGTGACACGATTGGTATTAATTGTCAATTTGCTAATTCTGACTCTTGTTTCATCGTTTGGTCGATGAGCTTTGGAATAGAAAAACTAAGATTGTTAAAATTAAGGTCGCCGTTATTATGTGGGGCATTTGGAAGGCCAGGAACCCGGACTGCTTCCAGCAGAAATATCCAACTGAACCGATTCATGTGGTTGGATTTGCTTCTAGAGTAATTAGTGGTGTAAATAGGTCTAAATGATGCATGCCAAGTACTCCCTCCGTTTATAATTACTTTGTGTTCTGGGTTTAGTCAAAGTTAAATTTTGTGAAGTTTGATCAAATATATAGATAAAAATATAAAAATTTACAACAAAATTTTAACATTATTAGAATCTTTATAAGATATATTTTCATATTATATATATTTCATATTAGAGATGTTAATATTTTTTCGTATATATTTGGTCAAAAATTGAAAAGTTTGACTTTAGAAAAACACACGAACTAAATAAAAACGGAGGGAGTATTTGGCTTTGATCATGAATCCATGATCGATGCAATCATGATGGCACGCGATCGTTCCCTCCTACTAGGATAGGTGCCTGTGTGGGCAGTTCTTCAGCTCAGTCGATCGTAGGCGAGGCGAGTCAGAGCCGTAACGACGGCGCCGATTGGCGATCTCATGGCCGGGTATTCGTGGATGCACAGTCAGCGCCTCCTCCAAATCCATCAACGGGTACCGGCCTTGCAGCGCCGGATCTGCCATCCGGCGGAACTCCGCCTTGTCTTGCAACAATGGCTGGGCCTGAACCAACGGCAAACATCACAATCGAGCACAACATTCATGCCCAAATTTACAAGAAGCGGCAAATCTGTGAACAAATTACCCAGGTGAGAAGGACCCGATCTCCCTCGGCAGCCTGGTGGTTGAAGGCCCTGCGCCCTGTGATCATCTCCAGCAGCAGGACGCCGAAGCTATAGACGTCTGACGCCGCGGACAGCCTCCCGGTCATGGCGGTCTCGAGGGCAAGACCACCGACTGTTCTGTCGATATCCCGGGCTTCGACATGCTCATCAAGAATCTCTCCGACCTTTGCCAGTCCATACGGAGACAGCTTTGGGTGGTACCCGTCTCCGAGCAGTATGTCTGAACTTCGCAGGCCTCGCCACACCGACCCTTTCTCGTGCAGGTACTCTAGTGCTCTGGCCACGCCGGCTGCTAGGTTCATCCTCGTGCTCCAGTCCAGCCGAGCTTTGTCTGGAGACGGATCTGACGATCACAATTTACAGGATCGATCCGGGAGTTACGGCAAACTCAAAGCGAAACGATTCACTAAAATTAACACACATACCATGGAGGTAATCTTCCAGAGAGCCCAGTGGCATGTACTCATGGACCAAGATCCTGCGGCTGCCGTCGGCGCAGAAGCCGATAACGCTGACGAGGTTGGGGTGGCGCAACGCGTTGAGCATCAGCACACGAGCAAGGAACTCGCTGTTGAGTTGCTCTGCTGATTCATTACGATCAAGTAGATGCTGTAGCTTCATGGCAACAACCTATAAATGAACATGATGAGCTCACTCATACATGCATCAGTTTTCTTGTCACATCGATCGTGTTCGTTATGGTACACACGAAACAGACTAACAGTTAGCTAGCTATCTGGATTCAGTATCGTACCTGGTTCATGCTCTTAATGCGACCTTCCTTTGTACACGCAAGCTTCTATACCGGAGACGAGGTAGGCATCGCTGAAACTCCTGGTCGCTGCCGCAAGCTCCTCGAAGGAGAAAGTCCGAGCAGCGGCAGCGACATTATTGCGGTGGCGAGGATCGCCGGGAGTTGCTTCCACCGGCGGCGAGGGCACTCTGCTCTTTCTCACACCAAAGCAGGGGAAGCAAGCTTCCATTGCTCTGCTTCGCAGCTTTGCTATGATTTCGAGTGAGACGCCGATCCGCTCTGTCGTCTGTCGAGGTTGATGCTGCCAACACTATGGGATCAACGGCTGTGGTTTGAGCTCACACACAGTGCTGTACCTTCTCATTTTCTGCTCATATTGGCAAAGTTTTGTCCATATATGGAGCCGGTGCAGTGAGACAGCTGAGCAGCTTGCACCAAAGAAGATAGTTGCGGAAGTAATTGATTGTTTTCCCAAGAGAGCTGAGCAGCTTGTCCACGTCCTACTACCATGCTGCCACAAAGATGTGGACGAAGAGCATTTCTGTCTTTCATTTTTTGAGTGTTTTCCCAATAGAAAATCTGTGTAGAAGTAGTTGATCTTTGAGTTAAGGTACAATTGGTTTGTTTAAACCGTATGTGATTTTCAAAGCCAACATGAAAAACACGAGTCAGGATTTCCCACATTCAACTTTGGTCATTAATCCACTCGTTCAACGGTTGTTAAGTTAGCTACAGAAGACTGACTAGTTGCAAAAACACAATTATCTCTTCCGTCTAAAGTAAACATTCTCCTCTTAATTACCTCTATTTTCCCCTTAGATATTACTTATTGCCACACTTCAGTACTTAGATATTATTTGTTAAAGCAATTTGTCTTCATTTTCACTATACCGTGCATTGTGCGTGTATGACTCTTAGTTGGTCGAGAAAAGCTCTCTTTTGCGGCGTTGAAACCTAAAAAAATATTGTAGTAGAAATTGAAATATTCCCATTTTTTACTTATAATATTCTCTTCAGATACGAGTTTCAACAAAGTTTTCTCCGCCGTTGTCGCCATGAGTGGTGTCTGCTAGATGGGGAAATTAAGGAAACGAGAGAAGAATTAGATCGAGATTCAGCGCTAGCAGCCACTAGTCGGGGGAGAACGGTGCCAGGGAGGGTGTTGTGGTCGATGGCCAGAACACAACCGAAATGGTTAGCACGGCGCAGTGTGGGGATTTCCTAAGAGAAAAAAGGCACATATATAACACCAACCTTTGGTAACAAGTTGCACAAAACACAAAATGCAAACCTCTTGGCGGCCAACCCAAACTTTTGGACTAATTAGTTGCAGCTAGCCAAATAAATGAATTAGGGCATTAACAGTGTCAGACATGTAGGGGCTGATGTCTATAGCGTATCCCTGGACGTGGCATGTACCTATTTTGACACACTTCCAGGAATTAAGGTTATGTGAATTGTTTAACTCAAGCATGCAACTCACACACTTGAAATCTAGAGCCACACAACTTATAATCCCAATTAGTCGTACGTACTTCATCTTCTTAATTTGAATAAATTGTTATCATAGTAGAGTACCGTATAAATTTCTTAAACACAATTCACATCACAGCTTCAGAAAGTCACGCTATTAAGGGCCTAAATTCATTTATTTGGGCCAGTTGCAACTAATTAACCCAAAATATGGGGCCTGTTGCAAAAGAAGTTTGTTTTATGTTTTTGTTCAACTTTATTACCAAAGGTTGGTGCTATGTGGAATTTTCTCTTTCTCTAGGAGCGGAATAAGAGGAGGACGAGTATGCTCTAGGCGGAGGAGGGGAAGAGGCCGCAAGTGAGAGCAGGCTTTTTGTGGTGGCTCATAAATTGTTTCAAGTTGAGGGACATATTTGGTGTGATCTACCATGCCATCACCACCGGTTTCAATTTAAGTACAGAGCAGTAAAGATTTCAAAATGTTGTTTTTGAATTTTTAAAATAAAGGTTTACATAAAACTCGGGTGTTAATAACAATTTTCGACGCCATACACACCTAACCTGTAGCTTAACAATGTCGGGGTCACGTGTCGGGACCCTTGTTCTGCCGTGTCCGTGCGTCAGGAGGAAAAAAATATCTAGATGCCGAGCCAGTGGTGCTGTGGTGGCTATCATCCGCGCTCGTTTCCAGCCAACCGAGCACGGGCAATGGCGGCCGCCGTAGGCGCAGGGCGCCCGTCGCTCCCCCGCGCGTCTCCGCGGCTGCGAAGCACTTCCTCCTCCTGCTGCTCCATTGGGCGCCCACCGCACGGTTCACGCGCTTGCCGTCATCCGTAAGTACGTCTCCTTCCTTGGTTCTATGCACTGTCGGATGCCTCACTCATGTCTGATGTCCCCGCTAGCCATAGTTATCATCCAGCCCGTGCCACACTTGCAGCACTGCCGTTACTTTAGCTGTCGATTGGGGCAACACCGAGCTCGATGTCGGTCTCAATTGGTCGTGCAGTGTGATCTCCAGTAGCGCCTAGTTTCGGAGGATTGGACAAACTCGCTGCCAATCTCGGTGGTCATAGGATTCGTCAGGATGAAGACGTTTTAGAAATGTAGAGTCCTCACCCTGCCATATACAGTACATAGCTAAAATTCCCAGGCAAAAATTTATACGTGCAGATAATCTCAACTGCAACAATTTCAGAGTTCTTGGGGATCTTTCAGAGCGCACCTACTCTAGCCAGCGTTCTCCGCACTCTGACGTAACCATTTCAGTTTCGTTTCAGCGATCTTGCTGCAACGCGACTCTTCCTCGGAGACAGAGTCGTCGACTTCACTGCAAACTGCGCTGCACCCAGTCCGATGTGACTTTACTTGCTCTTGGCTATGATCCTTGCCTCCTTGAGAACTTCCTGGTATATATTATCGGTGGTAATATGACACTTCGATTGCACAAACCGTCGCAATGCAGATTCATTATTTGGATGAAGAAGTAATGGTACGAGCTAACCCAATCTTTTAGAAACCGATACTACTCACCCCAAATCCTCATCCATACATAGCTAAATGCCCGCGGCAAATAGTTGCATGCAAATAATCTCAACTGCAACAGTTTCAGAATTGTTTTTTTATTTGCGAATGAACAGTTTCAGAATTGTTGTGGTAACTTCAGACTTTCAGAGTGCACGTACTCTAGCCAGCGTTGCGTTCCCAGCGCTCTGACGTAACAATTTCAGCTCCCGTACAGAGATGGCGCTGCCACGTCACCCATCCTCGGAGTCGCCGGCTCCACGAGCCGCGCTGCAGCCAGGCCGATGTGGCGAGTAGCACCGTCGACGACGACGAGGCGTGCGAGCTGGTGAGAGGCACGGACGTCGTCATCGGGCAGGGCGACGACGAGAGCGTCCGGGCGTACCTCCTCGAGGCTGTCAAGAACAACAACGGCACCTGCGTCCTCCTCCTCTCCGACGTCATGGGCTTCGAGGACTCCGCCACCCGGGACTTCGCCTACCGCATCGCATGCCACGGCTACAAGTAACAACCCGACCTTCTCCCGTTCTCCCATCCAAACAAATTCCTCATTTCCTTTGGTTGACCTGCATTATTTTGTCACCGCATCATGCTTGATCGATGTATGCATGGATGCAGTGTTCTGGTGCCGGACTTGTTCCGGGGAACCCGTGGAAGAAGAGCCTGCCGATGGACGGCTTCCAGGCGTGGCTCGCCGAGCAGGCTCCGGAGAGGGTGGCCGGCGACATCGAGACGTGCAGGAAGTGGCTGGCTGACGACTTCTTGGCGGCCGCGGCGTCCAAGAAGCTGGGCGTCGTCGGGTTCTGCTACGGCGGCGGCCGCCTCGTGGAGACGCTGGCGCGCGACGCCGACGCCTGCTTCTGCGCGGGCGTCTGCTTCTACGGGTCGCGGATGGACGCATCGCTCGGGACGCAGATCGCGGCGCCGGTGCTGTTCGTCTGCGGCGACGGCGACCCGCTCTGCCCCGTTGAGACGGTGCGGGAGCTGGAGAGGAGCGCGACGGGCGCCAAGGCCGCCGTGTACGCCGGCAGGGGTCACGGGTTCGCGCACCGGCCGGAGTCGCTTGAGGACGACGGCGACGCCGAGGACGCGTTCGCGTTGATGAAGAGCTGGTTGCATGAGTATCTGCTTGCCTGAGCTGATCTGATCAACCGTCGTGTATCATTTGTACATGTGTTTGTTGTATTTCTACTCATATACGTTCCGGCTGCTCAAGAGAGAAAGCACATAGTTCGGTAGGCCGGTTACTTCCAAGTTCCATCACTTTGGGAACAACTTTTGACGAGAATATGTTTTTACTTTGAACACCAAGAGAGTTCTAATTTGTTTGAGAACGTGCCGGTTGATAGTTGCTAGCGTGTTGAACTGAATGTTGTTTTCCCACATCAAAGTTTGAATTGCTCGAGATTAAAGTTAATCGTGCCCCGAAAAAAGTTGAATATCACATCAAAATTTGAATTGCTCGAGATTTGATCTGAATTTAATGATCTTTCTATTTCCACCTCCGACCATGAAGAACCATCAACATCATCCACTTCACCAACATGTGGCATTTTGGAAGGTAGTGACATGATGAGTGGTGTTAGATATTGTGAGAATTATATTGATCTTATTGTTGATGATTCTTCATCTCACTCGTATAGTAATGGTTCATCTTTGGACTTACAGACACCTTGCAACAAAATTGCTTTATCTTCTTATGTTGCTAGTACTTGTATATCATCAAGAAATATACTGAGTACTAGTTTGGTTGATATGATTGACGTGTCATGTTTGCATAATAACAATGCTTATTTTCTTCTAATTGTTCTATTGATAACGATGCCGAGAAAACCGGACACTTTATAGATAAAACACATGCGGAAATTCACAATGGAGCCCGGGCTCATATGCTCCCGTTATTTTCGGGAGCATAAATTTTTTTGAAAACTTTTCAAAAAATTCCGAAAAAAATCATGCACGTACCTGACTATGGTACGCACGATCGTGTGAAATTTCGCACCAAAATGACATCGTGGCCGCCCTGTACAAAAATGACAAATTTCTGACAGAAAAAATTTTCTGTCAGAAATTTGTCATTTTTTTCTGTCAGAAATTTGTCATTTTTGTACAGGGCGGCCATGATGTCATTTCGGTGCGAAATTTCACACGATCGTGCGTACCATAGTCACGTGCATGATTGTTTTCAGAATTTTTTGATAAGCTTTCAATTTGTTCTATTTTTTCGAAAATACCGGGAGCATATGCTCCCGGGTGCCAACAAACACATGGCCATGAATGAAGCATCAAAGAGAACTTCACATTCATTCTCCAAAGTTTAATTTGTCCTTATGACAAGGGATGTCGCTAACTCTCCTTATATCGCACTTGATGTAAACAATGATGAGGGTAGTGAATGTATTTCTTTGAACCCATGAACACTTATTAACATCATAAGCATTTTTTTAATATGTGTATTTTTTTTGGAATCAATGAATATGTTAAACCTCGTGAACATTTTTGAAAACTATATGCGCAATTTTAAATATATGTAAATATTTTTTCAAATATGTGAGCATATTTTTTTCTGAAGCCGTGAACAATTTTCTAAACTTCACGAACAAATTTTTTTATCCTTGGACAATGATTTTAAACCTCATGAATATTTTTAAAATTGCATAAATACATTTTATTTTAAGGAACCATAAAAACAAAAAAACAAAAATAAAATATATAGGAATAATAAAAGGAGAAAGAAAAAATGCATACCAATACGTAATCAAGCACCCAACTTGCAAACACGAGATAATTTTTTTACGAAGAAACATCCGCGCTTATGAAAGGAAATATTCATACACACAAAGGTAAATGTTAATGTATATTAAATAAATCTTCGCATGTATAAATATAAGTGTTCATGTACTTTAATAATATTCATGGATTGGTGGAAAAGGAAAACCAAAAAGGTGGAAAAGCTTTAAAAAGGAAATGAAAATAAACCAAAATATAGGGAAATTGATAAAATGGTGAATAAAAAGAAATGGATTCATAAAAAATGAAGAAAAAAAAAAGTGAACAGGGAAGAACATAAGCAAGAAAGAGAGGAAAATAGAAAACAGAAAAGAAGCCAAACATATTTTCCCATTTCCAGAGTGAAACTTTCTCAAAGAAACACTTCCGACAGATAGTTTATTGAAAACTCTGGATCTTTTTTTGTTTTTGACAATAACTCTGGATCGGTTCTTGTATTGCTACTCTGTACTCCTCACTATGTTCTCGTTCATGACAGCACCTCGTTTTGTCGTACACCTTTTTTTCTTTCGACCTGCTCCACACTCCACGATGGGCAGAAGGGAACAAGGAAATGGGCTAGGCCCATCAGCACTCGGGTTATAATTTTATGGGCCACGCTGAATCAACTAGGTCCATGGAGGGTGATCTTCCTGCACCAGCTGCTCGGTCGTAAACCCTAGAATTATCTGTTCCCACAGAGCTCCCACCTCGATACCTCATCTAGCACCTCCGGGCGCCGACGCCGACCTGGTCGAGTAAATTGGCAGGTCTGAGTTTTATTACGGGGTCAAGTTGGAGAAAATTTCAGATCGAGGATACGAAGATGGGTTCCATGATTAGAAGATTTCTCCATCTAATTGTCCACGATGCCAAGGGCGGGGCTGGTGGTGGTGGCTACACCCTGCACAACATCGATACGAAGCCCCTCTTTGCGGGTATCGGTGGCGTCAGCACCACGAGTACAGGACAGGAGTCGTCAGCAGCCGACGACCACCACGCCCAGCTGCCTTCTTCGAGTCCGCTAACAAGCACAACAACAACCGCACAGAGTTTCTTCTCCTCGGCACCAAAATCGTCAGCGTCAACATGAACCGGCACACCGTCCTGTATGACACTTTGACCTCGGGTATATCCGGCGGACCTGAGCTGCGACACTGTAAGTTCTTCCATCCTGCCTGGGCAGCGGTACGAGGCAAGCTCTACGTCACCTGCATGTTCCCGGACAACTATGGCACACCGTGCCTCGAGGCGCTGCGTTTCGATGAAGAGCTTGAAGATTGGCTGTGGGATCTGCTACCCTCGCCGCCTTTCTTCAACGAGCCGTTTGGGAGTGACAACGCCATACGATGTTACGCGGCTGGGGATGATGACAGGATATGGATATCAACATGGGGCAAAGGTACTTATACATTTGATGCTACTGCCACCACATGGTCCAAAGAAGGTGACTGGACGTTGCCCTTCAATGACCGAGTGCAATATATACCCGAGCTTGGTCTGTATCTTGGATTCTCCAAAATATCGAGCAAGCTGTGCTCGGCTAAAGAGGAGGTCTATATAAAGAGGAGGATAAAGAAGCTATCAAGGCCGGTGCGGAGCAGCTGGCGAAAAGCACAATGGAGGTTGCGAAGGACCAAAAGATGGCTCGGCCCAATCACACCATCCTGATGATCACCAACGGCTGATGTTTCGGCGTTGTGGATGTTCTGGAGTTTGTTGTCGTTAGGCTCGTTGAACCGATTTCCTTTACTGTTATCTCTTTAGCTCGTTGAACCTGTTTTTTTTAGACGAAACCGCAGTCGGAGCTGCTTATTCATTGCTTTAGAAGAAGAGTACAAGATGTACAAACAAACAGAAACGAACATAAAAGGAGCCCGGAAATGCCAGGCTCCAAAAAGATATGAAAACCTAACACATCAGTCCGGTTCCCTTGGTCTGTGGAGCAGCATGTCTGCTCTGGTCTTTCCTGCATGCCGCCAAGATCTCGCTTCCTCCATTATGCCATTGTAAATGTGGCTGAGTGGTGCTGCTTTATTCTGAAAAATCCTGTTGTTCCGCTCTTTCCACACGTTCCACCAAGTAAGGTGAACCACAGCATTCCAATTCTTCCGTGATGGTGTTGGCAGCAAGGCTCGAGAGGTGAGCATCCATTTCTCCAGCGAGGCAGTGTCCATCTTGGGTACCATGGCAAGAGGTAGTTGGGCCGTGGCGACGATCCTCTCCCAAACCCTGATTATCACCGGGCAGGAGGCTAGCAGGTGCAGGGCCGTCTCAGGCTCAGCAAGGCAAAAGACGCAAGCTGCGTTGTGTGGCCAGCCCTTCTTCATCAAGCAATCCGCGGTATGGCACTTGCCAAGTATTGCCAACCATGCGAAGATGCGGCATTTCAACGGGGCATCACTTTCCCAAATGATTTCACTGAAGCAGGTGCGTATTGATCCTTCAAATTGCACAGCATACGCCGAGGCAGAACTGAACTTGCCATCCGCTGTGAGCTTCCAGGTGACCGCATCCTCGGTGTTTTCCAGCAGCTGCACAGTACTCAAGCGATTGAAAAGTTCCATGAATTGCAAGACTGCATCGGCTGGCAGGTCCCTTTTGAAGTGGTGTATCCATTTATCTTGTTCCAGGGCTGTTTTGACAGACAAGTTCCTCTTGGTGCAGTATTTGAACAGGGTTGGCCAGCTAGCTGCTGGGCATTGTCCATCGAGCCAAGGATCCCTCCAGAAATCTAATTTGTTTCCATCACCAAGAGAATAGGTGACAGCAGCATTGAATAAGGATTTTGCCTTCAAATCATGTTTTAGAAGGTGCAGCCAAGGTTTTCCTGTTTGAGTCCAGCTTTGCCAGAGCCACCTGACGCGTAGGGCAAGCCCTTTTGCTTGCAGGTCTGGGATCGCGAGCCCACCTAGCTCTTTTGGCCTACAAATAGCACCCCAGCGCACAAGGCAGCGTCCTCCCTGGGCAATCTCCTCATTGCTCCAGAAAAATCCTCTTCGCAGTTTGTCAACTGCTTTCACTAGCCAAACAGGAGGGTCAAAAACTAGTAGTTGGAAAACCAACATTGCTGAGAGGACATGGTTGAGCAGCAGCAGACGAGCATCAAAAGAGAACGAGTTTTTTTGGTTAGTTGTAATAAGATGGCAACAGGTTTTTGCCCCGCAGGTTAACTCGAGATCGAGTTTTCTCAGTGGGTTTCCTGTTGCTGTCCCAGCTCGCTATCCTTCCCCTTTCATTTTGTTAGGCAGTTTGCTTTGGTTTCCTTCTTTTAGACTCTGCTGTAATGGAGTGAAACCAAAACTCTGTATTTCCGTTATGTGAGTAATGGAAATGGGGATAGCCCGGTTGGAAAGCTGTGCTCGGCTAACCTGGTTGTTGGCGCTAAGGTCTCCGAGCCCCCGGTGCACCAGCATGTATGGGATGATGTTGATCGGTACGAGGGCGCCGGTCGTTGGCGTTTGGCTCATTCTTACCTCACCCATCTCGGCGACGGCAAGTTCTGTGTTACCACGTTCTATGACACTAGGCGTGATTGGGATGATTGGGGTGGTTGGTGCGTTCCTTTTAGCAATGTTGCCGTCATATCGGCTCTTGAAGCAAGAGTTGATCCTAGTACAGGGGACCTGCAGATGATTAGAGGGGCTTCCAGGTGTTACAAGTTCTCCTCCGAAACAGAGTACGGCTGGGCGCTGTGAGCACACCGCCTGGATGTACCTGATTCTATAGCATGTAAACATGTAATGACCATGTATGCAGCTTGCACACAGTTGGTTATATTCAATGAAATCTCACATCTTATTATACTTTCAAGAAAACATATGCTCCGATTGTACTCTACAGCCTACAGGTAGATACATCTCTTATTTAGTATGTACAACATGGCTCTATTTTACATGAACTTTGAAACAAAGAGTAAAATTCGATTCAGACTTGAGCGTACTTTGAGGAACTGCACCGATACTATGTGACAGAGAAGGTGAGGCTTAACTGTGGTCAACAAGTCAAATAAAATTTGTTTCGCTGATAGACACGATAAGAACTTCTGCTTATGCTTAATAGGCTTGGAAGAGTTGTAATCCTCATACTGAACATGTATTTGAAGCTTTAAGAAAAGCTGGTGTTAAACTACTGTTGTCTCCAATTTTGATACCCATCAACGACCACTTCCTACAGGCCCTGAAATGCGATCACTGGTTTGATGGGTTTCCGTGTCTGCTGAGGTAAGTTGACTAATATTGTCACTCCTACCTGCCATGTCTGCTGAGGTAATTTGACTGATATTGTCACTCCTACCTGCCACTGAGGTATGGCTTAGATGTTCACTTGTTCAGGTACGCTGGTACAGTGCTCTTTCAGTTACTGTACAAGTGCAAGTTAGCATGTGCAGTGCATCATTAGGTGGATGCAGATGCAATTTATTAGTGTAAAGTTTGTGAACATGATGTTCTTGGAGAATCGATACAGAAACTTCTTTCTGGTATCATCTACTTTTCCTTCTGACTGCAAGCTAGCAACACATTTTACACTACATTTATCTGTTTTTTAATGCCTAAGTGGTTATTATGTTTCCTTTAACCGCAAATCAGAGAGGTATTTGAGGTATGGATCTCATTGCTAGGGAAAGAGCAGCACTTAATGGGGTAAGCCTTATGATCTCAGCAAAGCTAATGTAACTCATTTATGATGAGCGTATCACTCTTTGATGCGCATTTATACACGCCCTTTATACACTTCTGAGATGTTCAGTACCTTTGTAGTTTCCATGACAAATCATGAGTGAGATTAAACTATTACAAAAGCTGGATAAGGAGACCATCATCAAGTTGATAACGAGAAATAGGCGTCCCTGTCATGCATGGATAACAGGATAAGTAAGTCTGAGAGCATAGTCGAACTATGAAGAATTTCTTGCAAGTCAGACAACAACATGTACTTGTCCCAAGTCAAGGAGACAATATAGCTTTGTTTCCTGATAGAATGGTCTTAGACAATTAGATGTAATGACTGATCTTCTAAATTCAAGAGCATTTTTTATATGAACTAAAATTTTCGTACGTATAGAAATAAGAGTTCTTTTTTTTTTAGATTGAAGGAGCTCCTCGCCCCCGATTTCATTTCATCGAAACGAAACCGATAATACAAGATACCTTTTTTTCATCATTCACCTTACACCCCCACGCCTAAAACCACTACCAAAGCGCCCAACAAACATACATCTACTATCCAGTAACCCTACACATAACCAAACTTTCTCAACTCTGGCACAAAAGACCACACAACCGTAACCAACCTCCATAGCTAGGAAACAGCAACAAAACCATTACAAGTTCTTCAGGAACAAGATAAACTAAACACTAAGCATCAGCCACACAATTACTTCTTCTTATCTTCTCTTCCTCTGCTATTCTCCGGACTCCTCTTTTTTTCTTCTTTTCCCATCTTCAATCAGCAATTCTCAGCGTCAACGGTGCCCATCCCTTCCTCTTGCTGAAGATTTCAGATGTGACCCGCAACAGCGCCTTTGCGAAATAAGAGTTCATGTACTTAAACAAATAATAAAAGGAATGTGAAAATAAACCAAAAAGTTAGTAAATTGATAACATTATAAAGAAAAAGAAATGAGTTATGAAAAAATGTAGAAAGATAAAAAAAGGTGAACACAGAAAAATTAAAAGCAAGAAGAAGAGGAAATAAAAGGTAATCATAAAACAGAAAAGAAGCCAAGAAATATTTTCCAATTTCGAGACTGAAACTTTCTTCAAGAAACACTTCCGACCGGGACTTTCTGGATCGGATCTTCGTATCGCTACTCTCCACTCCTCTCCACGTTCTCGTTCATGACAGCACGTCGTACACCTTTTTTTTTAGAATCATCCCCTCTTTATTCTTAACTTATAATGTTTATCGGGATACAAAGATGCACTGGTGGCGTACCTAGCCAAACCATTCAGCCTACCTCACAGGAAGAGGCGTATCTAGCTAAGGAATGTGCTTCACCATTGGAACCTCTCCTTTCATACAGAAAAGGCCTCAACAAATTGCTGAGGCCAGTCAATGCATTCCTTTATAATGGCACTATATCTTGCACGATCCAGCTCTGAAGATTGTAGAGAACTTGCCACCTACAAGCAATCAGTTGATATCTTCAGCCGTTGGAGATTTAAATCTGGAACCTAAGCTACTGCTCTCGGCAAGCAAGACTTTCCAGGACAGTCGGATCAGTAATCCCCTCCACTGTCAGCACTGTGAACCCAAGAAAAGTACCTTCACAGTCTCTCGCAACTGCCGCCACTCCACCTTTGCGTCTGTTTTTGCCGGTGATGCATCAACATTGATCTTGCTCACATTCCAGGGAGGTGGCTGCCACTTGGGTTCAGCCTGTTTCTTTTGAACATCAGGCTTCGCCATATTCAGATCTTTCTAAAAACTTTTAATAAAACTCTTTGTGGACAGAGGACTTTGATTCTCTTCATCAAGTAAGGCTTTACGCCTGGCATACCAAATAGCCCACAAAGTAGCCAGAATAGTGATGAATTCATCATGTCTTACCAAACTCATCATCTCAGCAATCCATAAATTAGCATCTTCCTCTGAGTTTTGGCAAAAATGTCAGCTAGCTGTTCATATGCTAAAGCCCACACGGCCACACACACTTTGCCATACGTCCCCGTTCCTTTGTTCAGATAGCACATCGTATACCTTTTTTTTTTTTTTGAGAATCAGCACATCTTATACCTGCTCCACACTCCACGATGGGCACAAGGGAACAAGGAAATGGGCTAGGCCTATCAGCGCTAAGGGGTACGCGGTGCTCGGATAACGCATGCGTTAAGCGGTACATATTGCCGGCTGATCCTTCAGGTCGATATGGGCTGGAGTGCAAACGGGTTAGTGTTATAATCGAATGGGCCACGCTGACTCAACTCGGTCCATAGAGGGTGATCTTACTGCACCAGCTGCTCGCTCGTTAAACACTTAAACCCTAGAATCTGTCCTCAATCTGCACCAGCTGCTCACAGAGTTCCCACCTCAATACCTCATCCAGTCCCCCCAACTCCCGGCTGCTCTCGGGCGCGGCACCGACGCCGACCTGCTCGAGTAATTCGGCAGGTCTGAATTTTTGTTACGGGTTTAGGTTGTAGAGAGAATTCAGATCGAGGGTACGAAGATGGGCTCCATGATTCGAAGATTTGTCCATCTTATTGTTCACGAACCCAAGATTGGTGGGGCTGGTGGTGGCTACACCCTGCGGAAGATTGATACGAAGCCCCTCTTCGTGGGCATTGGTGGTGGCACTGGCAGCACCAGTATGAGATCCAGTCGACGGCTACCACGCCCAGCAGCCTACTTTGAGTCTTCCAACAAGTACAATGACAATGACACAGACTTTTTTCTCCTCGGCAGCAAAATTGTTTGCGTCAACGAGAACAGGCACACCGTCTTGTTTGACACTTCTACTTCGGGTATAACCGGCGGAGGTGAGTTGCGACACTGTAAGTTCGTCCTGCCTGCCTGGGCAGCAGTAGGAGGCAAACTCTACCTCGCCAACATGTTCCCAGACGACATTGACACGCCATGCTTCGAGGCGCTGCGTTTCCATGACGGGCGTGAAGGTTGGCTGTGGGATCTGCTACCCTCGCCGCCCTTCTTCGATGAGCCATATTCCAGGCGTAATGACATAGGATGTTTCGCATCTGGGGATTAACAGAAGATATGGATATCAACATTGGGCAGAGGCACTTATACCTTTGATGTTGCGACTAGCACATGGTCCAAAGAAGGTGACTGGCAGTTGCCATTTCATGGCCGAGTGCAATATATACCTGAGCTTGGTCTGTATCTTGGATTCTTCACAAGATGGGACAAGCTGTGCTCGGCTAACCTGGTTGTTGGCGCTAAGGCCTCTGAGCCCCCGGTGCACCAACATGTATGGGATGATATAGGTGGGTACAAGGGCAAGGGTTGGCTGTTGTGCGGTTCCTACCTCACCCCTCTCGGCGACAGCAAGTTCTGTGTTACCAGGTTCTATCACTTCTATGACACTAGGCGTGATCAGGATGATCGGCGCGATTCTCAGAGCAATGTTGCCGTCATATCGGCTCTTGAAGCAAGAGTTGATCCTAGCACAGGGGACATGCAGATGATTACAGGGGCTTCAAGGCGTTACAAATTCTCCTCTGAAACAGTGTACAACTGGGCGCTGTAAGTACACCGGCTGGATTTACTTGATGCTAAACAAGTGAACATGTAACGTTTCAATAAGATCATGTATGCGGTTTGCACACAGTTGGTTATATTCAGTGAAATCTGACAGGTTCACATCTTAAAGTACATTCAATAAAAATGCAACTTTTTGGAAACTTTGAAAGTGTCTGTCGATAAGGGTGTGCATGTTCTGATGTTCACATGTCACTTCTTACGTATTTCAGCTCTAATGATGTTTCAGAGTCATAAATCGGCATCGTTTACTTGTCAAGACCGTAGTTTTTCATATTTCAACTTGAGTGGTATTTTATATTCATAGAAGGTATCTTGTGTTCGTTAAGGATTGAAAGTAGACAAGGTTATGTGCAACTTGTTTGGTCTAACCTTCTGAGTATAATGTGATTTCAGTGTTCGCTGTCAGATTCAGTTGCTTAACTTAATTTGCATCTTATAATACAAACCGTATACGTAAATAACATGTCGGGCTAACATATTTGAAACATGTAACATAGTTAGAGGAGAGAAAGATAACATGGATATATTGACAAGTACATTTATTTCGGTTAAATTCCACATATCTATTACCTTCAGTCCTTCAAAATTACATGAAAAGTTATGATATTTTAAAGGCAGTGGTGTTCACTTTCCTGAACTTATAAATAAGTGTTCAATAAATTAGCGAGATCCAATGGTGCATGATATGCAGCTTTGTGACGCCTACACACCAATCTTAAAATCGCCGGTGTGTATGGTCATACCTACAGCCAATGGACATCATAGACCTGCTGCAAATAGCTCATTTGAACTGAAGTTGTCGATATGGTACTCATATGATTCTTTTTTTTTTAGGAAAGCCATCCAGGCTCCAACACGCTTAATTGTAATCAGTCCATTACATCGTTTATGAATTTGGAAAAAACAAAACTCGGGGTATCAATGTCTCAGTTACAGTCTAACCCCTATCATTTCACAAATGTAAACAACAAAGTGTCTTACACTGTTACACAACACAATGAAGAAAAGAGAAGGCGGGTTTGACACAATAATGGAAAAAGTGTGGTCTTCCCTCAAGGCCGGCTCATAGACTTGGCAAACATGGCTACCATTCCGGGCCACGACATGACGTGGCCCCAAATATAAAAGTGTAACAAAACCGTGAAATTCAATTTTGCTCTCGGGTGCATATGAACCTGGTATTTAAAAGCATTTTTTGAAATGTCCAAAAAAAAATCAAATTTCGCAGATACATTTTCAAATTCTATGTGTTCCGAAATTTGTTTCGTGGAAAACTGACATTTTTATGGCTTGTGTAAGAAAGACAAAAAAAGTCGGTTTTCGTGAAACGACTTTGTGAACACGTATGATCTTCTATGCGAGTATTTTTTTTCCTGCAATTTTTTATGACATTCAAAATGTGTTAAATGCATTGTTAAAACGCCCCTACCAAAAATCGTTGTATTGTTAATTATTAAGTTCAACATAATGAAATATCTATTGAAAGGTTAAATTTTTAGGAAAATATCCACGCGACAGAACAATAATGTGTCTCACGTGCATAGGAACGAACCAATCTAGTCAACGACATCAAGTTTAGTTAGGTTGATAGTCGAACTGAAATATATGTCAACTATGACGTCAAAAAAAATATGTCAGCTAGATTTTCATGTTTAATTATATGCATGAATATTTATCTACAAAACATGCACGACTGATTCATAGCGAAGGTGGTACTAAGAGGATTGCGGACGACCATATCAAACAACCAAATAGTATTTAGGAGAAGACAGTATAATATATATAATTTATTTATCAGTCGGTGATTTATATTATCGATGCCATTTGAATACCACACAGTAACTTGCAAGGCATATTTTATCACGGAAATAGGAATAAAAATGTATGCCAACGTTCATTTTATATTGTGGATATGTCTATAAATATTGTTAGCAAAGCGTACACTAAAAGCCACTTTAAATATATTTCTTAGACCATATCTTTAAATATCGCAACCATGAAAATATATACACTATATAGCTTATGCAATTATCCAAAATTAATTGAGAAAGAAATCTATGCTACACAAACTTTAAATATAGCACATGTATTTTCAACTATTTTGAATTACGTCAATGCAAATGTTACAGCTACGTCTAGCATCTTTGTGTGGTTATCTAAGAAATAGAACATCATAGTCGCTAAGACTATAACAGCTAAAAATAAGTATAAAAGTTCAATATAAGCAATTGTAAAATCAATCCGCCCTAGGTCTAATTTTCGTTTAGATCGGTATTATCTGCCCTTGGTATCGATGAGAAAATTAGGGAAGAAAACCTGGTAGCTCCTTGTTAAAAGTGGTTTTTTTTGTATCACTCAATGTTAAGGCCGGTCAACTGCTTCGACATATACTCAACAAATGAGTGTGAGACTTGATCTTAGCAGCATGATGTTATGTCTAGTAGAACATTATGGGAGGTTTGGAAAGTCAATGCAGTTGAAAGTGACCATTAGATAAGAGAAACTCTTAATGTCAAAATTGATGCAAGGAGTAGACATTTCCATGCAACAGATGTACTAGAGTTATATCTGTATAAAAGCTCTCCAAAGGGACGAGTGGTGTGCGCATCCAACGTGGTTGATCATGAAGATCTATATCATTTGAAAAAGCTTAACATTAGAATATACTTACCAAGTTCTATAATGTAAACATCGCTACTAATGTAAACATGAAACTCAAGAAAACTCTATAAATAAAAACGGTGCTAACATAGAGCACAAGTGTGTCTAAAGATAGCAGTGTATCCCATCTCTTTATTTTCTCTTTTGTTCTTTGGCCTTCATGGTTCTTGTTTTTATTTGGCTCTTTTGTTCAAATATTTTTTGTGGCCTCCATGGTTCTTTTTTATCCTCACTGGTATGGGCAACACTCTAGAAAATAGCACACTTTATTACTCATAACTCAACTAAAATTATTAACATGATGACACAACTGAATGCTTCTGACGGTGTACCAGAAAGCGCCACAAAATATGAAACAAGTGGCCACGCCACAAAATGTCATGTTAGCTCTATGATCATGCAAAGCAGAATAAATAATAAAATGACATCAAGCCACAAAATATCATTTAGGTTTATGATCATGCATGGCAATATATTCTGGAATGGTGATGGAAATGTCTGCATTGGTACGTACGGAGGTAGTTTTGAGAAATATATTGGCTTACGTGCCCTCTCACGGAATTTGGATGCACACTGGTGAAGTTTGCACCAACTCTGAAAATGTGAAGGACAATGCACAACACCGAAAATGCTAGCAAATATGGATGATAAAAGTGTGACCAATGACTCAACATTAGTCAGAAGAACCCTCCGTGCTTATTGTAAAACATCTCACAGATTATTCATTTCATATATGATTAAAACCACCCTAAGAGAGATCCTGGCGGCGACATGGGTCCCGCTATTTTTACCCTCTGCACATAACCGTACACTTACAAATTATACGTCTCAAACGTATTTATAAGTTTTGATTGATCCACGCCATTATTATATCATTTTCTACGTACTTATGCTATGTTTGTAAATCAAGTTACATCGTATTTATTGGACTAACCTGTTAACTTAGTGCCAAGTGTCAGTTGCTTTTTCTACGAAAATATCCAGGTCCGGGAACATAAAAATGGGGTGGGGGGGGGAGGGAATAAGAAAGTTGAATAACTATCGATACGAAGACGGAGAATTAAAGAAGTGTACCAGGGGGCACGACCCCACCATGGGTTCCTGGCGTAGCCGGGGGCACAACCCCACCACACTGGTTCCTGGCGCGGCCGGGTGCCGCGTCACCTAATGGGTTGCCTGTTTGCGGCTTTCCTTCGCCTATAAAGAATCCATAACCTAAAACATTGATACAAAGTTATTTTCGAAAGTTTTCGACTCTACGGAGCCGCCCCCATCCAGGAATCCAATCTTTTTTAGATAAAGGGATTTTATTACTTAAGAGTTTTAAGCATTACACTCGGCCTCTGCATAGCTAAGATGCACACAGCCACCAGTTCATCAGTAACCAATTCAGAACAAAAAGTAAAAAAGGCTAATTACATATCATAATGAGAAAATGTAGATCCGCCTAAGATGCTGGTAGGTCTATCCGGAGTCTATGTTGCCATCCATGCCGGGAGAATAACTCCCTGGCCGCAGCCTCCAGCCTCAATGCCACCTCCAAAAATAAGTCTCGGTGCTCCACACGCTGCAGCGCCGACCATGCTCGTAACGTAGCTATACACCGATAGATAACCTGCATAACAGAAGCATTTTTATCGTTAAAAACCTTGTCATTTCTACATAGCCACAACGACCAAATAACGGCAATCGCGCCCATCCTACGAAGAGTTTAAACCTAGGATCCACGCCATTTAACCAGTTGCCAAAAATGTTTGCAACAGTACGCGGTGGATGTAAGGTAGAACCTATCTGAATGGCTGACCATATAGACCTGTCGAATTCGCACTGGAAGAATAAGTGTGTAATGGTCTCGTCATGTTGACAGAAAACACACTTTTTACTTCCGTGCCAATTACGCTTGGCAAGGTTATCTTTTGTAAGAATTACACCCCGACGAAGATACCACGCAAACACTTTAGTTTTAAGCGGTATCTCATCTTCCAAATTTTGTTATTATCCTTAATATCGACTGGCACTTCGGGTAGAATTAGTGCTCTATACATAGAATCAACCGAGAATTTACCATTCTTCGTAAGATTCCATTGAAATTTATCTGGACCTTCCGACAATTGGACAGAATCCAATCGGATGAGCAAGGCATTCCAGGATGCTTGTCTGTTCCAAGTAAACTTCTTCTGAACGAAACATCTGGTGGGGAGGTACCCAACACCTTCGCGATCGTGTCGCTTTTGTTTCGTACAATAGTGTACAGAGCCGGATATTGTTCTCTAAGGGTAGATTGGCCTAGCCATTTATCCTCCCAGAAACGAATTTCCGATCCATCCCTAATTGAGAAAGATCCATGTTGGAAAAAAACTTCTTTGTAGCCATGAGGCCAGCCCAGAAGTGTGAATCGCCAGGTTTCCAAAAACCTGAGAAACAGCTTGATCTCCCACATACTTTCTCCTAAGGAGGGTTTGCCAAACTCCATCTTCCGATAGAAGTTTGAAGAGCCATTTACCTAGCAAGGCTCTATTCTTGACCTCAAGGTCATGAACTCCGAGCCCTCCTTGGTCTTTAGGGCAGCAAACCACACTCCATTTAGTCAGTCGTATTTTTTCTTCTCGCAATCCCCTTGCCAAAAGAATCTGATCGGAAATAATCCAATCGTTTTAAGACTCCTTTAGGCAATTGGAAGAATGAAATCATGTACAGTACCATGTTTGTTAGTACCGAGTTTATGAGAACCAATCTTCCACCCAGGGATAAGAGTTTGCCTTTCCAGCTATTTAAACGTAATTGAAGTCTTTCCTCCACCTTTTTCCATTCAGCATTTGTAAGTTTCCGATAATGAATCGGAATACCCAAATAGTTGATAGGAAATTGACCTTGCTCACAGCCAAAAAGTTCAGCATACAAGGCGGCGTTTTCTCGAGCCTCGCCAAACAAAACAATTCACTTTTATGGAAATTTATCTTAAGACCCGAAAGTTGCTCGAATGCTGACAAGATCAGCTTAAGGTTACGAGCTTTTTCGATGTCATGTTCCATAAAAAGAATTGTATCGTCAGCATATTGAAGAATCGATAAACCACCATCAACAAGATGTGGAATCACTCCTTCAATTTGACCCTCAGATTTAGCGCGTTCGATCAAGATAGCCAACATATCAGCCACTATATTAAATAGTATTGGCGATAACGGGTCACCCTGTCTGAGGCCTTTTTTCGTTTGAAAGTATTTGCCAGTGTCATCATTGACCTTAATGGCTACACTTCCTCCGAAACAAAGCTATTAATTAACGCGCACCACTCAGAGAAAAACCTTTCATTCTGAGGGTCTGCTGAAGGAAAGACCATTTGACTTTATCATAAGCTTTCTCAAAGTCAATTTTAAGAATTACCCCATTCAGCTTTTTCCTATGTAGCTCGTGAACTGTTTCATGTAGGATCGCAACTCCATCAAGGATGTTGCGGCCTTGCATAAAAGCCGTCTGAGACGGACGAACACATGATCTGCCACACTGTTCAGTCGAATCGTAGCCACTTTGGTGAATATTTTAAAACTAACGTTAAGAAGGCATATAGGTCTAAATTGTTGAATCCTTTCTGCCTCGTTAACCTTAGGTAATAAAATTATCTCACCAAAATTGAGACGAAACAACTCTAGCTGTCCATTGTGAAGACAGGCAAACAGTTGAAGTAAATCAGACTTGATAACATCCCAAAAGTTCTGGTAGAACTCAGCCGGGAAACCATCAGGTCCAGGTGCTGTATTATGTTTCATTTGGAAAACCGCCATCCTCACTTCCTCCTCTGAGTAGAGTTTAGTAAGTAGACTATTTTCCGCATCTGAAACCTGGGGATATCCTCTGTTCGAGACTCATCCAAAGTGAAATTTCCTTCCTCTGGAGCACCGAACAGGCCTTTATAGTAATTTGTAATGTACGACTTTAGTTGTTCATGGCCCTCAATCGTTCCCTCATCCTGGACTAGAGAATGAATGCGCTTTTTCCTGTGTCTGCCATTGGCAATACTATGGAAATAGCGTGTATTCGAATCCCCTTCTAGGATGAATTGGGCTTTAGAACGTTGATACCATTTTAACTCCTCCTCTCGCAGTAGCTTCGCTATCTGTGCATTGGATTGGCTCTTTAGCTCAATCTCTTGCTCGGATAGTAACCGAACTTCTGCTAATGCTTCTAGAGCATCAATATCGAGGAAAGTCGTTCCTTCTCTTTTTTAAGTAAACCAGAAGTATGACGAGCCCAACCAACGAGGTGCGTGCGTAAAGCACGTATCTTGTTGTTCCACCGCTGGATAGGCGTATCACCCGCAACTGGTCTTTCCCAAATTCTTTTAACCATCTCATGGAAACCCTCGCGGTGCAGCCACCCAAGCTCAAACTTGAACCGTGGCTTACACTGTGGTCTAGGTATTCCAGTGTCAAAAGAATGGGAGCATGGTCTGACAAACCTCAATACGTTCTAGAGCCCGTACCGACACCAGTGGGAACCTAGATTCCCAATCAGTATCCATCAGTACACGGTCTAGTTTCTCGTATGTGGGTTCAGGGAGAGAATTAGCCCAAGTGAACTGTCTCCCCACCATTGTATCTCTCAAGTTCAAGCTGTCGATGACTGCATTGAACAAAAGAGGCCAACGGTTGTCAAACCGACCCTTACTTTTCTCAAACGGAAAACGTAGCAATTGAAATCCCCACCAATGATAAGAGGGTGTGGGTTATCTTTTGCCAAGTTTACCATTTCACAGAGAAAAGAAGTCTTAGCCGCTTCCTGGCCGGCCCATACACGGCAACAAGACTCCAAATGAAATTATCGGATTTATTACGGATGTGCATTTTAATATGAAAATCACCATCCGTAACATCCAACACTTCCATGGTATCAGTCCTGATGCCTAGTAGAATGCCTCCGGAACGGCCATGAGGGGGACGCGAGTACCAATCAAACTCTATACCGCCCGAAAGTCGGTTCAATAGAGATTGCGAAAACTCACGTCTACCCGTCTCAGAAATAGCTAAGAAATCCAAATTATGGTCCCGAACACAACCAGCAAAGTGCAAATATTTAGCCAAGTCACCAAGATCTCTGCTATTTACAAACATGCCATTCATTGGGAAACTGTGGGGGATTTGGATAACTTGGTCCGTTTCCGTGACTTGTTGGTGTTAGATTTAGATTTCCGACCGGATGCTTTCCAGGAATCCAATCTGTAGTCATGTTCCGGTAGTCTGCCGGAAAGGGGTCATCACCGGAGACTTCTTCATCACTATCGACACGCTCCATATACTAGTACAAACTAGCTTTAGATCAGTACTGCCAATTTTTCATCACCATCGACGCTCCTATACTGTAAAATGCTATACTAGCATAAACAAGTTCTAGAGTACTGCCAATTATTCAATAGGTGCTAGAGTCAGTTTAAGCAAGAACGCGTAACTGCCGGCGCCGCGCGGGGAAAACACATGAGATCCGGAGGTGGAGATACGAATCTGTAAGCAACTAGCTACAGAAGAACATCCAGACAAGGAACTAGATCGAATTATCACAGAGAATTGGATTAGGTAGCTCGTTCCTCCCCACCTCCCCCGAGCATATCTGACGGCATCGCCGTTCTTACTTTTCTTACAAGCCAAGTTTTTCAGGTAACGAAGCTAGACTATAAGAAGAGCAGAGCTAAGCAGCTAAGTGGCCCAGTTGCCATCTCTCAGCCAGGTTGGGCTCCTCTTGGACCTCCTGGGCCTTGTGCTCTCGTGGACTCCTACTGGACTCTGGTCAGACGACGAGGTACGGCTGACGTGTGGGTCCGGGTTGCTGACAATCCCCTGGGAAATGTTGACGGAGCGGCTCCAGGTCCTCCCATGTAGCTTGAGCATCAGTACCTCCACTCCATTTGATCAAGGCCTGAGTGATGGTGCGACGACCTCGGCGACGGAGATGTTGTTGTAGGATCAACTCGGGAACCCGAAACAAGTCATCAGAAGATGGTAATATCTGGGATACCTGCGTGTCGTCCCCAATGCACATCTTCAGCTGGGAAACATGGAAAACAGGGTGCACTCTGCTAGTCTCGGGCAGCTCCAGTCTGTAAGCGACCTGACCAACACGTTCCAGGATCTTGAAGGGCCCAAAGAACTTGAATGAAAGTTTCTGATTAATCCTTCTGGCAACTGACATTTGGATGTACGGTTGCAAGCGCAAGAAAACTTGATCACCAACAGCGAACACCCGCTCCACTCTATTCTTGTCGGCTTGATCCTTCATGCGTTGTTGCATGCGCAATAGGTGCTGACGAGCAGAAGCCAACACTAGAGTACGCTCATCCAACCATGCTTGGACATCAGTAGAGGCTATGTTGTCCGAAGCTGTAATGCCGAAATACCTGGGCTGTCTGCCGTAGAGTAGTTCAAAGGGTGTCTTGCCCGTGGAAGAATGCCAATTGGTGTTGTACCAAAACTCACATAAAGAAACCAATTTTGCCCACCGATGAGGATGTGAACTGATAAAGCATCGCAAATAGCACTCAATGGACTGATTAACTCGTTCAGTTTGGCCGTCGGTCTCAGGATGGTTTGCTGTACTAAATTTCAGTTATGTTCCTGTAGCACGAAAAACAGCTTGCCATAAATTACTGGTGAAGACTGGATCTCGATCAGAAACCAGGGACTGGGGCATGCTATGTAATTTATATATGTTGTCCACAAACAGTTCTGCCACTTTGCTTGCAGTATATGGGTGCTTGAGGGGAATAAAGTGGGAGTATTTTGTCAACTTGTCCACCACAACTAAAATGCAATTGAACTGTCTCGAAGTAGGCAACCCATCGATGAAATCCATCGTTGCTACTTCCCACGGATCAGATGGAATGGGCAACGGCTGTAAAAGACCAGCAGGTGGTAATCGTTCTAGTTTAGCTTTCTGACAAGTATGGCAGCTGCGCACATACTCTCGAACCATAGTTTTCATTCCATGCCAAGTGAAAAGTGACACTAGTCGCCTGTAAGTAACTGGGAACCCAGAGTGGCCGCCTTGGGGACTGTCATGGAATGCTGCAATAGTTGCTGCTGTAGTGCAAGATCATGCCCAACTAAGATTCTGCCCTTGTGACGCAAGACTCCTTGATTAAGACTGTAAGAAGTATCAGAATTAGGGTCTAGGGCTAGCTGTTGCAGCAGATTTTTAACATGATCATCATGCTCATAGCTCTGAAGGACACCATCCAGCCAGATGGGTTGCACTGTAGTAGTGGCAAATATTTGAGAGCTAGCAGCAGGTTTTCTGGACAGAGCATCAGCAGCTCCATTGTTGATGCCCTTCTTGTATTGGATAGAATATTGTAACCCCATCATTTTTGTCAAGGCTTTCTGCTGCCAATTTGTGTGTAGACGTTGATCAGTAAGATGAGTCAAGCTTTTATGATCAGTTCTGATGATGAATTCGCCCAATTGCAAATATGGACGCCATTGTTGCACTGCCAACAATATAGCCAGGTACTCCTTCTCATAGACAGAGAGCTGACGATTTTTGGGGCCTAATGCACGACTGACATATGCCACAGGATGTCCACGCTGGGAAAGAACTGCTCCTATGCCAACATCACAAGCATCAGTGTCTACCACAAACTTCTGAGAAAAATCTGGCAGTGCCAAAACTGGAGCTGAGATCAATGCTCGTTTAAGGACCTGAAAAGTTGTTTCAGTTTCAGATGTCCAATTAAAACGCACTCCTTTCTTCAATAGCGCTGTCAATGGTTGGCTCAAAATAGCATAGTGTTCTATGAACTTTCTGTAATACCCTGTGATGCCTAAGATGCCTCTTAGTTCCTTGAGATTGCAAGGCGATGGCCATTCACGGATCGTTTTAATTTTGCTTTCATCAGTAGCAACACCTTGTGCTGAGATGACATGGCCCAAGCAAGCAATACGTTGCTGTGCAAATTCACATTTAGACAGCTTAACCTGCCATTGATCACGTTGCAAAATCTCCAGCACTGCAACCAAGTGTGTTAAATGCTCTTCATATGTCTGGCTGTAAATAAGTATGCCATCGAAGAAGACAAGAGCATGTTTGCGTAAGACAGGAGCAAGGATGCGTTCATAGCGTGCTGAAAGGTGGCTGGTGCTCCTGTGAGACCAAACGCCATAACCTTGAACTCATAGTGGCCATTGTGAGTCTGGAATGCTGTTTTGTACTCTTCTCCAGGTGCTAATCGAATTTGATGGTATCCAGCCTTCAAATCAAGCTTAGAAAACCACTTGGAACCGGCTAACTCATCCAAGAGCTCGTCAATAACAGGAAGTGGGTACTTGCCTTTAACTGTGAGAGCATTCAAGTTTCTGAAATCGATCACTGGTCGCCATGTGTGGTCTTTTTTCTTAACCATCAACACTGGAGCACCAAAGGGACTGTTACTGTGTGTGATGACTCCTTGCTCTAGCATTTCAGCAATTTGTTTTTCCAAGTCTGTTTTCAATTCAGGGGCCACACGATACGGTCTGACTGAAACAGGTCTAGCTCCAGGAATCAACGGAATGCTATGATCATACAGACGTCTTGGTGGTAATCCAGTGGAGCTTCAAAAACTTTACCATATTTTTCAAGGATAGCTTGAACTTCAGCTGGCACTGTAGGCTGTTCTTTAACATTTTCCTGGATCAAGTGTAGCTCCACTAAGGCATGAGTGCATAAGGAGTTGTTTTCCCCCTGGAGAACAACCTGTCGGCCTTCATGTTTAAAGGCTAACCATCCCTGTTCCCAGTGAGTTAACATAAGGCTGTATTTACCAAGCCAGTCTAACCCAATAATACCATCATAACTTGCCAAGTCCAAAACCCGAAATGTATCAGAGAATTGGGCACCATCAGCATTCCATCGGAGATTAGGGAAATATGTAGTACTCTGCAGTAATGCTCCACCAGCAACTTGAACAGAAATAGGCCTTGGCAACTGTTGTGCTCCAGCAAGCAATTGAGCTCGTTGCTGATCAATGAAACAAGAAGAACTGCCAGAATCCACTAGGAATAACAAGGACTGCCCTTGGATCTGCACTCTGAGTTGCATTGTTTTTGGGGCTATTGCATCTGGCTTCAGAGCTGCTGCTGACAACAAGTATATCTGCTGTTTTTGTGGTTGCTCCTTGGTCGGTGTATGGAATTGTTCATTTTCAGAGGTATCACTTTCACTGCCTTCAGCTGACTGCATATAATCTATCATCTCTTGCACAACATGAAGCGAGATGGTTTTACTACATTGATGCTCTCTGCTATATTTCTCACCACAAATGAAACACAGGCCTTTAGCACGTCTGTAAGCTTTCAAGCTAGTCCATTTATCATCACCAGAGCTTCTGTTCCCTTCAGTCGAGCGCTTTTCTTCAACAGTTTTCGACACCCACTTGGTTGGTGGTGGTGGTGGCAATGGTGGCAGAGAAAAAGTGCACCGAGCAGCTAAACTGGGACTGGATGTATTGCTGATCATGGAGTGCTTTCCCCTAATTCCTCATACAACAAGGCCAAAGTGTATGCAACGTCAAGATTTTTAGGCTGTTGAATTGCTACTAGAACTCGTACTGCAGGAAATAAACATCCAAGAAACGTGTGGTATAATGGACTGGATCGGGGTTAGGTTCATAAGCAGCAATCTGATCAACTAATTCAGCAAACCGATGCACATAATCCTCAACAGTGGTCTCCTGACCGATGTGAAACAGACGTCGTACCAGAACTTGATGCTGGTTTCGACCAAACCGTGCCAGGACTGATGTAGAGAATTCAGGCCAACGCGCATTCGGCGATTGTTCCAAGAAGGCTTCCAACCAGGTAGCAGCAGCTCCACTGAATACTGACGATGCATAGGACAACTACAATGCGGCTGGTGTCTGCCAACGCTGGAAATACTCTTCGCATCTGTGTTGCCACAATTTTGGGTTTGCTCCATCGAATTGTGGCAATTCAACACGAGGACCGTGATGCGCGAAGTCAGTACTAGTTTGCTGAATTTGATGAGAACTGGAAGTGGCAAACTGTCGGTCAGAGTTGTTACCTCCGACCGGAGGAGGCATGGAGAATTCACATGCTTTCCCCCGGTGCTGTGTGTCTTCGCAGTGCCCATCGGGGCCGACGGTGCCGCCGCCTCGCTCTCTGGCGTGCCCGTCCGGTGTTCGTGGCGATGACGCTCCCGGATCGGGGCGCGGAAGCCGCCGAATCTCCTCAGTCAGGGCTGCGATGTCGGAGCTGAGGACGGTCTTGACGGCATTGATGTCGCCTGCGATGGAGGTCTTCGCCGCTTCCAGATCGAAGGTCACCGCGGAGCGGATCGACTCGACCGCAGTGTTCACCGTCTTGATCTGTTTGTCCGTGTCGGTGACGAACTTGCGAACCGCATCTAAGGTTTCTTTCTTGTAGGTGAGGAAGCGAGTCTCGTACTCCTCCGTGGTCGCCGATTTGAGGAGGGCGTAAATCGCCTTGGACTCTGCCGAGAGTTCGTCCATGGCTTGCGAGCGCGAGCGAGCAACAAATCGAGTGGGGTACGAGTGGAGAGGAAGCTCCAGATCGAGGGGATCGGCAGGCTCTGATTACCAATTGTAAGCAACTAGCTACAGAAGAACATCCAGACAAGGAACTAGATCGAATTATCACAGAGAATTGGATTAGGTAGCTCGTTCCTCCCCACCTCCCCCGAGCATATCTGACGGCATCGCTGTTCTTACTTTTCTTACAAGCCAAGTTTTTCAGGTAACGAAACTAGACTATAAGAAGAGCAGAGCTAAGCAGCTAAGTGGCCCAGTTGCCATCTCTCAGCCAGGCTGGGCTCCTCTTGGACCTCCTGGGCCTTGTGCTCTCCTGGACTCCATCTGGACTCTGGTCAGACGAGGAGGTACGGCTGACGTGTGGGTCCGGGTCGCTGACAGAATCATGTGGTCTTGATCGGTCGCTGCCGCGCTCATGGCCGGCACACCACGTAGACACGTTGGCATGCGTCGGAGGCATAAGCATGTGTGTCATGGGACCGACATAATTCATCAGGCTTCAGGTAGTGGAGGTCACATTTTTATTCTGTTTCGTGGTTCATATTCCAGGAAGAAAATGCTGCTATGTGCTGTTCAGGTAGGTGTTAGCTAATCAGCTAGCTGGTACTACTAATATCTTATCTGAACTTATACATAGAGGTACCATGCATGTTAGAACTCTTCTGAGAATATGGCTGTCATGGCTAGCTTGGAACAGCTAGCTTAGTTGTGCATAATTGTTAGTACTAAGTACATGGCTTTATTCCAAGTTCCGAGCTCCTTGGCGCATTTTTTTTTTTTTGCGAAAAGACACTGGCATTAAAAGAAACACCGAACAATACAAAACACCTCAACAAAAACGAAAATTACATCGAAATCTTTGAGATGCCTTTCGTCTTCAACCTCCAGACCGTGTCGACGGCGCGCCGCCACTGCCGCTCCTCCCTGAGCCGGCCTGACGTTGTTGATTGCGAACGGGAAGTCGCCGAACGGGTCAAGAAGACCACATCCGTCCCGGAGCCAAAGAAGAAGAAAGAACTGTCGTTGAAGCTCCTTGACGATCCGAAGAACGCCACCGCCAGAAGAAATCCATGAGACCACACCACTCCCACAGGCTTCTCGACGTCGCCGCCGAGATGGGACTGAAGCCGGGAAGACCTTATTGTAACGAGACGCCGCCGCCGCCATCTAAGCGCCGCCCCAACAAACCTTGATCACATTAGCTAAGCTTGATCACACTGTCTGTGGCCGCCTGTCACAATCAGTCTAATCAGAGATGATCGGCAATGTCTTAATTCCAGCCAATTTCGTTTATGCGCCGGTATCAATCATTGATCCATTTAACTTTAGCGGATGGGAGGGATGTACTATTTCGTTTATTTGGAGGTTTTCGCTTAAAATACATGGCCACTGATTGCTAGAGGAAAGTCCGAAGACCGTTCCCGTCCCTGTCAGGGAGATGCCAACCGTCTCTCCTTTTTACGAACACCATGTCCACTGATCGCAGCATGATATTGTGCCTGAGAATATATATCGTGCGTGTGAGGTCGCCTCGCTTGATCATTGTTTCTGGAACCGACGGTGTATACATTGTCCTGGTTGATTTTTCCCATGGTCATTGGCACGAGCTTCTCTCACCCCCGCGCCCGTGTCCCGCCCTAGGGTTCCTCCGCGCCGCCGCCGCTGCCGGACGCAGCCGCCGTCGCCGCCCTCCCGCCCCTCTCCTCCCCTCCCACCTCTCCCCCGCGCCCCCGCGTCGCCCTCCCGAGCGGGGCGACCGGGGCGCCGTCGCCTGCCCCTGCCCCCGTTCCCTCCTCCGCCCAGTTCTCCCCTGCCGTCGCCAGCGGGCGCCGCCGGGCTTCGCCCGCGCGGTGGCCGGCGGCGGCAGGACCTTCTTCACCCGCACGCGGTGGTGCTGTCTCGGGAGGCACACGGCGACGGTGGTCTTCGGCTTGCAGCGGTTTGGGCGAGCTCGGCGGTCTTCCCCGGGCAGGTCCAGTCGGTCGAAGCGCGGCGGTGCCTCCCCTTGGCGGCAGGACCGCGGCCGTCGTGGTGCTGGTCCGGCTCGCCGCCCCCGGTCCAGATCAGGGACCTCGGGCCCCATCTGGGTTTTAGGCGGGCCGGCCCGAATCTTCGATGGCGTGGACTTCTGCACGTTGAAGACGGAGGGCAGCTCGGATGGGGGGCGGCGGCGCCAACGGCGTGCCTTCTGCAATTGCGTCCGGTCGGTTACCGTCTTTGACGGTGGAGGACGCTCCCTCCCGCGTGTCGGCGGTGCCGCGGCCCCTAGTCCCGGCTCTTCTTCTTCGATGTGCAGGCCTCTCTTCTCTGGGCCGTGGAGAGACAGTGTGAGCGGCTTCATGATCGTGCTCGGTGGTGGGTGGTATGGTGGAGTGCTCCGGAGTGTTTGGGATGCTAGGGTCGGGAGAAATCCCAGTCGGCTTGTCTGACACCGGCTCGGTAGCGCCTGAGGGTGCCGCCAGTCCTTCCTGAAGGGTGTCGAGTGTTCCCCCTCCCTATCGCGTACCGGGGAAACCCTATGCAGCAGCGTCGTCATCGTCGCATTTCTTCCTGAAGGGGTTGTTTTGGTACCGACACTTCGTAGTACTAGGAGTTTGGTTGGTGTCATCCGGTGGTCGCACCGGTCATGGAGCTTGTTCGCTATTGTCGATCCGTCGGTGTTGGCATTTGTTTCTTTTGTAATTTCTCTTTCTTTTCTTTTGGGCGTTTTGTGCTGTTACCGCCCCAGCGCCTATTGTTGTTTGTATTGGTTGTTTGCTATATTAATATAGCGGGGCGCAAGCCTGTTTCGAGATTTTTCTGCGATTTCACGAAGCTTTTCCATTCAGTTTAGTTGACGTTTTTGTTGGATCTTGAGACTGTTTGTAAATGTTGATGGTATTTTGCGGGACCGAGAAATCAGAACTCCCTGCGGCTTCGGATACAAAATACTCTAGATGGATCTGCTCCTCATTGGATTCTCAGTTGTAATCTATACCTAATAATAACGGCATTAAGGTTTCTTGTGGTACATCATTTTTTCGGACCGTTTTGCCCTCCCACCAGATCGCATAATACGCACCGATGCCATCGTACCCCTTCGTTTCGCTTATTTACTGGAACTGCCACCGCAAAGTCAAACGACCGGTTTGTTCGCTCCCCAACCTCCCGAGCTCTCCTCCCACTCGACGCCGCCCCCATCCTCCTGCTCAGCCCCCGCCGCACTAGCTTCAGCTAATCTGCGCACACCGCTCCCGACCAGGACAGAGGGCTTACGCTCGCCGCCCCTCCCGTCCATCCTTCTTCAAAGGCTGGCCGCTGATCCAGCTCCTCCCTGCT
This sequence comes from Poa pratensis, assembly GCA_947311845.1. Classification (NCBI taxonomy): domain Eukaryota; kingdom Viridiplantae; phylum Streptophyta; class Magnoliopsida; order Poales; family Poaceae; genus Poa; species Poa pratensis. The sequence goes on along the minus strand of CAMZMU010000074.1, from coordinate 106,281,302 downwards.
GCACCGCGGTGATGCCGCCGAGTCGTCGACGGGAACGATAACGCCTGACCATTGAGGTGCTCCACCTCGAGGACCAGGATGTGTGGTGGTCGGAGCTGGGCGCGGGCACGCAGGGAGCTCGGGCGTCGATGGATTGCTGGAGCTCGGGCAGCCAAGCGACGGTGTCAGGCGCGATGGAGAAGACGGTGACCATAGCTGCGAGAGGTGGAGGGCTCGGCCCGCCGGGGTTGGAGGCGGCGAGGTGGAGCCAGAGCGGCGGCGCGTAAAGCAAGGGATAGAGTAAAGAGGCGAGCGAGGTAGGAGAGGAGGACAGCGAGGCCGGGCTCGCTGGCCGGCACAAGGGAGGAGGCCGAGGGGAGCTGGGTCGGGCAAGAAGGTCGCTGGAGGGGACGCAAGAACGGGCGGGGGCGGAAGGGAGGTGAGACCGCCGGCAAGGGAAGGGCGGAGGTGGACAGGATGGGAAGGGAGGCTGCGGCGGCGGAGGGTTGCGGTGGGCGTTTGGATGCGATTTGGGAAAATTTCTTTCCCCTGTTCGATGTGGTGCTCAACGACGGGAAGATGCGATTCAGTTTTTTTAGTGGAGGTGCGATTTAGTTAGCGCTGCTGGACTGGGCCTGCTCGACTCCTTTCGGCTGGTTGGCTAGCACGAGTTATACAAGCCAAAACATCTCCCGGGAATGTGCAACCAAAAATGATGTCTAGCCCAAATCTATGTACTGGATGTATGTACGAATAGGTAGTACTAAACAAAGATACTCTATAATCCTCAAAAAAAAAGATACTCTATGAACAATCTCAAAAACAAAAAATGTATGTGTGAATAGATGTGCGTCACCTGACAAAGAATCGATATTGCCCTTTTCAATGCCATGAAAAAATTGAATAAATCCATTTTCGTTTTTTTTTTGTCTCGCCATCTTTTTGCGTTTAGTCCCTTCATTGTATGTAACCTCTTTCGTTAATCCCTACTAATAAAATAGATTTTGTGTTTTATAAAGGAAAAAGATTTTGTGTTTTATTCTGTTAGTTGATTTCCCGTCCCGTTGCAACGCACGGGCATGTTTCCTAGTACAATCAAGCTCAGTCATTGGCTATCCAGGACGCCGAAAACGCATATCACTGTAGGGAGTAAGTATAAAAAGGCCCGAGATTCATGCAAGATGCCCTGAGCCTCTTGGCAGGCATGTGAGTGAGATTTCGACATCAACGGCACAGTAAACTCTTGACAGAGCTGAGAGCTCTGAATAATTATTTGTCCGCACCAATTATACAACGGGCCGGCGGCCTGGAGATTTTGCGGCGCCGGTGAGATCTGCAAGCGGCGACGTGCCACGTCCATGCATGTCGGACCTCTCCGACAGAAGGCTGCAAAAACAATTCGACGTACTCGACCGTTACTGAAGTGACCCGCCAAGGCAGGCAGGGCCATCGGAATATTTGGATGCCGTTGTGACTTGTGAATGTTTTTTCGTTGTTGCCCCTCGAGCTGATACATTCCAGCCCTGAAATATGCAATATCACTTTTTTTTTTGACCTGAAATATGCAATATTACTGCTTTAGCATGAGCTGAAAATTGCGGTTGCTTCACAGTTTCCTACTTCTCATGAGCTTATTATATGACATTGCTAAAAATGAATTTCTTCTCAAGAATTGACAGACCATACGATTCGGTTTCACGAGCTGAGTTAGCTAATCAGGGAGCTTGTCGGATTAAAATGTTTCAAATTATGGCTCATTATTAGCGTAGATCATAATATTTGCAAGTGACTTAATTACTTCTTATAAATCCAACAAGCATGTAGATGTAAAATCTAGAACAAGGGATACATAATTTTAGTGAAAACCATTGCCAAAAAAATAAACAGTGCAAAGCGCAGGGGAATATTGTGCGATTTACACAAGCGGTAGTTATAATGTGTCTGAAGAGATAAAGGTAATCCAAAAAGTGGAATAATCCATACAAAACTTGACATTTCTCGTTCTCAGAATTTTTGGATCACATATCAAAAACAATCTCCAAATTGAGACGTATTAACTTTTTGCAGCATAAGAAGAACAAAGAGAATTCAACTCCTTCAATAATGAAACATCAAGCATGCGTCATAGTCTTTGGGAACTACAAGCCTCCGCTACAACACAACCCATCGGCATTACAAATGCAGGTCACGAGTATGTCAAAGCGAGGCTTGAGAACATCATGAAAACAAAATAGATCAGCCGATGCACACTTTTATCCAACCTCTAGTATACCCGGGAACAAAAAAACCATGCTGAATGCGCATTAGAAGCTGTTTGGTTACAATATGGGGAAACATAAGAAAATTATCAAAAGATTGTTTATTTGTCCAGTTTTCGTATAAACAAAGCGATTTCTCCATGAAATTAGACTCTTTGTAAAAGAAATCTTCGAAAACACATGCAAAATAGCCAGTACAAAAAAATCATGTTTTTCTAATCCGAGAAACAAAACAACCTCTCTATGACTATGAGTGGAGCGCGATTCTGGAAAACTGATGGACTCCGTCTTCCACGGAGCGCCGTTGGAGGCGACCGGAGGGCGATTCTGGGCGCTGGCCGAGGAGTTCGACGGTAAGAAGAGCTCCTGCGACGGGATCGACGACGGGAACGACGACGGGGCTGATGGAACCAGGGGTAGCGGGATCGACGGAGGGGCGGATCTACGCTACCTATGCCGAACCCCGTCACCTTGTTCGCAGCGGACCTTGGAGGAACGCAGATCAAGAGAAGAAAAAAGGTTAGTCAAGCGATCGGCTCAAAGGTACGCGGCTTTCTCACTGGAGGTGATATCGCCGGAGAGATCGACGTCGGAGGACGGGATCCGCGGGCGGCAGGGCTCTGTTGGTCGGCTCCCGCTAGGGAGGTCGGCTCAATTAAAATTGCCAGTCTTGTCGCCGACGGTCACATCTGAGGATGATGGCTCCGGCGTTTGGGAGGTTGTGCAGCGCTGCCGATGTCGTGCTGGCGATGCGTCGCCGAAGTTGATGACGTGGCGCGGCGCTTCAAGGCAGCGGGTTGTACATTCGAATTGTCTCGCTAGAGGCCATGCGGGCCGTCTTGCGTGGACAAGAGTACAACGCCATGGCTGCGATCGCCGATTCGGCCAGCTATCGCCGGAGCTGGTGAAGAAGAGCGTGTTTTCTGGATCGAATTATTCAAATTCAAAAAATCACGATAACGGCTATGCGGGCCGTCTGCAGCTTACTGGGCCGAATTCCACACCGACTACTGCGGTAACGGGCCAGGAGGGGGGAGTGCGATCTCGGCTTCGTGGCCGAATCAATCTCAAAAACTTTCCTATTCGATCGCAGGTAGGTGATGTCTACGCACGCTTCTATTCTTGTAGACAGTGTTGGGCCTCCAAGTGCAGAGGTTTGTAGAACAGCAGCAAGTTTCTCTTAAGTGAATCACCCAAGGTTTATCGAACTCAGGGAGGTAGAGGTCAAAGATATCCCTCTCAAGCAACCCTGCAATTAAGATACAAGAAGTCTCTTGTGTCCCCAACACACCTAATACACTTGTCAGATGTATAGGTGCACTAGTTCGGCGAAGAGATAGTGAAATACAAGTAATATGGATGATTATAAGTAGTAATTGCAATCTGAAATAAAAATGGCAGCAAACAAACATGTAGCAGAACTTGTTGTAAACGGTGTTTCAATGCTTCGAAACAAGGCCTAGGGATCATACTTTCACTAGTGGTATCTCTCATCATTTTAGCACAACTGAACGCAAGTAAGTGCTACTCGGGATTATTCTCCTTCTTGGTGAAACAAGAGTACTATGCGTAGGGCTACAAAAGCACACCTCAAAGTCTGAGTAAACAAACACCACAATTTCACAAACAATAAGCCATGATAATATCTAAATTATTTATAGAGTCACACACAAATACCCACACTGTCACCTTGATACCGTGTTATCACAATGACTCCGGAAACTAGATAAAATCACTTGAGTAGCATAAACATTACATATGAATTCAGCGATACTAGCAATGCTCATGACGTATAAGCCCAAGATAGATAATGTGCGTATGGCTATGCTCACGGTAACAGGAGGAGAGCTCAGTATTCCTCAAGTTGTTGCACAGCTGCAACGATTGGTTTCTTCGGAGTTTCATTGGGAAGTTGTTCAAGTTGGAAATAACATCTACAAGGTGCCTTTCCCATCTAGGAGCGAACTAGACAGATTGGCTATCTTTGGTTCTTGCAAGGTCCCTAATACTAAGTGTGAGATCACTGTGGTGCCTTGGATCACTAATATGGAGCCTATAGAACTTCTGCCAAAGAAGTGGATTAGAATCTATGGCATTCCACCTAAACACATAGGTGATTTTTTTATCTCTTTGGAGCTTGGGGTCCTTGTTTGGTAAAACTATAAAAGTGGATATGAAGTTCACTCGGAGACACGGGGTCTTGCGCATCCTTGTGGGCTATGTGGACTACACATTGATTCCAAAGGGTTGGACCATCTTTATTAAAGATGGATTTTATCGGCTGAAGTTTAAGGTGGAGAACCCGGTGGATGAAGCTGATAAGGAGGGCGATGCTCCTAGGTCACCACCGCCGGATGATGATGCAGATGATGGGGATGACGAGGGTTCATCTAAACAGGAAAACGTTGAGAAGGAGAACAAAGGTAGTGCGTCAGATGATATGGCTACGGATGTAGAAACAAAAAATTCAGAACTAAAAGAAAATGTGGGAGATGGAATTCCTGATGCTATGCAAGAGATGAAGACGGGCGTGATCTTCTCTCCTAGTGTGCAGAAGCAGTTTCGGCTAGCACATGAGGAGGTGCAACGTATGATCAGCAAGAGGGTGCAAGGCATACAGGAGAAGGTCGCTCCAAGGGCTGGGGTTGAAGCACCAAAAATCGATGTTTATGTTGACAAGCAAGGTGGTGGTAGTGGCCACGTTTCTGCGGGCGACCGGGAGGTGCATGCGGCACCAATGGCCGCGGAGGGCAATGTGAGCAAGCTGCCGACATCCGCGACTGAGGAATCGTATGAGGTGGTCTACGGCGGCCATGGTCTGACTGAAAAGCACTTTGGGAAAACTGCGGAGGAGGGGCTTATCACCGGCATCAGCTCACCAAGCGATGGAGAGCTGGGGGGCGTTGAACACAGTACACCTGCTCGACTGTCCTCTCCCTGCTTTACACCCGAACCTGCGTTGGGTCTAGATGGAGGAGTGTACATGGATCGTTTTGGGAATCCTACTGTGTCTCAATCCCAGCTATGTGAGATGGGAGTCACTGATGCTGCACATGGGATCATGGCGACAAGACCTACAGAACAGGAGATCATGGCATTTGGGGGAATGCAAGAAGTGGAAGTGAGATCAAGTGACGAGGGGTACACTCATCAAATCCCATGATTAAGGACCTAGGGTTGAGATTATGGGGAGAGAACGTGGTAGTACTGGTAGTTTCGTCGGCTGACAAGCAGAGGCAAAGATTTACCCAGGTTCAGGCCCCTCGGGTGGAGGTAAAGACCCTACTTCCTGCTTATCTATTATTGATCGCGAGAGATTATGAGGTTACAAGGTGGCTCCGGCGAGATGACGATCTCGCTAGAGCTTTGGTGGTTCGAGTATGGCTTGTCCCTAGATCGGCACCCCTCCCAGCCTTTAAATAGGCTGGGTCTCGGGAGTTCGTAACCGACCTAGTTTACACGGAAGGAAAGTCTAAACCGACTATGCCTATGTCTAATCTTGGAGGGTACTCCATCTTCTTGGGCCTCTTGTCTTGGGCTTCGAGTAGGCTCTTCGCTACTGGGCCTTAGTCGTCACGTGCACCAGGTACCCTCACGGAAGGGTACCCGAGATGTATACCCTTGTCATCAAGTGATCGGTTGAGGAAGCAGGATAATGCGGACACTCCTCAATTAGAGCGTGCGATGGATCTTGCTTCGCGGAAAAATTACGACACACCCCAAGGTACACCATGCAAGTCAAATTTATCATTAAGTTCTCTTTCTAGTTCTGATATTATAGCTAGAGCGGATAGATTAGGTATTTCACTAGGCGCAAACACAGAACAAAAAGACCAATCTATTTCGGTAATCATGGAATTAGAAAAAGAGAGAGAGGTCATTTTTCTTAAGAATTCTTTACCTCCTGCAAATGATGATTCGGAGGCTAGTTTAGTGTTAAGAAGGGCAAATAATCTGAGTGAAGATTTAGATGACGATGAATTTGATGTCTCCGAAGATCATGCGGATCTTAATGAGACGTTGGCAACAATCAAAAAGAAACATAAAAATACTTCCTTCTCAAAGCGTGTGGCTAGGAGAAGTTTGAGGCTACAAATTTTGAAAAAAAGTTAAAATGAAAGGGGTAGTTTGGAACTCGGATGGGTTTGGTGACTCAGCCAAACATTTAAATGTTAGTGAATTGGTGAAGGAAAATAAACTTGATTTTATGGCCATAATTGAGACAGGGAGGTCCTCTTTCGCAACCCCCTTTCTAAAATTCTTAGCCGGAGGTTTGGACTTTGGTTTGTATGTTATCCCTCCAAAAGGGAGGTCGGGTGGCATGTTGATCGGTTTTAACGATGCTACATTAGCGGTGCAAAATGTGGTCTCAGGTGACTTTTGCGTAAAGTTTCATTTGAGATCAAAATCTGATGGTTTTCGCTGGGCTTTTGTGGTGGTCTATGGGGCAGCGCAGGATGCAAAAAAACCAGATTTTCTGGCCGAATTAGTAAGAATTTGTGATGGTGAGACACTTCCAATGTTGTTAGGAGGAGACTTTAATATAATCAGAAGAGAGGAGGAGAAAATTAATTCTAACTTCAATGCTAGATGGCCTTTTATTTTTAATGCTATCATCGAAAGCTTAAGTCTAAAAGAGTTACAAATGTCCGGAAGACAATATACTTGGGTTAGTAGACGGGAAACGCCAACATTTGAGAAGTTGGATCGTTTTCTAGCAAGTGTTGAGTGGGAACAGAAATTTCCGCTTGTCACAATTCTGGCGCTGGCCCGTGCGGGGTCGGATCATACACCTTCTTGCTGATACGGGAGATCAAGCCTTCGTGGGGAATAGGAGTCATTTCTCTTTTGAGCTATCTTGGTTACGACAGGATGGATTCTATGATATCATTGCCCGGGAATGGAATGCGGTCCAAACGGGTAATACTCCTATTGAGCGATGGCAAAAAAAATTAGACATCTCCGCCAATTCTTGAGAGGATGGGCTAAAAATTTAAGTGGCGAATACAAAAAACTGAGAGATCGTCTCACTCTTTAATCATTGAACTTGACATCAAAGCGGAGACCACTCCTCTCTCAGTAGCTGAGCGAGCTGCTAAGAAGGAGGCGGACGATGTTTTGGCGAAGTTGAGAAGGGATGAGGAATCGAAGTGGGCTCAGAGGGCAAAAGTGAAGTACATTCAAGAAGGTGGGAGTAATACGAGATACTTTCACATCATTGCAAATGGAAAACATAGAAAGAAAAGAATTTTACAATTAGAACAAGATGAGGGCACAATAGTTGGACAAGAAAATTTGAAAACATATATATCCGAATTTTACAAGAAATTGTTTGGGGCACCGGTCACAAACAACTTCTCGTTGAATGAGGAATTCACTCAGGATATGCCACAAATTTCAGTGGAAGAAAATGAAATTTTAACACAAGATTTCTTGGAGAAAGAGGTCTTTGATGCAATCAAACAAATGGAACATAATAAAGCCCCGGGACCGGACGGGTTTCCCGCGGAGTTTTATCGAAATTTCTGGACTATTATCAAATTTGATCTAATGGCAATGTTTGCTCAGCTGCGTACAGGAAACTTGCCATTATATAAATTGAATTTCGGCATTATTACTTGCTGCCCAAAAAAGAAGATGCTAGCCGAATTGAGCAATATAGGCCTATTTGCTTGCTGAATGTTAGCTTCAATTTTTTACGAAAGTTGGTACAAAGAGTAACCTCTATTGCGAGTAGGGTGGTTCGTCCAACACAAACAGCGTTCATACCGGGCAGAAACATTTTGGAAGGGGTTGTAGTACTTCATGAAACGATACATGAATGCATAGGAAGAAATTGGATGGGGTTCTTTTCAAAATAGACTTCGAAAAAGCGTATGACAAGGTTAAATGGTCGTTTTTACAACAAGCGCTGAGAATGAAAGGGTTTGCACCACAATGGTGCGAATGGATCGCTCGTTTATTCAGGGAGGAAGTGTCGGGATTCGAGTTAATGACGATATCGGTCATTACTTCCAGACACTAAAAGGTTTGAGACAAGGGGATCCGTTGTCCCCTTTACTTTTTAATCTTGTGGCAGACATGCTGGCCATTTTAATTTCTCGAGCAAAGGAGGATGGCCAAGTCGGGGGCTAGTACCACACCTAGTAGAGGGTGGTGTATCCGTTCTGCAATATGCGGACGATACAATTTTATTTCTTGAACACGACATTGCGAAGGCCGTGAACATGAAATTAATACTAGCCTTTTTTGAGCAACTTTCGAGGTTAAAAATTAATTTTCATAAAAGTGAAGTTTATTGTTTTGGAAAGGCAAAGGAGAATCAGGAGGAGTATCGACGCATATTTGGATGTGAACTAGGATCACTACCTTTTAGGTACTTAGGGATACCGATTCATTATAGGAAGCTGCTAAACAAAGAGTGGAAAACTGTGGAGGATCGTTTTGAGAGGAAACTGGCAGCTTGGGTGGCCAAGATGTTGTCATACGGAGACCGTCTTGTGCTTATTAATTCGGTTTGACAAGCTTGCCAATGTTTCTACTCTCGTTTTTCGAAATACCTAAAGAGTAAGAAAAAGACTCGATTTTTACCGCTCACGTTTCTTTTGGCAAAGTGATAATCATAAGAAAAAATACAGACTCACAAAGTGGAACATTGTTTGTCGACCTAAGGACCAAGGAGGGTTGGGTATTGCGGTGTTAGAAATAAAAAATAAATGCCTTTTGAGTAAGTGGCTTTATAAATTATTGAATGAACAGGGAGTTTGGCAAGAAATATTAACCAACAAGTACCTAGGTGATAAAACGTTGTCACAAGTACAGGCTAAACCACTCGACTCTCCCTTTTGGAAAGGACTTATGAAGTAAAGAATGCGTTCTTTGAGCGGGGTAGTTTCCAGGTTGGTAACGGTGAACAGATTCGGTTTTGGCAAGATGTTTGGCTTGGACAACATGCTTTAAGCAATGAATTTCCGTCGTTGTATGCAATCGCTTCAAATAAAAACACTACGGTGGCTAATGTTTGGGGACGGTACCTATTAACCTTCATTTTCGAAGAACGTTAGTAGGCAATAATATGAATCTTTGGTTACTGCTAGTAGAAAGACTAATGCGGGTCAATTTATTAGACGAACCAGACAAGTTTAGATGGCTCTTGAACTCCAATGGTACATTTACGGTTAAGTCGTTTTACGAAGACTTACTAAATGGCCACACTAGATATCTGCGTAAATATCTATGGAAGTTGAAAATCCCTCTAAAAATCAAGATTTTTCTGTGGTTTCTCAATAGAAAGGAGCTTCTAACAAAAGACAACTTGGTAAGAAGACGGTGGACAGGGTATAAGAAATGTGTCTTTTGCGATGCCGACGAATCTGCTGAACATTTATTTATATAATGCCCGTTTGCTAGGGATATTTGGAGGCTAGTACATTTTACGTTTAATGTATACCCTCCGTCTAATATTTCGAACATGTTTGGTAGCTGGCTAAATGTGATTGATAAAGTTACAAAAGCTCGCATTCGGATTGGTGTAGCGGCCATACTGTGGGCTATTTGGAACTGCAGAAATGATATTGTATTTAACAAAACATCATCTATTCATATTTGCAGGTTATACACAAGGCGTTGTACTGGATCCATTCGTGGTCCTTCCTGCTTCCGGCGGATCAGCGTGGTCTTATGGACGCTGGATGTACCCGTATGATAACGGTTGTGCGGGCTATCTTCAACCGGCATGGGTGGCTACATACTAGAAGGATAGATGCTTAGCGAACCTCTTTTTGAGTGGTCGATTTTTGTAGCCACTTTATGTGATCCATGAATTGTAAACTGCAATACTTTGGAGATTAATAATTGCGGAAGGCTGTGTGCATCTTTTTGATGCAGAGGCCGGGGATTCGCACCCCCTTATCTAAAAAAAAAAGACTATGAGCGTAGGGCTGCCTTCTATAAAATTACGGTCCGCAATTGCGTACTCTCTAAAAAGACTATGAGCGTAGGGGAGAAGAAGATACCGAGTGCACCCAATCTTGTGGTGGTACGAGCTAAAAGCGACAGCAGAAAGTTAGCTTAACGACACACACGCGCACACACTGAGCTGGTTTTGCAGGATAATACACGCCATTTCACCTTTGTCCGAAACGGACGGAAGAAGAGGGAAAACGAGATCACGACTTACTCGTCCCCCACACTTGCTATCAACAGCGACGGACTCGTGAAAACGCAGCAAAACAGGCCGCATCGTCAAAGACCACAAAAACCGAAGCGTGCCTCACTTGCATCCGCTAAACGGGGAGCGTGTCTGCCCGGAAACCGATAGTACATTTCGTGGCTCGTTTAAGCAAGAAAAATCAAGCCGAGCGGGGAACAGATGGATAGATAGATATGCCTCGCCGTCGCTGTCGAGTGTCAAGGCCGTATCTTCCAAAGCACAGGTAGTCCGATTGGTTAGGCGCGCGCTAGTTAACGATGATAAGCTAATTAATTAACTGCTCCTACTCCCATGCTTTCCAGAACAGCGAGCGCAAGTGTTGTCCTTTCAGCCGTCCGCTGCAAGCTCGGACAGTAATGTCAAGCTCAGCGTTGTCATTGCACTCGTCGTCGACATCCCTTTATTACCGTCCTCGTCGGAGGGTCGATTCATGCCGACATGCTCGCTCCTTCAAACTACGCAGAACAGCTAGTCAGCGAGCTTTAAGAGGGTGAAGCGACGCGGCAGACACATCAATGCTTACCTTTAGTCAGATGGAGTATGAACTTGTTCCGTAGTTTAAGGTTTGTTTTGTACCAGATAAAAGTTTTATAACGAAAAGTAAACTTTCTCAAGAGTTTAGGCATGAAAAATGAACTTTTTTTCACAGATTTTTTTTTTTGAGTTTCTATGCGGCGAAAGTAGTATCTCATTATGAATTTCGTAAAAATGTAAACAAAGCCATATAAAATTGAACTCCTAGTCGACCACTCTCCCTACACAAAGAGCTCATGCGATCAACGATGGTGCATAGGAAACGGACGGCTGTTTTTGACCTTTTGCCGAGAGGGAGAGAGAATGTGACCGAGGGGAGAGGCAAAAAATAGCGTCGTGCCGGGAGTGCGTGGGCCCCGCGGCAGCAGTGTCGCGCGGCTGCTGGCTCAGCGCAGCTCATGCTTCCAGCAAAGCAAACAGCAGAGCAGGCTGGTCGCCTGTCGCACTACTCTCCATTCCTTTCCCTCCCTCTCTCTACAAATCCATCGCCTCCGCCTCCTCTCTCTCTCTAAACCAAGCTGGTCGCCTGCCGCGTACTTCCAGCAAAAGCGAACCCCACCGTTCTCGTCGCCTCCACCACGCGCGCAGCTCGATCCGGTTCCGGCAGCTGCTCTACTATCAGCCATGGCCGAGGAGACGAAGCAGGAAGCTCCCGCCGCCGCCGCCACCGAGGTGGTCGTGACGGAGGCGGAGAAGAAGGAGGAGGCCGTGGAGGTGGAGGTGGAGAAGGTTGACGAGGCGGCGGCCGCGGCCGAGGAGGAGGAGGAGAAGATGGAGGAGGCCGGCGCGGACGAGGCCGAGGCGGCGGTGATCGAGGGCAGCACCGCGTCCTTCCAGGAGGAGAGCAACCTCGTCTCCGACCTCGCTGACCCCGAGCAGAAGGCGCTCGCCCAGCTCAAGGAGCTCGTCGCCGCCGCGCTCACCAGCGGCGAGTTCGACCTGCCCCTGCCGCCGCCTCCCGCTCCGGCGGCCGACGAGGCCAAGGTGGAGGAGCCGGCCAAGAGCGACGCGGCGGCCGAGGGAGAGGAGACCAAGGCCGAGGTGGCGGCCGAGACCGAGGCCCCTGCGTCGGAGGAGCCCAAGACGGACGCGCCGGCCCAGGAGGAGCCCAAGGCCGAGGAGCCTGCCAAGGAGGAGCCCAAGGCCGAGGAGCCCGCCAAGGAGGAGCCCAAGACCGAGGCGCCGGCTGCCGTCGAGGAGCCCAAGGCTGAGGCGGTGGCCGAGCCGGAGCCGGAGAAGACCGTCGTGGACACCAAGGAGGAAGGCACCAGACGGCGGAACCAGCCATCGAGGAGACCGCCGTCCCCGCCGCGCCGAGACCGACGCGCCCGCCGCCACGTCCGAGCCGCCGAAGGGTCCGGAGCTCATCTGGGGCGTGCCGCTGGCGGGCGACGACGAGCGCACGGACACGGTGCTGCTCAAGTTCCTCCGCGCGCGCGAGTTCAAGGTCAAGGAGGCCATGGCGATGCTCAAGGCGGCGGTGCTGTGGCGCAAGAGCTTCGGCATCGACGCGCTCCTCGACGCCGACCTCGCATGCCGAGCTGGACAGCGTCGTCTTCTACCGCGGCGCCGACCGCGAGGGCCACCCCGTCTGCTACAACGTCTACAGCGAGTTCCAGGACAAGGACCTCTACGAGAAGGCGTTTGGTGACGACGAGAAGCGGGAGCGGTTCCTCAAGTGGCGCATCCAGCTCCTCGAGCGCGGCATCAGGGAGCAGCTCGACTTCTCGCCCAGCGGCATCTGCTCCATGGTGCAGGTCACCGACCTCAAGAACTCCCCGCCCATGCTCGGCAAGCACCGCGCCGTCACCCGCCAGGCCCTAGCGCTGCTCCAGGACAACTACCCTGAATTCATCGCCAAGAAGGTAAACTTCAGTCTTCCTCTGCCATATCGTTTCCTAATTCCTAACCCGAAATTATGAATCATTGGCAACACAAGGGTTGAACATTTATATGATTTTTAAGGCAACATTGTTGTGCTGGTAGTTGATTGAACTGAATTCATCTGATGTAGCATATGCTGTCATTCGATTGTTATGTCCTGGGGGCACTTGACTAGTGTCATTCTTGTAGAATTTGTAGCTGACTAATCTAACTAGATATGGTGGACTGGTGGTGCAAATAAGCTAGGATGGTGCCATCATTTTACTTCCTAGTTTTTCCTCTCTTCCTTGTTTAAGCTATGTTCCTTGCTATTGAAAATGGTATGTGCTTATTATGAGAAATGAATTGGGATTGATTTGCTTGGGTCATCAACCATAATTTTGTGCTTGTAGTGGATTGAACTGAATTCATCTCATGAGCTAGTGTATGCTGTCATTCTTCTTTTTGACTGTTATGTCCCAGGGGGACAGTTGAGTAGTGTATTCTTATAGCATTTGTAGCTGAGTAATCTAACTAGATATGGCGGATTTGTGGTGCAAATAGGCTGGGATAGTGGCATCATTTCACTTCTAGTTTTTTCCTCACTTTCCTGTTTGAGTTATGTTCCTTGCTATTGAAAATGGTATGTGCTTATTATGAGAACTGAATGACTGAATTGGGATTAATTTGCTTGGATCATCAACCATATGCAGGTGTTCATCAATGTGCCATGGTGGTATCTTGCGGCAAACAAAATGATGAGTCCATTCACAACACAGCGCACCAAGAGCAAGTTCACGTTTGCAAGCCCGGGCAAAACCGCTGAGACCCTTTTCAGGTTCGCACCACGCGATAATCTTTGGGAGTCTTCCTTTTCTTGTTTTGTAGCCATACTTTCTGTTGCAATACTTTCTCGACATTTTCATGCCTTTCTTACTGTGTTCTTACGTGCTGTTTGCCGTCACTACTATGACGCAGATACATCGCACCGGAGCAGGTCCCTGTCCAATTTGGTGGCCTCTTCAAAGAGGATGATACTGAGTTCTCAACTTCTGATAGCGTCACCGAGCTCACTGTCAAACCTTCTTCCAAAGAGACTATTGAGATTCCTGCTACTGAGGTTAATCCCTGTTCTTCTATCCTCAGATTTGCACTACAGTGGTAGAATAAAACTAATAGTTTCTCTCTAAAAACAAACACTAATGGTTGGCATTACAAATGTGCTGTCATTGCAGAACTCCACAGTTGTGTGGGAGCTCCGTGTGCTTGGGTGGGAGGTGAGCTACGGCGTGGAGTTCACCCCCGACGCAGAGGGCGGCTACACGGTCATCGTGCAGAAGACGAGGAAGGTGCCCGCCAACGAGGAACCAATCATGAAGGGCAGCTTCAAGGTCAGCGAGCCCGGCAAGGTGGTGATCACCGTCAACAACCCAACGTCGAAGAAGAAGAACTGCTGTGCCGGTACAAGGTCAAGAGCTCCACCGAATCCGCCTAAGATGTTCTCTACCGATACAATCACCAACCAGGTCTATACCACCACCATTTGAACATGCTGCATGATAGAAGAGACCAATAAGATTTGAGTAGATGGCCGTTTTGTGTTTGGTTCTTTAATTTGTTGGCTTGCTGTTTTTTTTTGGGGGTTAGACTTGTATGCGTTTACTAAAACCAAAGTGAGCTTGTTGATCCGAAGATGGGGAAAAATGAGATAGTGATGGTTCTTGAGATCAGGGAGGGAGGACCGAAGAACTGTTGCTGATCTGTAAAAATCTGTCTGTACATGGTATCCATATGGATTCTTGTTCGTCGACGTGTTAATTTGTAGACAATACTCTATGTTTTGTGGTCACCCACCCCATGTTACTCCATGTTCTCCTGCTCCTTCCGTCGTGTCGTTGTTCTTGTCTGTTGGCGACCATCTCGGTCAAATTTAAGTGCATGACATGGGTATGGGTATCAGGGTCTCTGCCACTGTTTAGTTTACGTGTTTGCAAAATAAAATAAAAATCATCTGTTTGGTAGCAACTGCCAAGGCAGACAAAGGTTATCTCTTTTGGCTCCCAGTTCCAGTGCTCCCTCCAATTTATAGAATTCGAAAATCATATTTATGAGTTTCAAACAAATCTGAAAAAAATCCGAGTGTAGCCAATTATATATCCCACGGACACACAAAATATCAACTTCAAATACTTTGATCTACACAAAAAATGACAAAGCGTGTATCTACCTATGTATATTTTCAAATCTCTAAGTTTTAACAGATTTTGTTATTTTGTGTAGACCATAATATAAAGTATTTCAAATTGACGTTTTGCACCTTTGTGGTACACACCATTGCTGCATCCGGATTTTTTTTCAGAATTTGTTGAAACTCAAATATGATTTTAGAATTTTTGTAACCGGAGGGAGAAATGGAGTTCGGGAGTAAAACACTTTCCGAATCCTGACCAGCCTTGTTTGGGAGCCTCCAGTTTTGTCTGAAACACTGTAACTCTTGTGTACTGAATTACTATTGCATTCCAAAGAGGATCTCCACCGGGCCTCCAAATGACCCCAAAGGCCCAATGGGGGTCCAGACGCCAAAATCGGCCACCAGCGGCACCCCCAAAGGGTCGGGCCGAGCGAAATCGTGTCCGGCACCCCCGAAAGGGCCTCCAAGTTTGGAGACCCTCTCGGGGGTGCCGGACATGGGGCGAACATGCCCTCTGACAGGGCTGGCCCACACGTCATAGAGACATGCCGCCGTGCCCGTGTTAATGAGGGCGTGCAGGAGGCCGTTCCGCCTGCGTTAATGTCCCCACGTAGTCGCTGGGCGGTTTCCGAGACGACGCGACTGGACGGGACGGGAGGCGAGGCGACTACACGGCGGTAGGCCTGCCACCACGCGTCGCATTAACGTCGGCGACAGCGTGCGCGGCAGTCCACGCGACGGCGTTCCCACGCAAGTATTTACGCCGGCGTGGATGCTCGCGCAACGCCCATCTTCCTCCCTCGCCGTTATATATGCCCCTCCACCGCGCCCCATCGCCGCACTCACACCTCCTCGCTGCTTCCCACATCCGCAACTTCTACCTCCTTCGCCGCACCCACCTCCGCCGCCGCGCAATGGCGAACCACGACGAATCGGGCAACAGCCGCACCGGGCGCACCATCGGCACAGAGGAGGCGTGGGAGCTCTTCCGGTACAGGCTGCTCGTCCCGCCGGATTTCCGCCTCCCCAATAACTGGGCCACGTCTTACAAAGGCGGGCTCCCCGTTCCTCCGCTGCCGGTGACGCCGGACCAGATCGCGCGCGCCATCGCCCGGCGCCGGAGCTGGCTCACAATGGAGCAGCGCACCGACCCAGAGTACGATGACCAGAACTGGGCGGCGTGGATGGATCGCTTCCGGCGGGAGCGCCGGGAGACGGAGCAGACGATCGACTCCACGACGTCTGGCCGCTGGAACGCGGATGGGCGGCACCGGTGGTGGGAGAGCACCGGACACACGGTTGCTTCGGCCATCGAGGCCGCCCGCCGGCATGCCGCAACGGGGAACCCTACCCCGTTTCGGCTGATGCCGCTGCCACCGCGACGCCGCGCCGTCGACAACCAGCAGCGCCGCACGCCACCACGCTTCTTCAGGGTGAAGGAGGAGCGACTATCGCCGCCGCGTCGTGGAGGCGGTGGCATCATCATCCACGACCGCGCTCGACCACGAGCGCAATCCCCACCGCGCGGCCGGCTTTACCTGCGCCGCCCCAGGTCGCCGCCGCTGCCGGTGGAGACGAACCCCTACGGGTACGCCGTGTCGTCCCTGCTGCGGAACGACCACGACGGCGACTCGCCGGGGTTACTGGCGGCGATCGCGGACTCGGTGGTCACCATCGAGCGCACCAGCCCCGGGTACATGGCCACCTCCGGCGGCGCCTCCTACAGCCGTGCACCGCGCCGCCAAGACGACGCGTCCACCAGCCGTGCCGGCTCCTCCTCCGCCTACGTCGTGCTCGACGACGACGACGGGTGGTTGGACACCACCGACGAGGAGTAGACTAGGGTTAGGGTTTAGTTTCCTCAAATTTCATTCAAACTTTTTGTAATATATAACAAATATGAATGAAATTTGAATATCATTTAAATTTGTCTATATTTGTTTAAGTTTTTTTTTGTTTGGGGGGCGCCGTTGTGGCCTGCACACACACACACCCCCCCACCCCCCAACCCCCAATTGACCAGACACCGATTTGAAGGCCCCCGGTGGAGATGCTCTAATCAGGCGAAAGAGAAGGTTTCACATCCATTTGGATGAGAAAGCATGCTGACAGTGGCAAGACAAACCAAGTGTGCAGGCCGAACCAAAGGCAGGCATCTCTCGTAAGTGTTTGACATGCCGCTAATGATGAGGATGAACCATGCTTGGGTGGGTGGTACAGTTAACAGAAAGCAAAAGACCCCAAGCAAAAGCGAGGCAGAGAGCAAAGCCAGCAAGCTGTGGACAGATGGACAGTAGGCAAAGGAATGTGTGTGCCTGTGCAAGAACTTTCCCTTTGACTACACAAGCAGGCGGCAGGCCCGTAAAAACCAAAAGCGAAAGCCCGAGCATTGCGGATGTCCAGCTCGGCCATGATCCTCCCTGCCCTCTGATTATTGGAGAATGGAGGCGGCTGGTGTCCAAGCATATTTGGTACTGCGATCTTTCCAGGGACAACCTGTGTGTGTGTGCTTCTTCCATCGTTCATCTAGTGGCATGGAGGGCAGTTGGGAGTGGGAGGCCCATTCAGACATTCAGTCGGCTTTTTCATGGTCAGGGAGAAGACATCATGGACAAGCGGCAGTGTCAATTGCCATGCCATGCTGATCCATTGGCCGTGTCTCAACCTGCATGCAGAGTTCTTCCGTCCATACGCCCTGGTCGGGAGAGGAGGCTCTGGCCAGAATATTTGCCACTCAATTACTCATGTATAGCAGGGAGCATCCCCATGATTGTAAATTTGAAACGTAGATGAGCTTGCAGTCAGTGGGGGGAGCATGGTGGATACAAGTCATGGTCATGGAGACAGGTTTCTCTGTTCAGGGGGCCACCCTCATGGTCACCTTCTTCTTCAATCTTCATGTGCAGCTGTTGTGCATGCATGGGCCAAAGAACTGCAGCCTGTACATCGGTGTTAATCTTCAGTTTGGGACCAAGCGAAACAAACGCCAAGCTACCAATCGGGCTCAGAATATACAGTCTGCTGCATCTTCATGTACTATGTATCAGCCAATTCAGCAACCAAAGCTGCATTTTCACGCTTGGGTTTTGCAACGCCGTGCTGGCGAACGGAGCGAGAAGCCGCCATGGTCTCTTTTCAGGCACACCGCGGCGCGATACTTCGGCGTCGTGCCGGCTCTGGATCAGGCGAGGAGTTAAGGGGGAGGAGGACAATCGGCAGACGAAAACCGTGTGGTCACTGTCGAGCAGATGTGTGTCTGGGTCGATCGCGACGACAGCATTTGAGCCTTTATTAAGGCATGATTTTCGGTGATCTCTCTGCGTTGGCGCAGGGCCGCTGGGTCGGTGTTGGCGGTCGTTGATCTCGTTCATGCATGAGAAATCGGCACGTCCATGGATTCTCCCAACTCCGTAGTCCCGGGCACATCCTGCTGATTAAATGGCGGGGCAAGCCGGTTGGCAAGCTGTGCAAGTTGCTATTTCAAGATCAGACAGTACGTACCTGAAATGTAGTTGTTATGGTTGATCCTCGTTTGAAGTGAAGCATCTTGAAGAGCAATTCGCCTGAAATACCGTTCGGTTTTCAGATGATGGCTTTAAAAAATATCTCAAATGTTGCAAAACTTGGAATTTCTCTCTTCCTCTCTCAAAACAAGATGCTTTACTCGTCTCACCTTGCAGCTGAGATCAATGGTCGGTTCACATGTGCTTTCACTTGTCGATCGAGTTTAGCTCCTTCGCTCACCTACTCACCTCCATATGGAGGGGTTTATGCCAACACTAATTTGCCGCTTACACGCGAACAAGAATAACGGTCATAAACACAACCAATACTTTTTAAGAGCTCTCACGCCTAGACAGAAATTCTCGGAAAGCAATCTAAATAACTTTTAAAGGTTTAATTCTTTTAACAGTAGAGCTTCTGTACGAAAAATTTCTTGTAGTATCTGTCCATTTCATGTGAGACCACTGTGAGCGAATGATGATCTCGAGCTGTTCTTGCTTATTCAAAATCTACAACAACGTAGAGGTGCATCGAGAATTTGAATACGTGGAGGAGGTAAACCGTAGGCCGTACAATACATGCAAGAAAAGGAAAAGCTGAAGTGCTCGTGCCACCAACCTTTTGCAATTCCCTTTCTGTAGGTTGCTCTTCTTTCTCCACTACCAAGACGCAGCTGCTACAATTCATAGAACAGTGCTTGTTTCAAAAAAACAATTCATAGAACAGTGCTCCGAATTTTTTAAAAGCAGGTAATTACCGGTCAACAATTGTACCTACTAGAGAAAATCATTTGTTAAGCAAAGCGTTACATCGACTAATGACTAGGCTGCTAGCCGACTAGGTGTCTTCATCTGGCTCTACTTGTCTCAGTTATTGTTCAGTAGGACGCCTAAATACAGTGACGTTCAATAAAGTATTCCCTCCGTTCCTAATCATAACATGTTCGATATTTAATATAGACTATATACGGATTGAAACGAGTGAGCATACACACTTAAATGCGTATACGTACATGCGAATCTGATTTTTTTAAACATCTTATACTTAGAAACGAAGGTGGTAGTCGTCAAGCAGTGGCTATTCTTTGAGAGGTTTTTCTACTGTAACTTCTCTCTTTTGAAAACCATTGATAAAAGCAGATAAAATAAAGAAGAGAATATCACAGTGAGGAGAGAGAAGGGGAAAAGGAGCTGACCAGAATGATTGGTTATGCGAAAGAAATAAAGGTTATGTTTTGGGGAACATGAAAAGTAAATAGTTGCTTTTCTCATTACCAAACGGCCGACAGCTGACAGTCATCAAATACTACTGACATCAAACACGTGTAGCTATTTTTGTCAACTCCCTGAAATTCTGAGCTAAAGAATGAACTCCGTCTGATTCTAGCTTAGATCCAGTGAAAAGCAGGAAGCTTTCTTTTCGTCAGTTGTACGTATTTTTTTATATTTCGTATTGAAATATTTTTTTCGAAACCCACTACAACGCAGACACTCACATACACGCACGTAAACTCACCCCTATGAACGCACACACGCACACCCTACCCCTATGAGCACCTCCGAGAGACTGAGCCGGCAGATTGGTCTTGAGATTGACGAAGTCACCACGGGCGCCTTGCTGTCGACGGAAACGTCGCCTCCCACTGAAGAATATTCCGCCTAAATGAGAAACAACAGCGTCAAATCTGGGTTTGAACTCTGGTGGGCTGGGGGTACAACCACCCTCCTAACCATCTTACCACATACAAGTTCTCTCGTATTGAAATATTTGAGTAGGCGTAGGCGTATATAATGGTAATATTCAATTACTAAGTAACATGCAGGGTGTCCTAAAAAAATAACATGCAGGGAATCTATATTGTTATTTAGGGGTCAACGAAACTATATGTGAAATTATACATTCGGTCTCTGTTTGTGTTGATATCTGTTTCCACTATGTGACAGAACAAAAGGCTGGGCCTTGGGCTTGGAAATTTGTACGATAGGTGGGCTATGGAAATGTCATCCGTGAAGTTATTGTCCACTCATCAACTCGGGTGTCACTAACAAAAAAGTTCCCTTTGCAAACGGAAAAATCAGAGCATTACAGCTTGCCACGTGGTGGCCTAGCAGATCTCCCTAATGTCAAAATCGAATCTGGCTATGAGCGTGGTCCCCGCGCGTGTGTCGCATACATGCGAGCTGGCTGCCCCGACGAAACCGCAGACGCGTTCCAGCTTACAACAGAAGCTGCTGCGGGCCATGTACATCAAAAACGGAACGTACGTTCTGCCCGGCCACGTACATCCAAAGACGGATCGTTCATTTAGAAACGAAGCCCATGGCTTTCGATTGTTCTGTAGGGAGTACAAACTACATAGAAAACGGTGTATAAATTATTAGAACTGAAAGTACAAAGTACACATAGGACGGCGTACAAACTACACAGAATTCAAGAAGTATAATTTCACAGAAATAGGTAGTACAACTACACAGAACAGTGAGTACAAACTACATATATATAGGTAGTACAACTACACAGAATAGGGAGTACAAAATACACAGAACACAGGTAGTACAACTACACAGAACATGTAGTACAACGACACAGAACAGGGAGTACAAACTAAACAGAACACAGGTAGTAGAACTAAACAGACAGAGTTAGTACAATTACACAGAACAGTTTGTACAAACTACACAGAACACAGGTTGTACTACTACAGACACAGATGTACAACTACACAGAACAGGGAGTACAAACTACACGGAACAAAAAGTACAAAAAAAAAGTTCTCAAAACCTATCAACATAGGATCTACTTTTGAAGATCTCGACGAGGAGCTCAAAAGTGAAAACGGTTCATAATTTGAATGAACGGTTCTCAAGATATTTCGTTTCGAAATTTCGTTTTGGAAAAATAAAAGAGAAAACTGCCCTCCCACACCTCACGTATCCCTTTCTCTCTCATCCTTCTCACTTTTAATTTGGTTGCGTCACTTGGCGGACATGCAAACAATCATAGGGGACCGCGCGAAGGAGAAGACGACACTTGGCGTGGCGAGAGCGGATGCTAGGTTCCCTTTGCAAAGGGAACGCTTTTTCTAGTGATTACCAGTTGATGAAGATAAATTTCGTTTGAGAGGGAAGAGGCTCTAACACTGAAGCCCATAAACTTGCTTGGTGAATCATGGCCGTCACTTTTCTATTTGAAGTATAACCAAGGAAAAAATAGCGTGCTATAATAAATTACCACCAGGCTTAAAATACGCTATTAGCATGCTATATCACGCTATAACGTGCTAATAGCGAGACATTGTACACTGATTAATTTTTTAGCGAGACAAGTATCAATACGCTATAGCGTGTTATTAATATCAAGATCATATCCTTATCTTCCTGTTAGGCCTTATGATTTGTTTTGTTTGTACCTACAAGCGCTATCCTTAATCGTCAATAAAGAGCATATATTTCTGAAAAATACCAGGATTCAACCCTTCGGCCTTGAGGGGAAGGACAACAAGATGCTACCCCATTGCATTTTGTTTGTATCTTGGTCCTTTTATTTCGTGGGTTTTCTATGTTGTGTTTGATGAACTAAGTGATAAATTTGCACAAAAGAAATGTGTGGTGGATATAGGATTTCATAACTGGGGTGCAGCACTTCACATAATTCAGTATTGCCTTATGAGGAGATCTTAGATTCAACACGTAAGTTCAAAATATATTTTAGATGGCAATAGAAATAATTTATGATGGTCACACTAGCCTAATATTTCTAGCAATATGGCCCTTGAATAGTTAGGCCGAGCAATAAATACTATGAAAAGGTTTTTTTTTTACAAGACACACTTGGTTCGCTCATGGGAAAATTAAGGAGCATCACAACCAAAATGTAGCTAGAGAGGACTTTGGATGGGATGTCGATATATATGGAGGATGCGAGAAGAGCAGAGCTATTGGTAGGGAATTAGGCTGGAGAAGCTATTTTCGGGAGGGAGAAAAAAGGGAAGCAAGACGGAGGAGCCTAAATTGTAGAGAGGGCATGAAGGGGCGAACCCATATTTTTTCATGAGGGGGCAAACGATACGACGGGGTATTTCTAGTACAAGTTCACATAATTTGAATATTTTATTTTAAAAATGAACAAATTGTATTGAAGTTCCACATTTTGAGTGCGGGCCCAGGCCCCTACTCTCTTAAACTTGGGTTCGCCCCGGGCATGTGGCTTGAGAACGAGGCACCATGAGGCTGGCAGGGTTGTCTGTGTTATGGGATGAGGGAGTATAAAGCTGAACTTGAAGAGCAGTAGCGCAAACAAGGTGCTGCTAATGACCTCCGTAGTCTTGCCAAGCGGAACGGCCGAACTGACAAGTATTCGTGCCACGACGCTGCCTCGTCCCATCATTCTCGTCTCAAGAAAGTGACTAAGTCTTCTAGTCCATGATCCGCGAGGCAATAGAGAGTGTGTGAAAGATTGGGGACGAGGATAGGGTTCAAATTTTGAGAGCGGGAACACTTTGATCTTCATAAAAGATTGGGAAATTTCGAAAGGTATTCCGAAGCACTTATCAATTTTTAACCAAATATAGGGATCAGTTCAACTTTAACTTGAACAGACCTAGCCAGAATCTTGAAACAAATACTAACGGAACAACTGGTAGTTCGTTCCAGTTTTAAACCCCATATATTTTTTTAGATAAAGAGTATGTATTAATATCGCGGAGATATCAATTACACCAAGCATTTGCAAACAAACCCCATATATACCTGCATGCACAAAGGAGCATGAGGAGGAGTCATATGGGACGAGGAGCGGGGTCATAGGTGGGCGGCGACGGACGGACGGTACGGAGAAGGCGAGAGCTGCCGGCCAGGTGATAACCGGGCGACACGCATAGAAACCTTAACGCACACTTGGCAAGAGCGCTTATACCACTGATAAAAGCTATCCGCATGCAGATCGAACGGATTGCAACGTTCTCCCGGCTGCGATGGCGCGTAGAAACGAAACGATTCAGGGCTTTAGCGCTGACTCCTAGCCAACTGTGACGTGCGCAACAGCCTGGAGATAGAAATCACCTGAGACTTTTCTCTACCTGCAATATATATCCTGATGTCACAGCAGATGGCACTAGCCATCAGTTACTTGTTCTCCCCTACGGTATACGTTTGCAAGTTTGTAGGACTCTCTGACTTTCAAGTCTATAAATATGGCGTATCTCCTCTGGCATACCAGTACTCGCTCCATAGCATAGCAAACTAATTTAGGTGGGGGACATTGATCTTGAAGCTTCACCCAACATCGAGCATGGCTGCTTCGAGGAATGCTGCTCTGTGCTTCGTATTCATACTCGTGTTATTCGCGAGCCATACGTCCGCAGGTCTGTGCTCCTCGTTCTTTGTTCAACGACTGTGTTCAAACTGATCACTCACAGTTTGAACAAAAAAAAAAACTGATCACTCACTAACTCATGAGGGATCTGCGGCGGTTATCTTCTTCCACCCAGCAGTCTGAATCTCTGGATTATTTTTCTTCCACCATATATATATATGGACGCGGATTTACTAACTAGGGTGATAGCAACGCATGTTTTCGTTGCCATTGGATATCGTGCTCACATGAAAGCTGTACATCCGGACTAGTGAGATCAGTCAGCTCACCGTTAGGCATGTTCGTTAGGGTCGTTGTTTCCGTCGTCTGACGCAAACGGTGTGGCTGTGTGATGCGAGTACGATGTGGTATAGAATTTATTCAACTACGTTCGGTGTGGATGAATGAGTTTTCGTTGTACAATCAGACATTTTTTCTTCTCCGCATGTTTGGAGCGATGGAAAATTCAAGCACCGTCCGCGCGGGGCGAGCCGTGTGATAGATGAAGCAATAAAGAGCATTGAAGAAAAAATTACCGGATGAAGAAAACGCTGACGCGGAGTAATCACACGTCCGGGGCAGAGAACGCACGCGTTTCTTCGTGTTTCTTATTTTTTCCATTTGCGGTGGGGGGAAAAAACAAGCTGGAGAGGAAGTCCTGTTTCCCAATAGGGTTTATGGCGGGAATTTTTCCTCGATTTGGCGCGTGCCACAACCCAAACAGCAAACCCTCAAGTCAAACAAGCTGCCACGTAGGACCATACACGAATCGGACGGGGGGTGTCGTAGGTACTTCAGTGCCGGTTTTCAAACCTAGCCGTGTTAGTTTCCTTTCCGACGTCGTGCGAAAATGCAATGTTCATGGATGGACATAGTCCCTTAGGGGATTCTCTACGGGCTGTGGTGCCAGGAAAACGGACGTGCGGGGTAGCCTAATCGTAGCCTCATAGAGCTAGCTGTACGACAACCTTTGTCTTCGTTGATGGAATTCTCATAAGGTTTGCGGTGACCGCACAAAGGACGCCACAGGGAGCTTGCTCTGGCACCACCATTCTCTTCTTCGTGAGAATTCTCTAAGGTCAATGGTGCAAGGATAAAGAAAGGAAAACCAGAACGGCCTTTTGTTGATTTCCTGCAACGGCGACACGGGTGCGCACAAAGGGTAAGAAGAAAACTCGAGCCAGACCAGTGCTTCCGCATGCGGCCCCTATTTATGTACAGCAGCACCCTGAGGGTGAACAAACAACAACCAGAGCTCGCAATGAAACCTAATCGCCAAGCACTGCTCCTTGGTGTCCGCGGTAGGACCGCAATTAGGAGGAGCGTAGCAGCCGGCCGCGCCGCAAGCCCTCCCTATTCAGCCTCGCCGCGTACTCCACCCACCCCGTCCGGTCCACCACCCTCCCCAACTGAAGCAGATGGAGCCGCTGAGCTGCCTGATGAGGCCACCCGAACGTCCACCCCCGCCCAAGCCGGTCAGTTCCATGTTCAGGCGCCCACATCTCTAGCAGATGGAACCAATCAGCTGCCTGTTGAGGGCACCCCATCTCAAGGAGATGTTGCCGGTTCACTCCCTGGCGACGGAAGCATCAATATAGAGCGGCAGACCAACCCATCGGGCGACAACATGAGCGAATCCTCGGAGGAATTCTGGTGGTCCGAGGTGGAGCCAGACACGCCGGAGCCGGAGGTGCAGTCGGGCGAGGAGGACTATGACTCGAACTGCAGCTCTTGCATAGGCAGACGCGACTCGATCCGCACGGCGGGGGAGGACAAATCAAAGAGGGGTGCACTAGATGAAAACAAGCAGCTGAAGCAGGCAGCCGACGAGTGGCTTGATGCAGTAAGCGATGTCCCCGACGTCGGCGCACATTCTGTCAAGGTGGAGAAGGCCAGCCCGTCACCGCATGCCCAAGGAAAATGGAAGGAACCAGTCATCGACATATCGGACGACGAAGAAGAATGAGACAGCAGCACGCACGGAAACATGAGGCTGGTAACAAATCGGAATGTTGGTTGTTTATTGTAGTGTCTGTTTTAATTGCAACGTGTGCTTACCTTTCGGAAACGCGTTCTTAGCTCGTGGGGTGGCAGCACCTAAAATGTATGGTTATTGGTGTTTGTTTTACTATCCGAACATGCAAAATTCCGTGTATGCGTCATGCCTTTTCAATCAACGAATTTACTTTCAATGTATTTTTACGTTTTCTCGTGTCGCTGTACTCTTCGGGCGACATCAGCTTCGTGTAATGTAATGGTTATTGGAGGTTTGTAAGCCTCGTTGGGCAACATGTTCCTGGTCGCTCGGCTGCCAACATTTTCGTGGTCACTCGGCAGCACGATTGACGTGGCGACGCCGCGGTCCGTAAGTCTTGCAAATAATCCCTCGTATTTATTCCTTTCTTTTCCATCGGTCCAGTAGCAAGCAAGCCGTTTAATCGCCTCGTCCAGAATTCACTCACGAATCGAAATCGAAACATTCATCACCAATTTAGAAACCCCTAACCCTAGGTGCCGCTCCCAGATCGGAGACAATGGCTAGGCGGCGGCGACGGTGACGGAGGGGGGAGCTTGAACTGCGGGGGTGAGTCATCCTTCGACGGCGGCCGGATCGTGACTGGCGGGGGCAGCGAGCCCGTCGTGCAGAAATGCGTTAATTATGACCCGCAGAAATGCGTCAAGAAAACTGCGTGCATTCCTGCACAACGTGGCCATGGAACTGCCGAACCACATTTTCCTGACGAATGGTTTCGTGTCCTGAAACTTGGGACGTGGCAGTTTTCGGGAAGAATTGGATGCAGATAGTAAGGTGTGGAGGGCGAAATCGTGTGATTAGATGGTTTTGCCTACTGATGCATCTTGGTTGTAGTGGGCTTTAGGTGGTGTTGCTTGCTACTTTGGCAAGCATCTGTGGGGGGTGCGCAACTCATGTTTGACAAGATTAAGAAGTAGGACAAGAAGTAGTAGATTGCATTGAATAAACTGTGAACATTACAAATAGTAGGATACATTGAAGAAGGTGGAACACCAATAGGCACACTGGTGTTCTTGTTCTTCATATAGCATTACATAAAACATAGAAAAGATAGAATTAGTAAAAGAGAAAACAACATCAAACTAGCGAAGTGCAGGTAGTTGAGGGGTTTTGTTGGCCTATGGTTCACATGTCCTCGTCGTCGGAGATGTCGATGATCACAGTCTTGCCCTTGACGTCGGCTGGGGGCGAAGGGGTGTTTGTCTCCTTCTTGACACGGCGGTCGCCGGGGTCGGGGACGCGCTCCACAGCATCGAGCCACTCGTTGACATCCTGGTTCATCTTCCTGTTTTCCTCTAGCTCGTTTCTCCTGGCTTCGTCTGTTGCTTGTGTGCGGATGGAGTCGATAGTAGCTAACTTGATGTCCTCGGCGCAGTCGCTGCAGTCGCTTGGCAGTACTGGTTCGTCCTCGTCGTGTGATGAGTGGCCAGATTCCACCTCTGAATCAGACCACTCCTCAGTGGACTCGCTCATGATGTCGCTTGAGGGCGCGGGGTTCTTGATGGGGCAGTTCACATCGGTAGCAAAAGGATTGCTGTCGAGTGCTGCGATCTGGTCGGTGTCCATTGCGGCGAGCTGTGCGCTGCCGCCGGCACCAAATTGGGTGCTTCCTGGCGAATGGGCTGGGGAAAAGGGTGGGTGTGGTGGTGTGCTTTCAAGGGCGGCGATCTGTGTGCTCCCGTCGACAGCATGTAGTGCAGTGGCTGGGGAAAGAGCCGGTGGAGAATGAGGCGTGGGCGGCGTGGCGGGGCGGGGAGAATGGTGGGAACGGGGAGATAGGCTAGAACTGGAACGAGAGCGGCGAACTGCAGCCCGACGCCGGAGGACTTTCCTAGAACGGATTCCTAAGAGGATGGCTAAACGGTTGGGCCTCATGCTTGGGAGTGCGTTGTGTTGAAGGAGATGGTTGGATGACGAGGATTGTTGAGGTTCAGGGGTATAAAAAGAGTTGGATAAGGGTGGGATCGCCGATCGTTTGAGAAAACATGTCTGCTGATGCTATGGAGTAGCTGGCATAGGGGGAACGGTAGTGTGTGGGTGCAGCAGAAACTCTTCCCGTCCGAGGGAAAACTGAACTGGAGGGCGAAGAATTTTCTGCTGCGGTGGTGCGTGATATTTCGTGTCGACCGTAGCCTGTACACCATAGTGAGGGAAAATTCATATCGGCGGTCCTAGAAAAAGAGAAAAAAACGAGTGTTGCTTACGAATTGCATGGATGCCGGCCGAACATTTTTCTGTTGCGGTGGTGGGCGAAGTTTCGTTGAAACAAGGAAGAGGCCGGCCCGTTTTCTTTCTCGGGGTGGTGTGCAAATTGTAGGAGGTGTGGCATATATCGATTGTGGCTACGGTGAAAACGCGACAAGAGTAAGTGCGATCTTGTATTTATGCTGTGCGTATGGCGCGAGCGTGCTAACAAAGCTCGTGCGTGCGTAAAATAACTAGTACGTTTTCTGGATAATCTGCACGCAAATGGCCCAGGCCCGTTTTGAAGATGTTTATATGGGCTTGTAGAATCTGCTTTGTCTTTAAAGATTCAAATTTCCCGCCAGGCTAGGGTTACCAGACTGTGTACAGAGGTCGTCGGAAAAAAAGGACGGGATGCGTAGGGCATATATACGAACACAATTACGAATGTCAATTACGGAGGTGCTTTTAAAATAGAGGATAACATCTGGGGGTGGAAACACATTGATCCCTATAATATCTGCCCCTACATAGGATTAACCATCTTCCCTATTGCACGGGTTAAAAATCGTAGAGGACTGAAGCTTGTAATTGCGGGGGTGGATTTCAGTCGTCCAGGTCTTGTACGAATTGTGGAGGCAGGCCACCTGAGTTGTTTTTCATGTGTAACATCTCGAATAGTAGTTCCGCGGGCGTTGGGCAGTCAAGCCTTGGTTGTAAAATAAATTGCCAACAAAGGGGGGTGGATTAGACACACTTCATATAGTGAGGTAAAAAACGGGTATGGCTGATGTAGAATAAGGAGTAAGCACTTACTGAAGTGAGACGCCCTCCTTGTTTGACTCCATCAAAAGTACGGCAGAAGTGTAGCGCTTCTACACCGTAGTCGTGGCTGTGGTTTGTGGGGGGAGGAAAGTAATGTTAATAGTTAGAAAACAGAATCCAAATTTGTGAGGGCATAGGGCATTTGTGTGTTGTAAACATGGAGTGTTTTGCAAATTTACTCAGGTGGTGCGGTGGCCTCGAGCACGGAAGTGGTTTTGTGAACAGTTGCCCAGGGAGACCAGTCGACGATCCATCCGTCGTAGAAAGTGTCGATGCATCGTTTGATAGCGGATGAAAGTATTTGTTTAATCTTGTCGTGCGCATCCCATTCGCCCGTTGAATTGCCAGGTGCGTATATGGTGACCTGCCTCCTTTTCATGTCCCACGCATAGGAAGCCCACCTTGTCTCCACCATAACCATTGTGATGATCTGGCCGAGAACAAATCCATGGTGAATGTTTTAATTCATTTTCTTCAGTGTCTGTGAGTAGTGCATTGAAAAAAAATGGATAATGAAGCATACAAATCCCGTACCAGCATGCACTTGGATATGTCCTTCGTCATGTCTTTCCCAACCCACTGGTGCTGTATGCTTCTTGACGTAAGGATATCCTCTCCCGAGACCACACGCATCTGAAGAAACGAATGGTGCACAGATTACAGGGGATGAAAACTATTGCCTGGTGTGCGTACACAAAAATCGATTAGGAAAAAGTTGCGACTCCTATGTGTCTTAGGGTGGAAAAAAGGTTACCGGGAAGTCTGTTTCTAGGTAATGCCTCCATGCCTGGACATCACCCATCTCGGAACATTGTTGGAATCGGCGAAGGAGTGCGTCGCAAGTATCAGGTTCGAATGCCCCTTGATCTTTGAATTGATGGATTATTTGAGCGGCAGATATTTCTATGAACTTTGGTGAACAATGTCTCACCCAGAACCTGATGGTGCGAACCAAAGACAAAAATGGTTAGTGAGCATGGTTGTGCAAACAAAAAAGAGACATCAACAGCGAATTCGTATGAACTTACGTGTTAGGGTCCGCGTTGCTTGACATGGCCCATTTGTGTAATTTGTTAGCAGAATCTCTTTTGCCTGGGCAAGATTTCCATGAGGTGTCCCTGGGCGGGCAGATCATTTTGCCTTCCTTGACAACTTTGCGGATGACAGGGGACTGAGTGAATTCAAGTTCTACGACAGTGTCGTTGATGTTGATGTGCGGTGGAGTTCTCTTGTTGAACAGATACTCCCCTGACTTAATTTTAGTGGAAGATAATGGAGATTTAGGGTTTGATCGACATAGTGTTTTTCTAGGAGGACTAGGACCCAGTGGTGAAAAACGTGTATCCATGGATGTGGAGGGAGTGGATTTTGGGTTTGGTGTTTTGCAGACAACGGCCACTGAGTCGAATTCAGGTCCTAATGAGAAACTAGGTGCGTGGACTGCCTCCTGCATTTGGGGCTTCCTCGGTGAAGAAAGCAAATCTGCAAAAAGAAAACACTTCAGCAAAGCTGAGCACTGTGAACCAAAGATGTTGATTCGTGCCCAGTAGAATATCAAAATTCGTTGGGACGGTATTTGTGTATGTACGAACCTGAATGCAGATTCCCTGTTGGGGAAGGCGTGAATGGTTCTTCAGTGGACATGTCTAGTTCAGTAGGTTGTTGATTCGCCGAAGTGGGAGCCTTGTTGCATTTGGTTAGGGGGAGGATGGTGAAATCTAAATTCGAGAACGTTTCCACAAGATTGTCCGTTTCCTCTTCGATTGATTTACGGGCCTGTGTAAGTATCTTCAGGCATCTTGCCTTGTGAGCCTTGACTGCAAGTAACGCCTGCATTTTAGCCTACAGTGGTAGGGCGAAACCGTAACACAAATTAGAAACACAAACAAATCCGATGGCCGGTGTGGTACTAACACAAAATTTAGCGTGCAGAAAGCTCTGTCGCCGCAGGAAACCATGCTCGTTTATATTAGCTTACGTCAAGTTTGGTGGATCTCTGCGGTGCAGGAACCGATATGGATTCTTGTTCAGACCTTGCTCGTTTCTGCTGCATTTCAGGAGCAGATTTTGTTGCACCGTTTGAAGACAGCAATCCCCTCCTGTATACAACCGCTGAGTCTTTCCTCACCTGTAGGCAGTAGTAAGCATTTTTCAGTTTAACTCGGCACGTGCATTCAAGGGTAGATGAATGCGTACTTACCTTCCCCAATCCGAAAACTCTGCATGGTGTCTGTCCCAGTAAACCTACAGTTTCCGCCATTATCTGCTTGGACAGAGTCTGTTGGTCGTAAAGCTCCATACGTGGGCGTGCACCTTTGGGAAGTGATAGATCGCCGTACTCCATGTTGTCCAGATGGTAAACCTGGAGGAAAGTCGGGTAGAAAAAAGTTAACAACTTGATTCATATACGTAGTCTATGGTGGTAAACTGTGAACGAAATGCTCATTAGGAAGGACCTGAAGAAAAATGGCTACTCCGGCCGGAGGTGAGTAAGGAGTGTTCGTCCTTGTGGCCATCCTTGCTGCAGCGCAGGTGGAAAAAATGGACTCCAATATGTATGAAGCCCAGTTGAACTTGTGCAAGAGGTCGGGGTTTGAGAGCGCGGGCCAGAAATTTCTTGATTCGGTCTCGCCGGGGTTGCTTCCATCGCATAGCAAGCATACGACGAAAACTACGAAGGAAATCTTGAAATTTCCCTCGTCGGCCGGTGACAACTCGCGACCGGAAAGCTCGCGTAAACTCTGCGCCGCTGCAAGTATGGGGGAGCTGGTTCCTACTTGCATCCCTAAAATCCTTTGGATCTCCTCCCGCATGGTTTCTGACTTGTCAAGAGATGCGTCCCATACCTCTTTGCCGGTGGAGGGGACTCCGAACACCTTCACCACGTCCTCCTGGAAAAGCATGAACTTCGTCCCAGCGTATGCCGACATAGACCTTGTCATGGTGTCGACCTTGGGAAGCAGCCAGACAGTGAACTGTCGGTCGAACCTGTGTGCGTGAACAGGCTTGCTGAAAGAAGCAAATCCTGTAGATGCTGCGAGTACCCTCTGCTTGTCGGTGAACTGCTGAACGATGCTGTTGAGCTCGTCGAGACGCTCGGAGTTGCCGTACAACGGGTGGGCGATCCACTGGCTGCGCGGTCCGGCTTGGGCGCCTTCCTTCGTGGACCTTCCCTTGCGGCCGATCCAAGACGTACTAGGCGAACTCATGCTGCAGGAACAAATGCTAGCTAAGAACACCGAAACTGAACGAGATCCTTTAATGGTGAAACGAGGACCATGCGTACCTGGTGATGCTCCGGCGAAGAAGAAACTGAACGAGTCTCAAACTAGAACATCCGGACGGGGCTGGTTTGAATGGACGTCAGGTTATCGCGGTAAACGAAACCATGCACAGGTCTGACGCAAACATAATAGCTCGCTGGAGGAAAATAATGGTCGAATTTCAAACGAATTTGAATCCTCCAGTTATTGCCGACTGCCACTGCGTTTTCACCTGGTGATGGAGTGTAAACAAGCACCGTCCAAGCACGGGCCGTGGTGCTCCTCCACCCAGCGATATGTGCACCATGCAAAACGGAACCGAGGGATGCACAAAAATCATTCTGCGGTGTGCTCTCGATATGACGGCGTTAGAGTTAGAAGGTGGAGCTTGATGGATGAACGTCCCCACCGTGTGCTCTCTATGTCAAATCCAATGGTTGGATGCCCATGCACAGGTATCACCCATGTTATGCCACTATTTTCGATATATATATATATATATATATATATATAAAAGTTCCTCTTAGATATATAAATATATATCCTCATGTACGTTGTTAATCTCTTGCAGGAGAGTGTTATGATGCTGCAGAAGCGAACTGCTGGGTAAATAAGTCTGGCAGCCCGCTCTGCGTAGGCTTTCTGTGCAACACGACATGCTGGATAGCGGGCAAAATGTTTAACGCCGTTGTCAAGGAACACAAGTGTGTTGGGCCAGCGCTCTTTAGCTCCTGTTGCTGCTATCTCTGCGACAAATAGCTTGGTTAACATGGGGACTGAAGATAGCCTCTCATGAGTTCAAAAGGGCCAAGGAAGCCACCATCAATACGTGATTTCTTGGCTTCCCATATATAGAGAGGTTTCCCGGCTGGGAATGAATACTTTCTTGTACTATTGCTTCATGGTGTTGCCCGCCTGTACGTTAGGGATGGGTTGCTCAGTTTGTGGGTTACAAACTTTCCCCTGTAATCTGTTGTGTTCTTTTCTTTCCCCTACTTTAATGAAAATAAGCAGGCTCTGCTGTTCAGGGTAAAAAACTGCAAGTGTTTCATTAGTACATCCTCCGTTTGGATAGGATGTTTTAGATTTTTTATTTTTAGAACAAGATAGGACGTTTAGATATTTCAATGTGGACTATCTACGGATCAAATGAGTGAAACTACACGCTAAAATGCGTCTTTTTATATCTGTATTAGAAAATAGTTAAACCATCTTATAATTGTGAACGGAGGGTGGATTATGTTGAGATTTTGTCTATAAACTTAGTATGAAACTTTTGTGAAATTAAATACAGATCAGATGGTCTGAATACTTATGACCATGAGCGCTGAGTGTTGAGCAACATATCATCACCAACTCACAATTAAGAATAAAGATAATTTCGTATTTAATTAGATTTCTTGGTTGCATGAGTTGAGATTTTGCCGAATTAATTAATTAAGCCCATTTATTTCGGATATAATTGGATTTTTTTGTTGGTGGGATTATCTTTAAACTAGCAAAATGCCCGTGCGTTGCAACGGGAACTAACATATTTTTTAAAACACAAATATGTTATGGCAATATAGATGTGTAAAATTTTGTAATGAGTAGTTTGCCAGAACGTTTTAGATGTCAAACAGATGGTATATTTTACTTTTAAAAATTATTCATAATTAAAGAAAATTAGAGAAGAGCGTACAGAGATGCAAGCTTCTTGTTGTCAAAAGAAAAAGTAAAAGACGCAGGTCTCTTGTATTCGTAAAACTGAACGACATGCGTGGAGCTAAGCTAAGCTCGCCTGATAGGTAAGCAGATTAGGAGATGCGAGAAAAATCCATTATAATTAGGAAATAGAGAATCAGTATCGATGGGGACTCAGCTCGCCCCATCAACTCGCCTTGATCTCGACCTCCAGCCGAGGTTGTTGCCGTCCGTTCTCCCGCGCTGCTGTGTCCCGCCCCTCGTAGGTAGTCGCTAGCTCCCTGATGTCTCTGACGCAGCCCGGGCACGCTCTCGAGCCGCTCACTTCTCGTCGCCCTTCTCCGACCGTCGTCCATGTCGCCGACGCGACGGTGGCAGTCGTCGATGAGTCTGATTGAAATACGCATCAACTCCTGTGTCTTGTCATGGCGACCGAGCTCCGCGAGACGGTGATGCACGCCGACCCGCGCACCATCATCCTGCTCGATGAGTTTGGCTTCTCCAACCAGGGCACCCTCGAGTCTCCGGCATCGCCTTCGACCCGCCGGCCTCCCCCGACCTCTCCCAGTTCGGCTTCTTCCTCTCCACCCTCGACGCCTGGGTCCACGTCTTCCGCCTGCTCCAGGACCTCGATGTCACCTGTGCGCTCCAGTCCGACCTCGTCAAGCTCGCCTACTCCTTCGACCGCCTCAAGCCGGCCCCCAACCACGCGGGCATCGAGGTAGCCCGCTCCTCCTCATTCACCACCGCCTTCTCGGAGCCCGGTCAGTACACACTCGTCTTCGCCAACTGCCTCACCGGCGGGAATGTCAACTTGTTAAGGTCTCCATGGACATCAGCTCCGCCATGTACAACTGACGGATCACAGGCCTAGAACACAACTCGATTTCGTGGAGTTTGTCTGAATTTTCTGGTCGCTCTGAAACTCTCTCTACTCTGAACACACGTACAGGCAACGAACAGCAGACAGAGTAATTTTGCGAGGCTTAACCTTGCGTCTTTTCTGTCTTTCCTTCCTTTTATTCCATCAACTAACGACGCTAAATCCGCCACGATCCACTTAGAGCGCGTGCCATCCCACGTACAATGGATAGTGCCGGACGACTCGGAACAAATCCTAACAACTACGACCTGGCCGCAGCGTGAACGCAGCACACTTCTGGCCCAAGCAATGCAACAACAAAACACCTTCTGAGACTAAGACTCTAGTTGAAATAAATCTAACGTGAAATCAACGGGGAAACAATCTAAACAGAACTTGTAACAAGATTAGTTCCAACAACAACGTCGTCGACCCGACAACCTGTGAGCGCGCCTACCTCTCTGTGGGCTCATCTGCGCTGCCCTCCATCTACTTCTTCTGAATCGTGTATGCCGCGCTCGCCGTCGCCTGGGTCTCAGGCAGCCGCGCTCGACCAAGACAGAACCAGGCCAGAGAGGACGACCTGGCAACCTGTGAGCGCCCCTACCTCTCCGTGGACTCATCCGCGCTGCCCTCCATCTACTTCCTCTTCTGCATCGTGTATGCCGTGCTCGCCGCCGCCTGGGTCTCGGGCAGCCGCGCTCGACCAAGATCGAACCAGGCCAGACCGCCAGAGAGGAGTTCAGGTCGGAGTAGGATTAGAGGCAATGCGGAGGACGTACCACCCGAGCGTACCGCCCCGAACGTACCATCACGGCATCTACGCATATTATAGTATAGAGATAGATAGATTGGATTTTTTTCTGTATCTAATTTCTTTTTGAGAATTTTTTCTGGTATCTAGTGGGATTAGCTTGCAAATTAATCAATTAGGCCTATTTAATTTCAACTTTAAATTTGATTTGTTTTCTGGTATCTAGTAAGATTTTTGGTTGCATGCGGTGAGCTTAGTTAGGACAGGACTTACTTAGGCCCATTAATTGCATATATCTATCCCCATTAAGTGTACAAGCTGTGTGAGATTTTTTGTGAGATCGGTGTGAAAGTTTTAGAATCCCTAATTTCTGTTATATTGATCTCGACCCTGGTGGGGGGTTTATATAGGAGTACAAGGGGGTAGGAGACTTAGAGTCCAAGATGGCTAACCCTAATCAATCCTAACCGTACATATACTCTAACATCCCCCTCAGTCGTAGCGGGAGTGAAGCGGACGATTGCGACTGGAGAAGTCATGTGCGTCCGTCGCCTCCTCCACCTTGTCATCATCGCCGTCCCCTTCTGGTTCTTTCTCTTCCCTCCCGCGGTCACAGCGGGAGTGTCATGGACGCAAGGGATGACGCGGATGCTGTCGACTGGAGCTCTTGAGTTGCTGTAGACGTGTGTATGATGTTGATGTCGAGATAGCCGAGCGTGATGTAGCCGTGGTCGAGATTGTCGCGGTCGGTGTAGCCGATAGAGCCGAAGGCGGAAAAAAATTGCGCGGTTTTGGGTTTTGAGGCGGCGGCGGCAGGGTTTGTACAGCGACGGCGGGTTTTTGGGCGGCGGCGGCAGGTTTTCTGCGGCGGCGGGGTTTTTACCAGGCGGGGAGGCGATCGTGCGATCGCCCTAGCAGAGCGCCGGCGAAGTTTTTGGGCGGCGGCGGCAGGGTTTCTGCGGTGGCGGCGGGATTTTTGGTTTTTGGCGACGTGCGGCAGCGACTCGCTTGGGAGCGGCGGCAGGCAGGCGGCGGGTTTTTGTGTCATTGTGCGGCGGCGGCAGCGGATATGCAGCGGCGGCGGGTTTTGCGGCGTGCGGCTCGACTCGCGTGATGTAGACCTTGACGCTGATTTGTGTTGGCGACGTAGAACTCGACGAAGATCTTGGTGTAGTCGTACAACTTGATATAGTTGTTTGCTGGCAGATGTCGGTGTAGATCAACATGTTGTCTCGGTGAAGATATCTGATGCGGACTTGATGTCGGTGTCGATGTCGCTAGCTCTTCCTCCGGTGCGAGCGATCTGATACATACCTTGGGCCGTGTGTAGCTAGAGACGCCTCATGCACGTGAGCTTGATCCGATCAATGGATGTCTCAAATCTTGTAGACGTACGTGTGGATGTCCTGGTCCTCCTTGCGTGCATGCAGCTGGTAGAGCCGTAGAGGCCTGGCTCACGCGTGGAGGCGCAGCCAGCAGATTGGATTGGCACCTCCACGCGAGACGCCTGGCTCACACGGTGATCGCTGGATTTGTCGATGATGACCTGATGCACCGAGCCACGGTAGATGACGCGGATCGCGCCGTGATGTCGTTCTTCTTCACCGATGTTTTCAGTTGATTTCTCACCGGATTGAGGATCGTGGGATTTATGGTTCTTTATTTGGCTAAATTGGATCTAATCTACGGAATTGGGAATTTCGAAAATCTAGTCTAAAGAACCGATCTGATATTTGATCGAAACCGGGTGCCGCGCCCCCGAGGAGAGAGATTGATCTCCCCGGGGGCGGCGCGATGCGGAAGTGGTTTAGAACCTAGGATCGGCGTCGTGAGACAAACCGCTCTGATACCATGTGAATTGTATGATCCCTAATTTCTGTTTTATTGATCTGGACCCTGGTGGGGGGTTTATATAGGAGTACAAGGGGGTAGGAGACTTAGAGTACAAGATGTCTAACCCTAATCAATCCTAACCGTACATATACTCTAACAATCGGATGCAAATCAAATGATCTGAATATGTCTGATGATAAGCGTTGAATGTTGATATACCATTATAACTCACATTTAATAATAAAGATATTGTGGAAAATTTGATTTAGCCACACGCCCATCATATAACGCTAAAGCACACCTGGCAAGAGCGGCCACTGCTTCTAATGCCTCTCACACAAGAATCCGCAGATCGAACGAAGACTATATGTAACACCCCGGCCCACCCCCGGGCTGGGCCTGTCACCCTTAGCAGCTCTCTAGAATCTTTAAACTGGCCGCATAGATCAACACTGGTCTTTTCTGCGCACTTTTTCCTCACTCATGCGCACCCGGAAACGAGTTCCCGGTCGGTCACCCATCCTTGGAGTGCTCCAAGCCAAACACGTTTAATCTCGAAGTTCTTTCGAGATGAGATTCCGGAAAAGAATTGCAACTTGTTAATATGAGTATTCTATCAATCCTATTAAGTCCTGAGCCAGGATCTCACAACATACCACCCCCAGCTCTTAGACTTTACTCTTCCAGGCTATTCTGACGTCGCAACAGATTACGTTCTTATCTAGTTATAACTATCATTTATTTGTTCTCTCCTACGTACATTTCCAAGTTTGTACTAGGACTCTGACTTTCAAGTCTATAAATATTGCATATCCTCTCTGACATAATAGTACGTGCTCCAAGCAAACCGAAGTAAACTTGAAACTTCGCTCAACATCAACACTATCGAGTATGGCGGGTGCGAGGAATGCTACCATGTGCTTTGTATTGATCCTCGTATTATTCGCGACTCGTGGTTCCGCAGGTTTGTGCTCCTCTCTCCCTGTCTCGTTGAGGTCAAACTGACCACTGGCTGAACTCATGAGGGATCTGCAGCGATTCTCTTCTTCCTCATAGTGCGGATTTCTTCGACTGTATATAAGTTATTCGTGGATTTGTAAATATTTGTGCATTGTTTAATCTCTGCAGAAGGCAAGTGCTGGGAAAATTCCTCTGGCGGCCCACTCTGTGTGGGCTTTCTGTGCAAGTCGACTTGCTGGATTGCGGGGAAGATGTTTAACGCCACTGTCAAGGAACACAAGTGTTTGGGGTCAGCATTCAATAGCGTTTGTTACTGCTATCTTTGCGACAAATAGTTTGTTTACATGGGAGCTGAAGAGTCCTGCTGATTACAGAAGGCCCAGATCAAGACGTGATTACTGGGTTAAGTACTTAGTCTGTCAAGCTGTCTGTTTGCTACGATGGTGGTAGTAGTTAGTTATTATGTTTCCACAACTGCCGGTTTCTGAGTTCTCTCTGTCGTTGATTCAGTGGTGATGTGAATTTAATGAGCAGATGCAATATTATCCCGACAATAGATGCCTACTGATTTTTTTTCGTACAAGTATAGGATATGCTAATTGTCTCGAGAACATTATAAACGTGGGCTTGCCCCGATCACCGCCGAACATCAGGTGGCCGGCTGGTATGAACCGTAGGTCAAACAGATCCCTTGCTACAATTGTGGTGCCATTTATTTAGGAGACTGTTATAACTGTCATACTCAAAACCGGTATCATCACATTGTTCCTTGCTACACCCTCCGTTTCAAATTAATTGCAGAGTAGTAATCTTGCAGTTCTATAGTTTTCTGACGGTAAATAACCAGGATTAGGTTTTGTGAGTCCAATACACTGCAGCCTCTGCTGGCCACTCATATCGTGCATTCCGGAAAATGGACACTAGTAGATTCACATGCAGTGGTGGAACTACGTGGGTACCGAAAAAATGCAAGCCAAGGATTGTCAATTGTCATCGGCCCGCAATGCTCTCAGGCAGTTGTTCCGATTAACAATAGTGGGCCGACTTAATTAAAAATAATAATAGTGGGCCGATTCAGTTCAAGCCCGTTTGGCATCATATTGATATACAGCGTTTTGGAGGCCGAACTATTTCTTTTTTTTGAAAAAAAATGATAATCATATTTTTTGGAGGTTTAAAAAAAATCTGAAAAATGTTGGATGTACTTTATGTTGTCTTCTATCGCCGTGTAAAATCTAAAATAAAAATTGAAACACCTTTCTTGATTGCCCTCCTTAGCGAAGACTCGCAAATTGCTCCTCGTACTCCATTATGGGAAGCCGCAGTTAAGAACATCTTGAAGAAGACATACCCTAAAGGCAATAATAAATGTGTGCACATTTCTTAGTGCAAAATGTAAAAAACAACCAAATCAATAAAAGTGCAAGCCTCACTGGGTTTCCTTCTGAACTATCTATATAAGCTAGATAATTATCGGTCAAGGTATTTGTTTCTCTCGTACACCCTCTATGAAGATATTTCAGGACACCAAAATGAGCACAACGTGGAAACATATTAATATATCTTGGGCTAGCCTAAAATTTATATGTTTTACAGAAACATGATTTGTAATCTTTCAAAAAATGACCAATATTTTTTAGACTAACATATCTTCCTCAACATAATATATTTTTATAGTTCACCAAAGTGCATTCTTAATAAAAAAATGTGAAGTTGTAAAACAAAACAAAAAGATTACTCCTTATTGTATATAAATCATATTTAGAAATAAAGTTTAATAGATAGTTGAAAACAATAATAACTCGAGGCAATATATAAAAACGATGGTATGGTAAAGGTTGCACGAAAACTGCAACACATCCAATGGCACAATAAGTTATACATAAGTTAAAAAATAGTATAAATATGTGACTATTGTTCGAAAATTTTAACATTCCACAGTAATTGTTTTCCATGAGTTATGAAGTGAACTTTAGCTTAGAGAGTATGTATATATCGATGATACAAACTATTGAACAATAATAACAATTAATTATGAATTACGTTAAGGTTCATATAAAACTTATAGAGTGAATGGAGAACATTTTTAGATTGTGAGAAATAAGGAAAAAATATCAACAAGTGTATGAGTTCAGCAAGAACGTTGAGGTACACATAAACCAGTTTGAATCGTCATGTGACCTCATTTAATCACGAAAGCAGTAATCTAATCTAACAAAATATTCGTCCAAGGACTCAAACATTACAAACTGCAAGGGTACGAGATGTGTTATCTGAAAGACTACACCTTGTCTGATCGGCCACACAAAATAAAATGGTTCCTTTTGATGTCCAGATTGCAAACAAAGGCCCACTGTATGCATGTTTAGCGTTGGACAATGCTTTCAAGAAGACACGCCACGGGATCTATCGTTATCCGGCGAACCAGTTGGAAAGTGACAATGGAAGATTACTGACGCATGCTCTAATCCTCTATGGTTTTGGGTCCTGTGGCAGAAGGAAATCCGTTATCCTTCACCAAAAGAATTGGGGAGTGCAACACCATGCTAGAGGGCTTGGTATTCTTGAGGCAATGGTCGTCATGGGGGTGATCGTGCCGCATATAGTTATTAACTGGGATTGAGCCTAGATGTGATCGTTTGTTGTGTAATGCGCATACAAGCTCTGTTAACTAAGGCGCACAATGATCATTTCCTTTGCCTCAAGTTTTCTATTTTCTTGGGTTTTGGTTGGTGGCACCCAGAATGATTGTAAACTCATCTTTTTTTCTTAGCATACTTAGTTTGATAATTTTTATGTGTGATTACAATGCGGTTTGGTATTTTAAAATAGTAGGAAACACACCAGTTGTAGTAGGTTAAGATATCATTTTTATGTAAAATTCAAAGCATAAGAGAAATTGGTTTAATTTCCACCTTGTGTCGGTCAAGCGATCCAGGCAATAGATGACATCAATGTTTCCTCATTCTTTCAACACAAAACCACACCTCTCCCAAGTTTGTTCATTGCGCTATTTTTTCACGTAAACATTCAACTTTGGCTTATCGTATGCCCCGGCTCTGCTACCTCCTCCTCTAACCTCATCAAAGATGAATCGGCTAGTAGGCCCTATGTTTCCATTTCAACTTGGGTACATTTCCATGGCACCGCTGCACGATAGAGATTGCCGCCTCCTTTGGTGCAGTGTGAGGGATGAGAATAGTGCATGAGTAAGTGGTAGCAACTTGGTCTTGGAACAAATTATTTTCAATGTTGTATTGAAAAACATATGCTTAAGCACCAATAAAACAAAGTTATACATGACTACGAAATAAGGT
Organism: Poa pratensis; assembly: GCA_947311845.1. Taxonomy (NCBI): domain Eukaryota; kingdom Viridiplantae; phylum Streptophyta; class Magnoliopsida; order Poales; family Poaceae; genus Poa; species Poa pratensis. The sequence goes on along the minus strand of CAMZMU010000074.1, from coordinate 106,239,693 downwards.
GTCATCATGCAACCATTTTTTTGACTATTGCAACATCAAAGATACACCTGTCCAACAAAAATGTAATAGTGCTAAATATACACTTGTCCAACATAGAACATGCCAGCAAAGCTCGTCTCATTCGCAGCTATAAGTTTGTGATATAGAAAAATAACAAATTACATAGTTGCTAGAATAATGGAAGCACCCCATGACTGTAATGTGCAATGCCCTGTCTGCAATAGAAAGAACTGCTGCAATAGAAAAGCATGCATGCAACATCATACCCCTACTAAATCCACTCGACTGTCCAGCCACATAATTGCCATCAAAGAAACCCCACCATCCCTTTCTTGAAGACACTGTATAGGAGCAAGCTCATGAAGCTTAGTGTCACAATGTAAGAGATCGTGCATGTAGTGATTTACAAAACCACGCCACCAAGATCCTTCGAGAGCAGAAACCACAACGGTGGTGACACGGGCCGCCTGAACTGTCAGATGCATTGTTAGATATGAGGGAGTGATGGTTTACCGTGTCCTAAAGTTTGTGCTGTCAATCTTAAGTTTAGACACTAATGGTTTTAAAGCTGTCTATTTGTCCGATACGATCTTCTTTTAATATTTCATACGTCCCATCACTCTAAATTCACAAGTTATACCACCAATTTTCCTTTTTTAAGCCACAAATTTAATCAACTGAGTACACTACTTCGGCCAAGAAAATTGTAGCGGAATTCAGATAAAGGCCACCGACGACCCCGTACCTACGTCGGCAGAGGAGAGCCAACAAGTTTAGGCAAGATCAAAGACTCGAGATCATGATGTGATGTGAATATGTGGTGCCTATTTAAGGGTGCCCACTGTCTGTCACTTCTGAGGCCAGCAATGTGAGCTTCCAGTAATTGTTTGCAGCATCGTGTTGGCTTCTCTGATGTTGGCTCAACTGTCTGATTCTGCTGTTTCCTAGTCGAGATCACCCTCGTCATAATCTCCAGTAATTACTAGACATAATTCCCATCTGAAATTCCCAACAGTGTCATCTGTCGTGATAAACATGGAGTAGCCAAACTACACTTTGAGCGCCAAGACAAGAGCATCCACGATCGAGACTGTAGTCACTGCACACCGTGCGGCACTGTCACCAATCAATTCCACGCCACAAGGCTCCAAATCCAAAAGGACCTGAAGAATCAGCACATATGTGCTTGGCGCCCGAGGCAGACAGACAAGTTGGCATATATATGCACGCATGGACCTGGACCCGGGGCATCCATCCACATCGACGAACATTCCATACACATACAAATGGCTCACATACAGCGCCGTGAATTATCCCGGCCACAGCAACCACCAGTCATCTGTAGCTACCATTTGCACCGATCGGGAGAGATGCGTAGGCGTCTGCGTGCGCGCGCTTGCGCTGCATATATAGTGGCCGAATCCAGAGGCCGGCTGAGCGTGCCTCGTCACTTTCGTTCCCGAACAGGGCCCCTCCTCTTAGCTTATCCTCCATTATTGATCGATCGATGGATGCCCGCCTCCATTATTTCGATGCCCCGATTTGATCCTTGCCTTTCTCGGTTCTTCCCTTCAATCTCTGAATCTCTCTCCCCGGCCGACCATGACATATGGACGTCTTGGCCGGTTTCTCTTAGCCAGCACGTTGATCGATCGTACGTGCCCACTCCTTTAATTAGCTGGTGTGCCGAAGGAATTAAGGTAGGAGAAGCTCTTTTTCGACGGGAGCAATGAAGATCTCAAGCTTTCAGAGCACGAGCAGCGGCGGCGCCAGCGGCTCCGGCTCCGGCTATGCCACCTCCCGCTCCTTCAACCTCCGGAACCTGTCCAAGCTCATGCTGCCGCCCCTCGGCTACAGTCAGTCCCCTGCCGGCCCCGACAAGTGGGTCGTCTCGCCTCTCGACTCTAGATACAGGTGAGTGACACCGGCAACAACCATGTTTTATCTTCAGCTGCTCGATCATTAAGCTTCACTCGATGGGCGCGATATGATCGATAATGCTTATAAGTGGCTTAGGTGCTGGGAGACGTTCATGGTGGTGCTGGTGGCGTACTCGGCGTGGGTGTACCCGTTCGAGGTGGCCTTCATGAACGCCTCGCCCAAGGGCGGCCTGGAGGTGGCCGACATGGTCGTCGACCTCTTCTTCGCCGTCGACATCGTCCTCACCTTCTTCGTCGCATACATCGACTCCAGGACGCAGCTCCTCGTCCGAGACAGGAAGAGGATTACCTGCAGGTACGTACCACGATTCCAACGATCGACATGTACATGTACGTAAATCATTCTTCTTCTTCTTCTTTTTGAGTTGCATAAAACAACATATTATTTCTCGTCTCGCTCTGCTGCATTTGAGTTGCAAAGCACCCTAGTTGTGCGTGTTTGGTATACAACCGTTTCCCAGTTCTCACTTATCCTTTTTGTTCTAAAATGGGTCAGATATGGCAACATATATGTTTCATGCGAATAAAGCTCTTCCACTTTCTAGAAGAAGAAAAAACACGAATGTTGTCACACAAAGTCGTGGGTGGTATATTTGTCGAAAATTTTCCACTCACAACAACCATGTCAGGTATCCACACTTGACGCTTCTCACAACATCCAACCTTTAAGACTCTTTTTAGGAACTTAAAATTCTTTTGCGGTGGGACTTTTTTAGAAACTTAAATTCTCTTGGGGTTCAACAAAATTACAAGCACAAGAGAATTGCTATTCGGATAGATATATACAAGTGTCCCCCTCTTTCTCTGCTCTACTTTTCTTCTCGTGGCAATAACCAAAATGCCAAAAAATTCTATTTGTGATCCTAAACTGCCTGATATATATATGTGCATGCCAAATCATCGGTGATATCTATAAGCCATTTAGTGTATGCACACTTCGCACTTGTCATAACATCAAATCTTTATGACGTTTCCTAGGGAGACTTACACGAAATACCTTACGTGGCGATGCTTTACTCAAGCTACGTACAAAGCTACTATAGAAATACATAACATATCAATAAAAGGCAACCGGTCGAAAAACAAAGTAGAGATATGACTTCTAAGCACTACATGACCCAGTCCAAACCGCACTATTGTGAGTCACGTTACCAATTATGCAGCCAGGGACTACAAAGTAGACATGTGTGATTATGAATTATTGGAGCAAAAACACGAGAGCTACATACCGCGGTGTGTGAAGTTTCTGGACATGCCATGGGCCACATCTTGTGACCAAATAATAGTATACCTTTTGTTTCTTTTGGATGGATTAGAGATTCAAGACATGCCATGGGCAGGGTCCATAAGGATATATCTAATATTTTTAGTTTTTTTTTTGAAAATATCTAATATTTTTAGTTGAATTGTCATGTCAATGATTTCAGGATCTGCTTCTGATAATTAATCACATAATTTGATGGTTATATATTTTTAGAACACTTTGTTAATTACTACAACTTCGGTACAAAATGGTTTTACTTCTCTATTACATTCGACCAATTGATATCAACGGAGTGCTGGAACCTTGTTGATGTGCATATGTATTTTTCCTTTTTTTGCGAGAAAACAAGAACTTCATTAATTAATCAGCAGGATTACAATCACGAGCAATACAACCAACTAGTAAATCTGGGATAAAATTCACTAGGTATATAGAAAACTCACTTGGCCCAGGTAGCAGCCTAGGTGCAGCCTTTTTGCTTGGCCCATTTGCTTCTCGCTTTGCTTGCTCGCTCGCTATGCCTCTCCCCTCGCTCGCTGCCGACGCGCGCCGGCGCCGCCACGCTAATCTCCGTCGTTGCCGGCAGCCCGGAAGCAGCAGCACGGCTTGCCGCCCTGCCCGCAGGCATCCCTGACGTTCAGAACCATTCACGCCGTTCTCCTCCGCTACGGTCCGCGCCTTCGCCGGTCCCGGTCCGGCCCCAGCTGGCCGGCTCAGCTGCTCGGTTCGGCTATTGTGCCGCGGCCGCTGGACCGCCCTGCGTTGCCTCCGTGCGACCGTCGGGCGGCGCCGCCGGGTGCTGTGGCTCTGCCTCTGTCTCCTCTCTTCTCACGCAACAGCCGAACATGCGAACAGGGGCTGGTTCTTCTCACAAGTCAGAACTGCTGCTCGGCTAGGCTAGGTAATTTCTTGATTTTTTTTATCATATTCTGTTCATTTGGAAATTACAATTGAAGTCATTTTTTATCTAACAATTGTGTGTTACTGATTTATGTTTCAGGGATAGAAGATGAAGAGATTTCTCTCATTGATCTTCAAACCAAACTAATCAACGAATCCTCAATCCAAATTTTCTATGCCAATACAAGAGTTTTTTACGCCAAGTTTTTTTTGGCCCAGGGCTTGCTTAAATCCTGGCTCCGCCACTGCACGCATGTAAAATTTCGGTACAGCCAAATGGATAACATCGTGTGACCAAACCGTAGTAGATTACTAGATTTTGTTTCTTTTTTATGGATTGAGATTCAAGATATGGCACTGTCATAACAGATCGGGTCAGGGTCCACAAGGTACATCTAAGATTTCTATTTCCTTTTTCCCAAAAGAAAAATCATTGATGTACCCTTGCATTCTCATGTCAAAGATTTCAGGACTCTGCTTCTGATAGTACATGCTTTTGGTTACTACTCCCGCACAAAAAGTTTTTGCTTCTCTATTCTATCCGATACACTGGTCTCTATGGATTGTAGTAACCTTGTTGGTGTGCATACATGCATAGGTATCTGTCCACATTTTTCATCATGGACGTCGCGTCGACGATTCCGTTCCAAGAAGTGGCCTACCTCGTCACCGGCCGGGCCAGGGAAAGCGCGGCGATCGGCTTGCTCGGCGTCCTCCGGCTCTGGCGTCTCAGGAAGGTCAAACAGTTCTTCACAAGGTGAATTAACCAACTAGGATACCTTCGACAGCACTGGATAAACAGACGGTTAAATGCAGAACTACACGTAGCTGATTCATTCTATCGATCGTCAGGCTAGAGAAGGACATCCGGTTCAGCTACTTCTGGATACGCTGCGCTCGTCTCATCGCGGTAAGATTCTTGTGGATCGATCACATATTCACATTGCCTGGTCTGAACTTTGGAGAAAATGTTGAATAGTTGTGATGGTTCAGGTGACTCTGTTCCTGGTGCACTGCGCGGGGTGCCTGTACTACATGATCGCGGACCGGTACCCGGACCGGGACAAGACGTGGATCGGCGCCGTGACCCCCAACTTCCGGCAGGAGAGCCTGTGGATGCGCTACATCTCCTCCATCTACTGGTCCATCACCACCATGACCACCGTCGGCTACGGCGACCTGCACGCGCAGAACAACGTTGAGATGATCTTCAACATCTTCTACATGCTCTTCAACCTCGGCCTCACCGCCTACCTCATCGGCAACATGACCAACCTTGTCGTCGAGGGCACCCGCCGCACCATGGAGTTCGTAAGTTTCGATTAGTCCCACGACAGATCGAAGCAGTAACTCTTGCCTGAATTTTTTCATGTGTACCGATTACCGAACTTCTGTTCTGTTGGTTGGCAGAGGAACAGCATTCGGGCGGCGTCCAACTTCGTGAGCCGGAACCGGCTGCCGCCGCGGCTGCAGCAGCAGATCCTGGCCTACATGTGCCTCAAGTTCAGGGCGGAGAGCCTGAACCAGCAGCAGCTCATGGACCAGCTGCCCAAGTCCATCTGCAAGAGCATCTGCGAGCACCTCTTCCTCCCCGTCGTCAAGGACGTGTACCTCTTCAAGGACGTCTCCAGGGACACACTCCTGCTCCTCGTCACCAGGACCAAGCCGGAGTACATACCGCCCAAGGAGGACGTGATCGTGCAGAACGAGGCCGCCGACGACGTCTACATCGTCGTGTCCGGCGAGGTGGAGATCATACACTTCGACGGAGAGCGGGAGCAGGTGGTGGGGGCGCTGGGCACCAGGGACATCTTCGGCGAGGTGAGCGCGCTGAGCGACCGCGCGCAGTGCTTCACGTTCCGCACCAGGACGCTCAGCCAGCTGCTGAGGCTGAAGCAGGCCACGCTTAAGGAGGCCATGCAGGGCAAGCCGGACGACAGCGTCATCATCATCAAGAACTTCCTCAGGGTGATGCATGCGTCTTTTTGTCTCTGTCAGCCGTGACGAGATTGACACTCAGTAGTACTCTGGGTCGATGATCTCTGAAATATAGTACCATTGTCTGCTGTGTTGGTGTTGCAGCATCAGATTGAAGTGCATGACATGAAGGACTTCCTGGGTGAGAACACCGGAGAGGACGGCTCCGGCGGCAACATCCCGTGCAACCTGCTCACGGTCGCCGCCACGGGGAACAGCAGCTTCCTCGAGGACCTCCTCAGGGTAGGGATGGACCCTGACGTCGGTGACTCCAAGGGAAGAACCGCGTTGGTAAGTACTCTATCTTTTTTTATTTCCAGTTCAAACTTTTTGTTTTGCGAGACAGTGTACTGATGATCCGTGCCCTGTTCTTACAAAACGATGACACTCATTCGCAGCACATCGCGGCATCAAAAGGGTACGAGGAGTGCGTGCTCGTTCTACTCAGGCACGGCTGCAACGTCAACATCAAAGGTACTAATAACAGATCACTCGCTGATCATTTTTTCGCGATCACGTTCAGATAAATTTGCTGATGATTCGCGATTGCTGTTCATCGCAGATGCGCAGGGCAACACGGCGCTGTGGCAGGCCATCACGGCGCGGCACCACAAGGTGTTCAGCATCCTGTACCACCTGGCGCGCGTATCCACCCCGCACGCTGGCGGTGACCTCCTCTGCCTCGCCGCGCGGCGGGGCGACCTCGACACGCTCCGCGAGCTTCTGAAGCACGGCCTAGACATCGACTCTGAGGATCACGACGGCGACACCGCACTGCGAGTCGCGCTGACCGAGGGCCAGACCGACGTGGCCAGGTTCCTCGTCACGAACGGGGCCAACGTGGACAAGGCCAAACTCTACGACGGTGCCAACACTACGGTGTCCGTGGCGGAGCTGCGCGAGCTCGTGAAGAAGCGGGACGTCGGCCACCCAATAACCATATACGACTCACTGGCGGACACCGTCACGGTGGTCGGCTCGTCGTCTGGGGAGCTTGGTAAGAAGAGGTTCCCAAGCACGAGATCGGACAGCGGGCACTGGCCTCGTGTGAGCATATACAAGGGCCATCCGTTCGTCAGGAACCACAGCTCTGAAGCCGGGAAGCTCATCAATCTGCCCGCCACAATGGAGGAGTTCAGAACCATTATTGGTACAGTAGACGTCCCGAAACTGAAACATATATCAGCATACTGTATCTTTCTTGCGCACATGGGCAAATGAATTAGCTACTGAAACATTTGTGTTTACAGGAGAGAAACTGAAAGTCGATGCGGACAAGGCGCTGCTCCTCAACAACGAAGCAGCGGAGATCGACGCGGTGGACGTGATTCGGGACAACGACAAGCTGTTCATCGTCACTGAAGAGCACCTGAGGATGTTGGCGGATTCCGTTGCTGCTTCGCAGAACCTTGTCTCTGTAGGTTCAGGTGTTTCAGTAACACATCTCATATGATTCTTGTCCTAGCTGCCTGGAATACCTATCTTTTCTTGCTCTGAATAATCCAGTCATCTCGATATGTGGCAACAATTCAAGGAACCTGAGAACTGCCACGCGAGTGACGCGTGATGATATCCATTTATACATGGATCGACTACCTAGTAGCTACTCCAGTAGAGTACAGATAGTGATTCCCGAAAAAATGTACCGATAATGCAAATGCATGGATGATGTAGACATTGTGGAACGGGGAAATAGGCTACGCCTGCTGTTTTGATCATGAGTCACAAAACTTCAGCTGCAATATATTAACATATGCAACTGTGTCAAGACCGTTTTGCGATAGGCTGGGGCCTGGGGCGATCCCCTTTTAGAAGAAAAAAAGGTACTGTTTTGCTTGAGACAGTGCTTATGCAGATGTTCAGCACTTCAGCCACTGCTTTTATCATGCAGGTTATAATCATCACGGAACTGTGACACATAAATGTTGAACAATTTTGTTGTTGAAAGAAAGAAGGAGCAATGCCGATCAATTACATCACATATTTTGATTCAATGTAATTATGTAAAAAAAAATGGAGGGTTTGGATTCGTAGGATTTTTTTCTAGAAAGGTCATCAGATTCACAAGATTACAAAGGATTTCTTTGCACTGCATTTTGGAGAGAAAAATCTCTCCACTTCAATCTTTTTTTTACAATGCTTTTGGTTTTTATGCACAAATAGACACTTCCTTATCCAAAATCTTATGGTTTTAAATCATGGTATGTCCCCCAATATAACACGTTTTGGTGGGTTCCCACTAAACTATTTTATATTTGGGGAGGGAGGTAGTAGTATTGAAAAGGACATGTCATTCCAATCAAGTGTTTATATATTTCTGCGGACAAAAAGGGGCCCTACGAGGATAGAAAGCACCGTCGCGTTTAGAAAGAAGTAAAACCATAGAAGTTTGGGAGGATATGGTTCCTATTTGGAATTCGTATCGAATAGGATATTCCATAGGGATTTTAGAGAAGAACCAACATGTGATTTTGATGTATGTACAAATCCAGGGTACATGACATCTAAGTTCTTTTTTTTCTATCCTAAATTTTGAGCTTTAACGTATCAAACAGGGCTAAGTGGTGTCGGTTAAGTCAATTCAAAAAAAGGTTAAGTCAATTCTCAATTTTCTCACCTCTGAGGTGATCTTTCATCTCACTCCGCTACAAATCCCGGTCGATGTCCTAAAGATTCAGAGGATCTTTCTTTGGGCAGGTTGCCATAATCTTTCCATTGTGTGATGGTATTACTATCTTGCATATCTATATATTCATGAATGTCTACACTTGAGTGGTTATGCCTTGAGTGGACGAATCGTCATAAGGCGTGTGATGGACTGGTAACACCTTGTGACAATGTGGACAGGAACTCTTCTATGCGCCAACGATGGTTACCATTGGGGGTGGTAATAAGGTGCAATTTTGGAATGCGCCATGGCTCAATGGGTGGTTGCTCAAGCTGTTGTATCCCCTCATTATCTCCAAGAGGAAAAAAATAGACGATGAAATAGGCTATTCATGTAACTGTTTTGGATAAATCATGTTGGCATCTCCCTTGTCAGCTTCCCGGCAATGGCCCGGGCTCAGTTTGTTGGAAACTCATGGCTAGTGGTGAGTATTTGGCAAAGTTTTTTTTTTTGAAAGGAGTTCGTGTACAAGATCAGCCAGAGAAAGCACAAGCACACACGAAGAGAGGCAAGACGCACACGACGCACGACGAACACGGAGCCACCAAGCAGCACACCACCAACGAACACCGACAGCACGCCGTCGGTCAAGGAGGAGGGGAGCTCACCACGCACCAAAGCCGCCGGCTCGAACAACCACGTTGAGACGCCGCAAAGTCCAACTGACGCAGGCGCCAGCATCTTGACGATAAACGGGCATCGGCTTCGAGCCGCCAGCTCGCCCTCGCCGTCTCACGCCGGAGACGAACACGAAGACGCGATCCATCTTCCACATCACCCACCGAGGTCGCCGGCGAGGAAGGGCTTCTCACCTGCAAACTCCCAGAGAACTTTAGCAAAAGCACCACCTTGCACCGTGGTGCAAGGCAAAGGACCCCATGTACAGGAGCTAGCGCCGCCACCACGGCCACCAGCTCGGGGGGAGGCACGCCGCGGCTCCGAGGAGCAGCAGACGCACCAGCAACGGCGGATCTGTCCCGAGCGTCCGCCGGAGCACCAAGGACAGAGGAGGGAGCCGCCGCCACCAAAAGCCTCTCCGGCCACGCCGCCACCTCCACAGCGCCGCCGGCAGGCACCCCACACACACCTAAACTATGTACACGCCGGGATCCGTCGATTCCCCGTCCTCCCGCCGCCGGAGCGGCCGCGGAGGGCGAGAAATCGGCCGGATCGCCAGCGGCGAGCTTGGTTGCACGGGCTTCGCCCAAAAATCGCCCCTATTCACTGTAGGTGGGGAACGGGGAGGAGGTCCAGGTGGAATGCTTGAGTATTTGGCAAAGTTGATATATAGAATGCAAAATTTGAGAGCTAGACGACCACTGACATGCCTTCTATTATTTGGAAGAAATGAGCTCCTCCCAAATGTAAATTGTGTTGATCATCATTCAAAATAAAAAGGTAGGGGGATTAATCGAGTAGGAGACGTGGATGGCCAAATTGTGGCACTTGAAAGTGTGTAAAGGAGAGTAGGAGATGGCGCCCCACTTGGTCTTTCAGTGCCACTACACTGATGATTTGGAACCTGGTAAGGATTGGCCGATCTCCATCCTTAACGACGGAGTCATTTTCAGTTCGTCAAACATTGGTGCTCCAACGTCGTATTGATGAGAAGCGCTCACAGGAAGACAGATTACTTTATCATCAAGCTTGTTACTTTGGAGTTTTAAAGATCCCGGAAAAAATTCTTTGGCTCTCGATCGAGATATAGTGGTACTTTATTTTTTCAAAAATAAAAAATCATCTTTACAATTTTAAAAGTACGAAAAGAAATCTGGATGTAATAAACGATGGGTCCTACTAGTATGTATAATCGTATTACAATTTTTTTTAAAAATTAGGCTAATGATAAAAATTAGAGTTTAATTAAATTGGCTAATGATAAAAATGAAATCAGTATGCGCCAAAACAAGCCTGCAGAATACCAAGGACGTCTGAGATTTATATAGGAAACTCAAATCACATCCATCGCACGGTTCTCAGGCCTCGGAATCATTTGAAATCAGTATGCTCCCAAACAAGCCTGCAGACTACAAGGACGCTTGAGATTTATAGGAAACTTAAATCACATCCGTCGGACGGTTCTGAGGGCCTTGGAATCTGGTGTGTTCAAGTTGGCGCAGCAAGTCGGCGACATTTGCAGAGCTTGGCAAAGTAAGCAGTCAGTACAGCAGGCTAAATACCCGGGGAGCATTCAAGTTCCGCTGTCATCTGTTATCTCAGGCTCTGAAAGTCTGAATCCCCTTCCATCACCATTGCATTGTGTGGTCTATTTTCCCCTCGCACGCTTGTCCCGATGAACTGGCTGATGTACGGACGTTTGGCCAACTCGAATCTACAATGCACCGACGAGTTACGGTTTGTACGCTGTATGTGTCTCACTTGCCTTGAGTTCTCCACTCTCAACGTAACTCCGCCAATCCACCTCGCTCGCCGGCGAGCCGCGGGTTCCCTCTTCCACCGCCGGCCGCTTCGGCGGCGGGAGGATGGGGGAACCCTGGATCTCGGCTTGTACATAGTGTAGGTTTGGGTAGGGTTCCTCCCGGCGGCGTTGTGGTGTGGGCGACGTTGTCGGCGAGGTTTTGGGTGTCGGCGTGCTCCTTCACCGGCGACGGAGCTCTTCGGGTCTTCGGCGTTGCGCGTGCGACTTCTGGAGGTCGGGGATCCGCGGATCCGCTGGCCTCGTCCGTCCCCGGGTATCGCGAGTGGTGGTGCTGCTGGAAAGCGGGATTCAAGACGACGGCCTCGCAGGTTTGTGGTTTCAAGGCGGGGATCTGCGGCGTCGGCCTCAGATCCGGTGCAGTTGGAGCTCGGGGGCTGCCCCCGGCCGATGCTCGTTCTTCGTCGTCTCTTCCAGCTCCTCGGAGGTGGATTCTCCTGCGGCTCGTCAACGCCCCTGGGCTAGGGGCTCTGCTGCTCATTTGGTGGTCGTGCTTGGTGGCCGCTCCCTTCGTCGTCTCCGGCGGTGCAGGGCTCGTTCCCCAGTCGATCTTGAGGTTGAAGATGGTTTGCGCAAGCTTCGTCGTCCTCTGTTTCCTTTGCTTTCTTTTGTTCAATTGTACTTGTTCGAGCTCTGTTCTTCTTCCTGGTTGAATACAAGTATGTTGATTAGCAAAAAAAAAAAGTAACTCCGCGAATACTAGTCGAAAAATGATCAGATTCCTCATTGGTTTGGTACGTGCAAATCAATAGCGAGTGAGGAGGAAACTAAACGGGATTCAGAATGATGTTTGGGTGCTCTGGCTCGACGGCGGCACTGCTACTGCTACTAGAGCTTGGAGCACAGACAACTAGACGTTGTAGCTGTAGGACCGCGCTATGAGAGCATCTCCAACAGACGCCCAACGCGGTCGGCGGCGTGCTAATTTTTTTTTTGCAGCGTCAAAATTGCGTTTTAGCGCGCGGAGTGGCTGTTTTGATTTAGGCGCGCGCGCCCAGCGCAAACAACATTCACATCAAACATACAAACCAACCGAATCAAACAGACACAAAATAAATCAACAATAAATAGTTTAATTATTTATTACAACAACGATGTTCGTCGAAGGAACTGCGCGCTGGCTGGCGGCGAGGAAGGAGCTGGAGCAAGGAGCGGCGAGGAAGCGTTGTTCGTCGGACGAACTGCGCGCTTGGGGTAGAGGCAGAAGCGGCGGAAACGGAGGTGGCGTCGGTGACGGCAAGGCAAAATCGACGCGGCGGCGACCTGTCCCGTGTACGTAGAAACGGCGGCGCGCAGGGGACGAGCGGCGGAAGCGCCGACGGCTGGTCTATTCGCGCGCCCTGGTCGCCGGCGAAGATGGGGGAAAAGATGCGGTCGGAGGCGCGAGCGGGTGGAGGATTCAGATCCGGCGGTTGGTCAACTCGCGCGCGAGTTTCTTTTCGACCGCGCGCGCTGGAGCGACTGCCCCAAATTCAGCGCAGCGAGTACCGCTTGGGCCAGCGCGCTGGCCCCTTTTTACCGCGCACGGAGTTTAATCGCGGCTGCTGGAGACGCCGTTTCGGGTGCGCGCGCGTTATATCGGCGGTTTCTTGGGCGCGCGGTGTTTTAAGCGCATCTGTTGGAGATGCTTTGAAAATGTGAGATGCTAGTTGGGGTTTAGGCAAGAGGGGGCAGAGCTAATCGGGTCGTCTACAGGCCGTCAGCAGACTCCTCATTTGAATCTTTGGAATATCATATAATTTTTAAAAATTTATTCCTTTGATCCAAAAAGAACATATGTTCTATGGCCAAATCTAAAGGCTTGATTCTCGTAAAAAATGGTGGCTTAACATTGGACCTATATTACAGATTCAAAATTTTATATAGCAAAACAAGTCCATTTTCCTATTTATGGATTTTTGTCAATCTTTGTCGTTGTATATGCTTTTGGGGAAAACACCAACGGTTATTGAAGGATTCAAACGAGAATTGGCGATCAAACTAGCGACCGCCATCCAAACGTTCAATTTTTATGCCCCAGGACCAGGAGTACGGCAGTGCCACCGGCAAAGACAACGTCAACTCACGCGTTGGCTAAGAAACTCCAGAAAAAATATTACCACGTCTTCAGTATCGAGCTACAGTCAGTAGTACTGCATCACTGCATGGTCCTTCCTTAAACAACAGCTGACTTGAAATCATTATCACCACAACAAAGTACGACCCTTGATTTAGAGGTACATCCTACAGCTCACCACCAATGCAGAAAGCACAGAGGGGTACGGTCACGACCAGGACCAAACACGAGTGTTTATTCCTACAGGTGGGTTAGACCACGACTAGTACTGGTACTTTTCGTAAAGGTGGATTAATTAGTGAACCATCGTTAGAGCATCTCATTCGGCACCCTCCAATTGACCCCATTGGGGGTCCGGCCGGCAAAAATAGTGTCCGGCACTCCCAAAAGGGTCCAAAACTTTGGAGGCCCTCTCGGGGTGTCGGACATGGGGCGGACATGCCCTCCGACAGGTCTGGTCCGCCCGTCATACGCACAGCGCCGACGCTCGTGTTAATTAGGGTTGTGCAGGAGGTTATTCCGCCCGTGTTAATGGCGACGCGTATCCGCAGGCGACGAAGGGACGGGACGGCGAAGCATCTGCCGCACGCGTCGCATTTACGGCGGCGATTGCTGAGCGCCCAGCCTTTCCCGGCTTCCAAGCGCCGACGTGGCGGACACGTGTCACCCGCCATTTACTCGACGCGACGTGTGCTCAACCACCCGGCGCTTCCCGCCAGCGCCACCGCTTCCCTCCTCCGTTTCACACCTCAACCCTCGACGGCTATAAAGAGGCCCCCGCCGTGCACCAATTTCACTACACCACCACCAACGCTTGCCGTAGCTCACAACCAACACGGTAGCTTACCGTAGCCCATAGCAACACCATGCCTCCCCGCCTGGCCACCTCATGGGCCGCCCTCACCCAGGCAGCACGCCGTGCTCACCCCACGACGCAGCCTACACGAGGTCCCGTCGCCGCCGCAGTAGGAGCCGGAGCAGGCGCTGCCGCCGCCGCTCTGGCCAGACTAGGTGGTTGCCGCCAACTCGTTCGAGAGCTGGCGCAACGAGCAGGCAAGCCGCCAGGTCAGGCTCAGCTACGAGGCGGCTCGCGACGCCGTGGAGGCTGCCATCTTCCAGGCCTCCATCGAGAGTGCGGAGCGGGATGCCCGTTGCCGCGCCTTCATGGCCGCCGAGCGGGAGGCGTACGAGCAGCTCAACGCCCTGGCGGTGGCGCCCGAGCAGCAGCAGCTCATCGCCCCGAGGAGCTGAACCAGACTCGGCTGGCGAGGCAGGCGCAGACGAGGGTTCCGGCAGCGGCAGAACGGGAGGCCATGCGTCGGGCGGCGAGCGCGCTCTGGCAGGAGAGACGTGTGCGCTCGCGCTTATTAGTCCAGAGCCAGAAGGCCGCGCACGACGACGAGGCTGGCCCGAGCGGCGACGTTTAGATTAGGATTTAGTTCTCGTTTTAGTTTAAGTTTCTATCGTTTTAGTTTCTATCGTTTTAGTTTAAGTTTGTAACGTTTTAGTTTAAGTTTGTATTGTTTTAGTTTAAATTTGTATCCGCGGCCAAGACAAGTTGTCGCTCGCAAGGTGTTCGATCAATTGCTCGTATTTGGGGCGGGCCTTTGGGATGTCCCGCTGTGGGCTACACCCCCAATTGACGGGATACAGGTCCGACACCCACAATTGTGCCTCAATTGGGGGGTTTCGGACACTCACTCTTGTAATATCGTTGCACAGCGGAACGAGAATCTTGCAGGTGTTTATTAATTCGAGCTGAGACGAGGAGCGCTCTGGGGCTCTGACATGCATGATGTTAGGTCATTGGACATTTGGGCATGGCTGAGCTGACTGAACCTTCACAGGTCGGCCCCTTGAAAGCCATGTTCGATTCAGCCTTTCGCCACCCGGATGCGATGATGTTATTCGCTCTTTTCGAGAAAATAATCCATTCTTTTTCCACATGTTTTTCCGCGGTCACGTGGCCGTATAATAAACTGTCGTACGTCTATATAAGTCGAGCTAGAAACAGAACAAAAAATAAATCAAGACTTAATCGTGACATACGACATATCCTCTCGAAACACTCATTCTACCAACATTATAAATAAAGCCAGACAGCCAAACCCATATAACATGATGAAGATACCCTCTTACAAAGTAGATCAAAGGTAAATTAAAAGGACAAGGAGATCCAAACTTGCCATCAGAGGCACCGGAAAGAAACTGAGGGTGGCCGAGGCTCCACGACGCCCCAAGAGGATAACAGCGCAACGCGCCGTCGTCGTCGAGATTCTCCCGCAAGTCATACCCACGGTGTCTGAACTGGGACTGCTCAGCGGTCGCCGGATCTAGACGGATGGCCCGGATCTCGGACAGCCGCCTCTCATGGCTAGGGGGTGACTAGGAACCCCTGAAACCAATGGGACAACAGAGCCACAATCCCGCCCCCCACCGCAAGATAGCCACATCACACCCCTCCCTTCCCACACACACCCAATCGTTGTGCCCAAGTCAATTCCCTCGGGCGATGGAGGAGCCTCGCCGCCCGCCAACGAAAGCGAGGAGGGGGAGGAGGCGAGGGGAGGTGCCGTCAACTGGAGGCGGCTAGGGCTCCCACCATCGCCCACCAGATCGACGTGGGAGAGCACATTTTTGTGAGACATATGACATATCCTGGGTACAACGGGTGGTTGAGAACAAGTGAGTAGTCCAAGCTGATGGTACCAGGAAAAAAAAGTTAAGAAACCATGAAATATAAGCAGTCACGGTGCATATTTTCCTTCCTCTCTTGGTTATGTACCAGTCGTACGTGTCGAGTACGTGCGGAGGTGCGCCGTGGTGATGCATCGCATTGCCCGTGCTGTGAGATATACTTGCTGCCGTGCTACACACTAAAATATGTCTACATACATACAAATCTAGAAAAGATTGAGATATCTTTTTGTGAACGGAGGGAGTACATCAATTTCCTCGCAGACGTGAGACGTGCTAGCTTAATCTGGAAATTTTCTGCGTTTATGGAAAGCGGTTACTACTACAGACCTGTGTACTGAAGAAATCCGTGCCTCTCATTTCTTTTCTCATCAGAAAACGAAAACAGAGATCCGTGCTTCTCTCTGCTTGCGTAAAAAGCAGACGTACAATCGTCTGTGCCCGGACATGCAGTGGTACTACAATCTATCTAGAACCGCCAAGTTTCAAACTGTTGATGGCCGATTCATTGATCTGGCGCGATCAATCAGTTCGAATAAACAGCGACGCTTCTTTCCTGTACCGGGAAACACCAAGGGACATCATCGATCTAAAAAAAAAGAAGGGACATCATCGGTGCTCACGCGAAGGCGAGTTGCACCAGATTCAAGGAAATTAATTGTAATGTACCGGGCTACAATTCGTACAAGCTTAACAAAAAAAAGAACAAAAACAGTACCAACCAGTATTAGTGTCTGAACCGACATAACAACCGAATTAACAGTCCCCTAGACTATATCTAGCGCTTTTCAATGCCGTCACGTTGACTGGACAGTACAAGCACAAGTGTACCAACAAAATAACTTAAAATCCAATCCATTCTTCGTTTTCTTTGCTACTAGCTGAATTACCACATGTCCACACTACAGTAGAAGAGTGGCGGCTGGGCTTTGTAAAACCATGGAAAAGTTACCGATCTTTTGGGCGTTTAATTCCCGGATTCACCCGTGCGACCTAGTTACATCAGGTTCTTCTTCCGCCACAACAGATACAATTGCAAAGCAGCAGAAGAATTGTTGTCCTTGTGTGTCCCATGTGAAGTGGGTATATGTTGTTCACAATTACAAAATACACATATGTTTAGTTGCACAATACTGTCAGTTGTGCTCAGTTAATAGTCAACATAAGTTGTATACACTAAGTCCTGATGCACTACAATGATCAAACATTATAACAAACGAAGGGACATTAGCAGCTCAGCGGCCTAAAGACCATACGTAAAAAACAAACATACCACCAACGCAAGAGGAATAATCTGCAGTATGTTGTGGTACAAATTCCAAATGATCCTCCAAAATAAGCTTGATCTGCGTAGGGTTCCAAAAGCAGGGGCAAATAAGCAGCATTGGTGGCTGACTCAGTATGAGGCAATGTTCCATACATCTAGAGTCATTCATCTTTTGATAGCAGACCAGTTCAAGCAAACATGATTCCAACCTACTCTTTACCAAGGTGATGTAGCCCACTTCTCTACATAGGCACAACATGAACAGAAATCAACATGGTTGTTGCTGTGAACTTCAGAAGCTAGCTCACACGCGAAAAGACGATTTTGAAATCAGCATTGAACTTGAATAATAATATAAAGCTATAATTAGGAGAAGGTTGGTGATACCAACTCCTATAATAACAGTTCAAATGGAATTTCAAAAGAAATAGAAGGGACATCATCGGTGCTCACGTGAAAATTGTAGAGTGGAGCCCCGAAAAGCGAGATGCGCCAGATTCAAGGAAATTGTAGTGTACCGGGCTACAATTCGTACAAGCTTATAACAAACGAAGAAAAACTTAGTAAGTACGAACCAGTATTAGTGTCTGAACCGACATAACAACCGAATTAACAGAGCACTACATTAAATCTAGTGTTTCTCAATGCCGTGACGTTGACTGGTACAGTAGCAGCAGCGACAGTGTTTCATCAAAAGCACTCCAATTGCTTAAAATCCAATCAATTCTTCGTTTTCTTTACTAGCTGAAGTATACTGCTGCCGACGGCTGGGCTTTGTGAAACATGGAAAAGTTACCGATCTTTTGGGCGTTTAATTTCCGGATTCACCCGTGCGACCTCTGTCCTTTTCCGAGCGCACCCTATCCTTCCTTATTACTCCCGCCAGTGCCTGTCTCCGCTTTAAAGCAAGAACCAACGTTCCACACACACACCGCGCACTCCCAAAGCAAACCACCACCACCGCACCAAAGCGCTCGCACCGAAGAGCCGACCGCCGGGGAGGAGATCGATGGGGAGCAGCGGGGGAAGCAGCGAGTACTTCCTGCGCCAGCTGAGCTCGAGCGACGGCGGCAGCGCGCCGGCGGCGCACGTGCACCGGCAGCCGGAGGATGGGAGTGCGGCGGCGGCGGAGGCAGGCGCGGGTCGAGGCGGTGGTCTGGGAGGAAGAAGGCGAGGGCCAGGGGCACCGGCGCGGCGGCGGCGGGTTCTGCGGGGCCACGGAGGAGGCGCGGGGAGGAAGCGGGTGATGGTGGTGGTGGACCAGAGCTCCGGGGCCAAGCACGCCATGATGTGGGCGCTCACACATGTCGCTAACAGGGGACTTCCTCACGCTGCTCCACGTCCTGCCCCGCGGCGGCGGCGGCGGCGAGGAGGCCTCCGCGCTCGCCAACTCCCTCGGCTCCTCTGCAAGGCCTGCAAGCCCGAGGTATTGCTCAACCATGCAGTTTGTTCTTTCATCTGCAGTTTGTTTTTGCATTTTAGTGTTAGCTAGAGTGCAGCAATATAAGATGCTTTGCGTTTCAGTACATTAACACTGTCATTTTTTTTTTTTGCGCTGAACGTTAACATTTTCTTTAACCGGTAGAGTTTTGACAGTCTTTGCGACCTTAGGTGGCACGGATAAGCATACTAGCTTGTTTTTAGGCTGTTCTACCCATACTCGTCAGGTTTTTAGAGTCTGCATTATGGCCTTAGTTTCCTTAAAGAAAGACCTTTATGGCTATCCTCCGTTGATTAAGACATTACAGCACAGTAATTGCCATTAAATTTGTTTCAGGAGCATTGTCTTTATAGATATAGTAGTGAAGGAGAAAGATGCTTTACCGAGTTATTTTTAGGCGACTCTGTTTTTGGCCTCTTCAAGCATGAAAGTACAGTGCACTAAAATTTCTCCATAGAGTAACCTATGCTAGCTTAGCTTGGTTGGTTTTGTGTCTTTTCTTTCTCAGATCAAGTGTTTTTGGGTCGTTGGCCCACCAGGCGGCAAGAGTTACGCCGCTAGGTAGAGATAGCTCAGATGAGAACATTCATGAAAAGTAAAAGTGAGGGAATCATAGCCAACTTTCTATTGATGGATCATGGCAGGCCTAAAGCTAGAAAGGCCCCTCCTCAACTTCATGGCAAAAAAAGCTAGGTTAGGAAAGAAAGAAATTGTGGGGTTAGATAGATGCTCAGAATCATGGCAAAAATCTCTCAAATTATGTGGCCTTTTGAAACAGTTTAGAAAAATGTGTGTCCCTCGCTCGTTGGGGCTAAGGATAAAAATGGAGAGAGAAAAGAAAAGAACTGTTGTGACTAGTCATTTTGAATAAGAAACTAGCATCTGAGCGTACTTCGATAGCTGAATGTTAGCAGTGTATGCATGCACTATTCCTCGTCGTTTAGCCCGTGAAATGGGAGGGCCTTCAGTGTCCCATGCCATGCTACTACTACCACAGTGTTACTGATTACAAGGTTGGTTTTGGATGAATGTTGATTGTTAGGTGGAGGTGGAAGCGCTTGTGATCCAAGGGCCCATGCTGAGCACCGTCCTGAGCCAGGTGAAGAAGCTGGAGGCGTCCGTGCTCGTGCTCAGCCAACGCAAGCCGTCGCCTTTCTGCTGGTAAGCATGCAGCCCGTACTATGCTTTTGCGCAAGATGCATTTGCGTGCACATGTGCCCCTTGTCTCAGAATCGTCCTCTGGAAAGTTAAAAGGAGAGAATCTATCGTAGCTGGCATAGCCCATCGCACTCTTGTGTAGTGAAGTTAATTGTCCTTTATATAAGTTAAAAAATGTAAGAGCTTTTACCATACACATGAAAAAAGAAACTTAGAGCTATTCGTGTCTAAATTAGAGAAGGATTTTTTAGGCCACTGGCAGCAAATTAAGTTTTAGTGTAGTGAACTTTTTGGCAGAGAGTAAAGATGTATTTTGGGAAGAAACTTCAGAAAGGTCTTGAGAGATGCCTTTCCTTGTCCTTCCAGCTTAAGCTCTAGACTAGATGAATCAAGTAGCAAGGACCCATGATGCATGGGAGTACTGTGGGGCTACTGTATACTGACCATTGCTGCATCGCTGACTCGCTGTTCCTGTAGTACTATGCACTCATGCAGAGTTTAAAACCCCACGGAAACACATGTCAGTCAGTCTCCGAAAAGTTACCGAGAGAAAGTTACCTTTTCACGACACAATTAAGCCGCCATGCTAGTGACGCTTGCTGAGAAGTTTTTTTCTGTCTGTGCTTGCAAATACGACAGCTTCTTCCGGAGCAGCAGCGAGGAGTTCGTGGAGGAGTGCATCGCCCGGGCGGAGTGCCTGACGCTGGCGGTGCGGCGGCAGAGCAAGGGCGTCGGCGGCTACCTCATCAGCAACCGGTGGCAGAAGAACTTCTGGCTCCTCGCTTGATGATGTTCGCCGGTGCCTCTCCCTGGAGTTTTTTCACTACACCGATCCAGGCTGTGCGACCCCGAGACTGCTGCTAATAAGTGATCACTGCATCCGGTACTTGTTCAAGTCCATGTGTGTTTATTTGTGTGCATGTGTGTTGTCATTCCGTTGGTTAATTAGCAATAGCTCTCACTTCACTTCGATGATGTATGTAAAGCCAAACGCTGACCCCCGCTTCATGTAACCTTTGCGCGCGTGTGTGTTTGTTTGATTGGGTGTTGAGGTTGAGCAGGACATACAGTGTATAAACTGAGTACCATTTGTATCATTACGTCGACTCCTGTGACTGTTTCTTGGTATGTTAAAATCATAGTCTCTTGGTATCATCTGAGGTGTTTGACCAACTGTCTGTTCTCACTCGCTCGTACTTAGTTACTTCCTCCGTTTTTTAATATAAGATGTTTTAGCATTTATCCACATGCACACGTACACAAATGTATGTAGACATGTATTAGTGTGTATGTTCACTCACTTTATTATCTATCTAGACAACATGTGTAACACCTAAAATATCTTATATTAAAAAACGGAGGAAGTAACTTTCGGAAAGAAAAAAAAACGGCTTGACGAGGGAACCAACACTGCTAACAGTAGGTTTATCATGTGCACATCAACGTTCAGGTTCACAAGCAGCATGATGGTTACTACGTAGTTCTAGTATCGGAGCCCTTGATTCGACGAACCTCCTTGGCTCAAGCAGAATCATTGCGGTGCTGGAAATAGTAAGCCGGAGAGCTCTGACTCGATGCTACTGCTATCATGAGGTGTACTGTGCTGGAAATAGGGAAGGCTAATGCTACCACACGAGTCATAACTCATTTTCTCGGCAGCGGGCAGGCTTTTGCTCCCACGGGCGCAGGCCCATCATGAACCATGATTCCTGGCCGCTCAAGACTACCTCAACAACCGCTCGTCCGCTCCATTGTGGAACAATTCAATCCACCCTGTTTCCGCTCCACTGTGGAACAATTCAATCCTGCCTGATTTCCGCTCCAACTTGGTATCTTTTTTTTTTTCTATTTTCAAAATACACCCCTTTGAATCCCCCACACCACAACCTGTCGGCTCTCGTCCATAATTGGCTATACCATAGGATATGAGTAGCTAGTTTTGGGGTGGTTTCCGTGTGTTTGGTGCAAGCACGGGATGGATAAAATCAAGGGAAAATCTAATTGTAAGGCGTCTTCTGTGTGGCATAACTGTAAGCACCCCCACAAACCGTTGGATCGCGTATGGGCGGACGAGATTCGGTCAACCAGAAGTTGCATGCATGCACGTCCTTTTGCTCGTTTCCTTGTCATCAGACCGCCCGCACGTCCATTTGCATGCATGCACAAAAAATCAAAAAAACTGATGTCATCCCGCATTAAATGCGAAACTTAAAAATTCAAAAAAAAATTGTAGCCCAAACCGTTTATCCGATTTAGAATCCGTTTTCACCGTTGGACTAGTCGTGACGAGATCTTCAAAACTAGATCCCATATCGATATGTTCCGACAACTTTTTTTTTGCCCGAAAGTTACCACCCTCGTAACATAAAAGTTACCAAGTCTTAAATACTTAAGTTACCCACCATATTAGCAATTAGTTTTCAGGTTGACAAAATCATTGTAGTTACCATACTCTCTCGGTAATAGTTAGCACAAAATACTGATGGAGTTACCACCCGGTATTGACAAAGTTATCTATGTGTTTTCATGTGTAGTTATCCACTACAAAATTGTTCTAGTTATCCTACTCTCTCGATAATAGTTATCACCCAGTACTAGTAAAGTTACCTCGTGTGTTTTCATGTGTAGTTATCCACCCTACTCTCTCGATAATAGTTATCACCTAGTACTAGTAAAGTTACCCCATGTGTTTTCATGTATAGTTATTCACCCTACTCTCTCGGTAATAGTTACCACCCAATACTGATGGACTTATCCACTCAGTACTGATAAAGTAACTCATGTATTTTTATGGTGAAGTTATCCAACATGAAATCAATGTAGTTACCGTACTCTCTCGGTAATAGTTACCCACCCAATACTCATCAAGTTACCCACTCAGTATTTATTTAGTTATCCATGTGTTCATGATGTAGTTATCCACCACGAAATCGATATAGTTACCATGTCCTCTAAATAATAGTTACGAATATAATGCCCATCTTTTTTATGTGTAGTTTCACTATAAAATCGACAATTGTCATCCTAATACTTATACACGATAAATTTACCATCTTAAAGTGACGTGGTAACTTTAAATCTCGTAAAAATCTAAAAGAACAACAAAAAATGGTTTTATTTCGACCCGAAAACTAATCACTAATATGGTCGGTAACTTACGTATTCAAGCCTGGGTAACTTATATGTTACGTGGGTGGTAACTTTTGGGCAACAAAAAAAAGTCGTCGGAACATATCGACATGGGATCTAGTTTCGAAGATCTCGTCGCGACTAGTCCAACGGTGCAAACGGATCATAAATCGGACAAACGGTTTGAGCTACAAAATATTTTGAATTTCACATTTAATACGCGATGATGTCAGCAGTTTCGGTTTTTAGTGCATGCATACAATGTTTGTTTCTCATCCACACAAGTTAACTTTTTTTTGCTAGTTGCGTACGCATTGACTAAATATAAGGCACCTGCTGTATAGTGGTTCCCTAAAATCAATCAAATTCAAAGAGATTGTCTCAAAAAACTCATTGGAGTCATCCGGTAAAATCTGTAACATGAGGGCAACCACCCTATAATCGCTACGCTTGCCTTCATGAACGGTTTTTCGCTCGCTCTGACCCTACTATGAAATACCGCCATCCCTCCACCCCCAGAAACCCTATCATATCGTATCTCCTTTTTCTCATGTGGTGGCCGCGTAGATTGTTGATGTGATGGGTGGACACAAAGGCCAAAGGTAGTGACGAACGGACCATGGTAACACGCACACCTCTCTCCTCTATATTTCCTATCATCCGCCTTCTCTCTCTAAACGATGTGTAGTGCTGGAGGCATGCTGGCGATGAATTTAGATTTTAATTTGAGTTGTAAATATTAATTAGTACACTATGAGTCAGGCCTCCCATAGAGTTTCCCTATAACGGCATGCAGATAAACAACACATGCATAGTTAACCATGCCCTTTAATCGTCGATTTAATTAGGAGAATTAGTCATGCCAAGAGATTGTATGCATATGAAATATCTGAAGGGAAGCACATATTTTAACTGTCGAATTAATGGGTGACCATGATTTAATCATCGCAGATGAAACATCTGAAAGGGCCACAATTCTAAGCATCAAATTAAATCTTGATCATGATTTAATCATCAAAAATGAAACATATGAAGGAACCACGTCTTTTAATCGCAGGTTAAGTGAGAGAGACCACGGCCAGGGTCCCACCTATCAGCGTTGTAACGTCAATGGCCTTGACTCGGCAAAAACTCTCTATTTGGTCATTCGCGAGGATGATTTTGACCAGTATGGAAAAAGTGAGGAAAGTTAAAACAGTGGGGCAAAACAAAGTAGCAATAAGCGAAGTGGGGCATCAAAATAGAAACACTTGAAAATAGATTAGTGTTAAAAGATATTTCACTAAGAATTGAACATTTTAGCAACATCCGTCTTGAAAATAACGGTCAAAGTTACATCTTAAAGCCATGCAAAACATCATGTATTTCAAAAAAGTGAGAGAACATCGTGTATTTAGAATGGGAGGGAATGTTCACCAAATTCTTAATTCACTTTTTAATGATGATATATTCCTTTTTATGAACTCTATGAGGCTAAATGATCTTGCTATTCATTCGAAAGAACATCTAAACATGATTGAAGCATTCCTCTGGTGGATCCTAAACCATTACTCGGACATGACATATAAATTTTGATTAATGTACCTCTAATACTAATGATCCAACAACAATCAACCGATACAATCTAACATCACATAAAATTCAATTGTACTTCAGAGTGAGAACATTAATTCCATGGACTAATTAATGAGAATGTACAAAAGTTACATATGGTCATTAATGTGGTTCTATTGGAATGCCATAATCATTACCACTCACAAAAACACATACTCATTGTCTCTTAGTGCGCTATCCTAAGTATCGGTGTGCTTTAAGAAACAAGCGCCCTAGTGCATTGTTTTTTATTTGTTGTATTTATATTTCACGAGATCTAGGAACCTTTTATTTTTTGCCTATGGAGGCATGTAAGAGTTGTATGTTAGCTATGATATGACATCAATCTCTTTGATTATAAATTATGGTGCCACGTCAGCATCTTGTCTATGTTCTGGCGCTTTGATATCTGCATAGAGAAGATCTTACTAAGCATAGTTGTTACGGTGGCTATAGAACCACAATATTTCTTAAACATGAATGACCAACGAACCATAAATATATTTATTGGTCACTTATGACATCTATCTATCTATTATAAAGAAAAAAACCACTACGAGCTCATTTAAGTTGTTTATCTTAACATGCAAAATATCTACATCACAACTATTTCAACCAATCAATTATCCATGTCACCCCCACTAACATTTATTATTTATTGTATATATTTACATGTAACATATTCACATAATCAATTGTTTAAGCCATAAAATTGTCCATATCACCATTTTTCTTGAACAAACCATACCTCTTATATTTATTTATAATCACATTATATCATATCATCAACCAAGAGAGGGTAATATGTTTGGGGGTGGGGGGGGATTGTTGTCAAATACACAAAAATTTCACGACAGTTAAATTTAGCCTCTCAACTATGAATCTCTCATACTTTTGTCGACAACTTCATATTTCATGTGTCTTATAACTTTATTTACACATAATTTTTTAAAGATATTTCCACTACAACGCGCGGGGTATTGTACTAGTACTAAATATGATGCATGGCCGCACATTTGCGAGGGGCACAGTGTTGTTTCACTAGAAAGGCAACTGAAAATGAGCCAAGTTAGTCAAGCATAAGGTTACTAGAGGTGTCTAATGCAAGAGTAAGGCCGGCCCATTGGCCGGGCAAGAAGGGTGAGCGCACATGGCCCCGAAATCAAATGACCCGAAATGGTAAAGCGTATAGTAAGCACTATGTTATTATCCATTACAGACAAAAAACCTATTTAATACTCTAATGTAGAAATATAAAATTAATAATGTTTTCTGGTCAACAATGCAAAAATTTGACTGTGATTTTCATTTCTAATATGTCTAAGAAATAGTATAATTACAAATTAAAATAATTTCACAAGACAAAATGCAACGATGCCATTTCTTAATTAGTGGGCAAATACGTGAACTAAAGTTGATGAAAATTCATGTGTGCCTTATATTTTAGGATATAATGAATATCTTAACATAACTAGTAATCGGGCACGTGCAATGCACGTGTAGCCTTAATATAAGGTAGATCGTCTAGATATTTGTAAATGAAGTGAAAAAGTATGAAAAAATGAAATCTATTTTATATTGAATTAAGAAAGGAACCTAATGCTAATATGGTGGTTAAGGCTAGTCGACAAAGATTTAGAAAATTTCAGCCAACTGACCATTACAATTGAATCTAAAATATATTCATGTACTTAGAAATTCAACCGGAAGAATGGTTGATTTATAGAAAAATCCTCTCAAACTTGAAACCCATTCAAATTTAGAACCAGCAACAAACAAAAATTTGTATCAGAATATGAAACCTAATAAATTCAAGCTTGTAAGTGTTGATGTATTTCAAAAGGCATGAAGTGTAATTTGTTCAATTTATTTGTCCAAATTGTTAGAAACTCTTAATTAATATGTGCAATGAATTTATTTGCAGAACATATAGGTGGCTAAAGGGAAAGGTTCATCGCCTTATCTCATAAATGCATGATCTTTCTTCATCACATACAAAAAAATGAAAAAATAAATAAAAATAATTGTCAAAAAAACATATACTCCGTTACAGAATATATGGCAACACAATTAAGTTGTAGAACATTTGGCAAACAATTATCTATAAGAACAACATAACAAGACTCTAAATAGAGGATATTAGAAAAATGATATGAACGATAAAAAACTCTGAAGTTTAAACACAACAATTATTAGCATGGAATGAGTCGGTTAAGATAACATTTTTCAGCACTATCTTTCATTCCATGTCTAATGGAGAAATTCACAAATGTGTATTTACAGGCTGAATACGAAACTAATATCAGTATTGGGGAAATATATCCCATCAATAGGAGATGTAATTAGCGGTAGGATTTAAATGATCCCCATTCTAAATATAAAGGTCTATCACATACAGATTCTACCAATATGTCACTTTTCCACATACACCTATGTATATAAAAAAAATCATGCTCGAGATCACCCAGTGTTTCCCAAACGCATTATAAAATCGTTAATTAACCTTCAGAAGGCTGGTACATTGATGAATACATCAGCAGTTTGCTGTGCACTTCAAGCAGCTTCAATTATACAGAAGATGTGTTGTGCTAATAATCAAATTATATACTAATCCATCCAGCAGAAATAATAACTACATTCTTGTTCAATCAACCAGATATATGAAAATATATGAAAGGAGATAACCTACGGAGGAGGAATTGGAATTTTCCTGTCAAAGAAAAGCTTCTGGAACCCATCGGAAGTAACATTGCAGACCAGCACCAAAAACAGGAAATCAAAGTGCAGCAGTAACCATGCAAAAGTCTGAATGTTCCATCCATCGAATCAAAGAGGCACCTGATTGATTCATCAGCTGTGAAGTATTCAGTGCAGAATATAAACCGTTGTCTGATAATATGACAAAATTTTCTAGGCGTGGAAGGAGAGTCGCAGCTGTCATGGCTCTTGTAGATAATTTGCCTGCCTGCTCTGCGTAGCTAGTAAATTTTTTTTTTTTGACATTTTTTAAGAATTTTATAAACTCACAAACTGTTTACAATCATTCAATACAAAAGGCTCCACAGCTAAAGGCATCGAACTAAACCATAAACCAACGGTGTCTTGAACCCTAGCTACTCTCGCAAGTTCATGGGCCACTGTATTACAATCTCTTTTAACCAGGGAAGCCTGAAGCCTGAAGGCATTTCCGTGAGTCTCAGAGGAAGCGGCAGCGAAGGTTGTATCCAGATCCTGGCAGGTCTGGTGGTTCCGGCTCCCTTCATGGCCACAACGACCGTCCACGGCGGAGGCAGTTTCAGATCATGGCACGACGACGAAGATCATCCTTGCTCGAGGATCCGGTGGCGTTCGTAGCGTGTGATTGCACATCAGCACATTGTTGCGGCGGGGAGGACGGTGGGCGACGGTGCGTGGCGTCACCGGCAAACGGCGGCGCACGAGAATGATGGCGGCAGCGGACATGAAGGAGGCCAGGGATTAAGGGAAGGGCGTGTGCCTTTCACTTGCGGCGATCTGAGCGGCGGCGGCCTGCAGCGAGGCGATGTGGCAGTAGGAAGGTGACTCGTGCGTGAGGGCGATGGGATTTGATTAGCGTCCGACTAACGGACAATGTGTTTTAGCACTAATCACGGGAGGCATATGAAGCGTTAGATGTCTGTTGGATGGCTGAGATTGATTGGATCCACACCCTCTCTCCCTTTTTATATTAGTGGTGATATTAGTGGTGATAAACATGTCTGATTTGCGGAAGTAAATACACACCAGGGGCATGTTGGGACATAAGTACGTACAAACCAATATGACTGCGGAGAATTTTTGTTTGTTAGCATGTTATTGTCTTTCGGTTGAAGTTCTGAAGTTTTTATGGAAACTAGTAGATCTGCACGTGCCATGCACGTCTCATCAAAACATTACAAATTGTAATAAATAATTACCAACCATATTTCTATGTTACATTTAATTCTGAAAATTATGCATTGCAACACGATAGTAATTCGGCACACAATATAATCATATTGCCAAATATATAGCTCAACAAATAACGCCCGTGCAACCTATTAGGGATATTACATTAATGTGTTTGAGTGAAGGGCTGAAAGAATCTGGTGTGGAGGCAACAACAAATCAGTGGTCAAGGGTAAAAGCTTTCAGTCCTCACATCACTTACTTATGCAGGACAATCATATAGGTAACTATAAAAAGTGTTAATTCAGCGAACCACCAATTTTGCAGCCGAATTTAATACTTTTTGAGATAGAAAGCTTGCAAGTGATTCGAATAGAAGATTGATCAGAGGTCAAGAAGGAATTTTAAACCCAAAAATATACAGAATCTAGATAGAATAGTGTTATGATTAAACAAACTTTGTTTCCGACTAACATTCTACATGATAGTACCAAATATACAGGACTTAAACAAGATTATCTTGGATTTCGTGTAATCTTACTGAAAAATTACATGTACCCGGTGCTACTTCTAGCTATCATATAACTGAATCTGGTCAAGGCCATCTGCTCTACCATCTTAGAATGGAGCTTAAGTTAAATGTTGGCTCTAATGTCATGCAAAGGGAAACTAAAAGTACAAATACTTACAATTGCTTTGCTGATACCGCGGGGAAGCAGTCAAGCAACCAGACAGGACAAAGTAACTTGGCATATACAAGTCATTTAAATTTGTAGCAGTTGTCGATGATATTGCTCAGCCCTTCAGTACTTCGAGCTGCATGGAAAATAAAGTTGTGGGTTAACACATGAAAATACAGAAGGCTTGCTAATTTCTTCTGTTTCGGTTAGAAACAATGACTGTCCATATTCATTTACAATACACAACTCCTCCTTACGCCCAAACCACGTAATAAACATTCTTCTGAACCATATAATCAAGATAAAAATGATGCTAAACCAAACCTCCAAGGCAACACAACTATCATGCTGCTGCATCTCACAACGGTATACTCATACAATTGAACACATTAGCCTCTTTGTTATAGAAATAAGTTGGCACCGCATTCATTTGTGTATTGTAAATGATTCCTGCAAAAAATATCAGTCGGTTCCTAGGAAATTAGCAAGCTTTGCAACACAATCTCCGAACTACTTCACATAATATAGCATTGCCTGCACTGCAATACATATTTTGTTTTGTTTTTCAATTAAATCAAGAGAAATCAATTATGTTTAACATGGAACATTAAAATATATGTCACGTAAAAAAATCACAAGCTCGTCGATTTCTTAAAGTTTGCTACAACATGACATTGTATTCTCATTCCAATGGATACAAACATCTGACTGCAAAAGAAACTCTTGAAAGCAATTGCAATTTGAGATGAATTCTAATAAAGAGACGACAATTCTTTTTTCAAGTGAATGGGTACCTAGGAGACAGAGAGGTTGTCCACGTGCAGGGCCTCCTACTCCTCTTAGATAAAACGCTTTTCCTTCTTCGTCTCCCTGTCCCATCCCTGCAACACAAATACCCGCCTCCTTCTCCGCAGCAATTCATCGAACACCAACGGAGTATTAAACCAAGCACATCGAACAGTTCATGCCATTTCAGGATAGCGATTATTCATGCAGAATTTCATGCCAAAATAAAATCCACAAAAAAACCCAGTCCATGGTATATACTGAAACACACTTCACATCTCCCCACACAATGGCAGAGGTAAGGATAATACAATTTTAATTCCATCTTCTTCGACATACACTAAATTAGACATTGTGTGTACCTTGTTCAGTTAAACTAACAGAATAACTAAGCTTATAGCTGAAACTGTCACAAACAACGACATCCGGAAATCAAAACCAAGTACACAATTGTTACAGTTATACAGAAAATGCAGTGGTACGCTTGCTGTCAGCATACCTTTTTACAAATTCATAGTACAGAACATCTATAGTGAAAAATGCAATGGTACACTTACTAAGCACAAGAAATTCATCTCCCCTGCATATAGAATTCTATTCATAGATGTAGATTGCATTCGTTTGGTTCAGACAACTTCAGTTTAATTATGTTGAGTTGCAAAGTTGCTACCAATCATGTAAACAAAAACTATTTCATAGAGCAAAGCAAATAGAACGAAGTACTTACCCGTTTGCTTGTTCTTGAAGGCGTAGAAGTCGTGGTGGACGTTCTCGTGCTGCTAATGGACCAGTTTCCTGCAGGGTAAGCAACGAGCAGATCCACCCATCCCTGCTCTGTTAATTCCTTCCTTCAGAGGCGGAGGTGGCGAGGAGGTCGCGGCTGGCACGGAAAAGTCGCGAGGTCATCATAGGGGCCAGGAAGCCCCTCCCTCTCGTAGCCCTTCTCCTCCGCGTAGGCGGCCGCCTCTTTGACCTCCGGGAGCGACCGGCCGTCACCGCAGCTATGTGCCACTGCCAACGCCGCCGGGGCTGGGTTAGTGGCGGCGGCTTGCAGGGCTGCGGCGTTTAGGGTGGCGATGTGGTCGCGTCGGTCGCATCGGGCAGGTCTGTGGCGGCGGCGGCTTGCAGGCGAAAGAGTGCAGAGCGGCGGGCGGGCGGGCGGGCGGGCGCGTAGGGCGGGATCGTCGGGTACTCGGGCGGCATGGCAGGGTCGTCGTGCGGTGATTGCCTTCTGTTTTTCTTCTTCTAAAAACAGCCTCAGCGAACCGTTTCTTTTTTTCGGGGTGGCAATCCCCGTAATTTCTATGAAAACGAAAAGGTACGCAATTTGGATTGTTGATCAAACGAACGTCTCAGATTTAATGTATCAACATAGCACAACACAAGTTTGCTCTTTTAATAGTAGTATAGATTAATGTAACTACATTTCCATGTTTAATACCGCACAACACATTTTAATTCATAAACTGTGGGGAGTTGTGTACACCAGACGATAACATATCCTAACATACTAGAATCCACACTAATCTGAAGTTTACACTAAGCAATGTTGTTTCAATACCAAGTACAAAACATGCTCACTTTGGTAAAGTTTAACTTGCTAGACGAAAAATAGTGTCATTGGTTAAAGTTATACTTTACAAGTTTTTTATAAATATGCTTATTTTATAATACACTAGAAACCATTGTTGAGATATTTCTTAGATCGTACCCTTCACAGATCTTTACCATAAATACATATAAATAATAGTGATTATCCACTATAGCAAAATAGTTCTAGAACGGAATTTTATACCAACTAGTATTTGAGGCCGCATGCATCGATCGATGCAAAAGCTAGGGTTTCGTTCCACTTTTCGAGAAAATACCAACTAATATTTAGTTATATTGCCAATTATGTTGTTTAACAATGGGACAAAAATATACGTGTAATATGAAATATGCTAAAAAGAAGATGTAGAAAAAGTATATAAGTTTAGTACAAATTTCCTTTCATTTTGCTTCTTCCCAGACCCAATTTTTCATTAAACCGGCCATGTGAAATAGATAGGGTGAAACCATTCAAAAAACCATCTAATCTACTAGCAGCAACAATTAACAAAAAGTTTCCTATTTTTAGTTTTGATACAATAAAATGAAATATAGAAGAAAGTAACAGGAAATAATATAAAGTTCACGTGATTGCGTCTAGTAAGAACATTCTTCTCTGCACAACATCAATAACCTTTTAGGGCACTTTTACAAAGTGCCCCGAATGTTTCTAGGGTTACTTTTCAAAATGACTCTAAATGATAAGTTTTAAGTGCATTTTAAAGAACTGACCTAATAACCTTTCCAGTCACCAGTATATTAGGCATTTGAAAAATGACTTAATAAGTTATTGTGGCGTTCTTCTTGCGGCATGGGGACGATCTGAATATTTCCATAGTGGTCAAATGGCAAAAGGCGTTGTAGGAATTTAACAGCTCAGTCACGCCAAAAGTAGCTGAATCCTAGTTACATAAAAAGTATGTGCAACTCCCATATATAACTTGCCTATTCTTAAATCAAGATTGAATTTATTTATTTTCATATTGTTTTAACATTGTTGCTCACGACTATGTGGCCTCTTTTTAGAAACAATTTTGCTCACCGCAGTTAATGTGCATGTTGCTTTTGAAAAAGATCCCCAAAATCATTTATGTAGTTTTAAAAGGAGTGAAAGGCACCGGAGGTCACGAAGTTGCGCAGAAAAGAAGTATTGGTCACCAAGTTGCGAAACGTCAATTCTTGATCACCAAGTTGTGGATTTGCCAAACTTTAGTCATTCCGTCAAAACGGACGTTAAGTTGGTGACGTGGCGGACTGAATTTTTGCAAATACCCCCTTCAAATTTTATTTCTTCCAATAGCTAGGTCCTTTTTTCGATTTATTTTTTCCTTCTTACAAATACTCCAAATGGACTGGTGCGGCGCGTGGAGCAGCTCCGCCATGCTCGCCTCGTCGTCCTCTACAAATCTGGCAAGGAAATCGAGCTGAAGCCACCTCTGTCCCCACGACGTCTCCGACAGTCGGCGGCGTTTCGTCTCCAACAGCCTCACTCGCCTGCTCGCCCGCCCCCGCCCTCGCCGTCGCCGCGCGAGCTCTGCGTCTCGCACGCCGCGGATGGTGTCCGCCCTCACGACGGCGGGGTTCTCCTCCCCGAGGCCAAGGCGCCCAAGACCGTTAGCGGCGTCCGGCGTCGGCGTCCACGCACGGCTCGCCGAGCAGCACGGGAACGACGCCGCAGTCGTAGCCTGCAGCGCAGCGAGGTTGGGGGCAGCCGGCCGCCTCCACGACGGCTTCCCGTCCTGCGCCTGTGCGCCCTTCCCGTCTTGCGGCCGCGCTCCCAGACGCCCTTCCCGTGCAATCGCGGAGACCGCCGGCGAGAGCCGCTATGCTGAGGGCCCTTGCCCCGCGCGAGCGACGCCACTGCGCCGTGCTCGGCGGCTGGAGGGAGCCGGAGGGCGGGAAGGAGGCGATGGGCGCGGAGGGCGCGAGCGGGCAGCCATCGGAGGTCGGAGACCGGGAGGTTGGACACGACGGTGAGGTGACGACGGCGAGCAAAAATAAAATTTGGGACCAAACTGTGCCCATATTTATCGAAAAGGACCTAGCTATTGGAAGAAATAAAGTTTGAAGGGGGTATTTGCAAAAATTCAGTCCGCCACGTCACCAACTTAACGTCCGTTTTGACGGAATGACCAAAGTTTGGCAAATCCACAACTTGGTGATCAAGAATTGACGTTTCGCAACTTGGTGACCAATACTTCTTTTCTGCGCAACTTCGTGACCTCCAGTGCCTTTCACTCTTTTAAAAGTAGTTGTTCTCATTTTTTCTATTGATCTGCCATTTTGACTAGTGGCACATTACGAAGACTATATTTCCACAAAATTTTGTCGTCCGTGCCGTCGTTTCAATGGTAGTGATAGCATCACACACACACGAATAAAAGTCACACACTTCTACACCCGTCGTGATGTGAACGTTGTTGAGGTCGAGGCGGTCGACACCTGGAGCATGTACGGTTTGTAGTTTTCGTGTTCCGTTGTCTTGCGCTTGCTTCAGACCGAACGGAGAGGCTAAGATCGAGGTGACTAATATTTGACTCAAGCACTAAAATCAGCGCCTAGTCAGACAAATTTCTTACGTCCGGCTAAGTTTCAAGGTGCACATCACGCTGAGAATTCTTCGGTTATTACGTGGACTAATCGCTAGCCGCGCGCACCTATATATACACAGACTGTGGCGCCGTTCCTCCTACAGAAAGCCTTGCATTTTTGACCCGCATCTCTACGACTCTACCATTCCCGGCGACGGCGGCATGGGTGCTATTCCGGCCGCCGACGAGAAGCCCCACGTGGTGTGCGTGCCGTTACCGGCGCAGGGGCACGTCACGCCGATGATGAAGCTGGCCAAGATCCTTCACTGCAAGGGCTTCCACGTCACCTTCGTCAACACCGAGTACAACCACCGCCGCCTCGTCCGCTCCCGCGGCCCCGCCGCCGTCGCGGGCCTCTCGGACTTCCGCTTCGCCACCATCCCCGACGGCCTTCCCCCGTCGGACGCGGACGCCACGCAGGACCCGGCGTCCCTCTGCTACTCCACCATGACCACCTGCCTCCCCCACTTGAAGAAGCTGCTCGAGGACCTCAACAGCACGGCCGGGGCACCGCCGGTGACTTTCGTACTGGGGGACAACGTCATGAGCTTTACGGTGGACGCCGCGGCGGAGGTCGGCGTGCCATGCGTGCTGTTCTGGACTGCCAGCGCCTGCGGCTACATGGGCTGCCGCAACTTCCGATTTCTCATGGATGAGGGCCTTTCTCCTCTCAAAGGTACGTACGTATGCATGCCGGAGTTGCAATTCCCGTATGCATGCGCTTCTACGTCCTTGATCTTGAATTCTTGACAGGCTGAGTAAACTAAAGTGGGTTTGAGCAGATGAAGAGCAGCTGACGAACGGGTACTTGGACACGCCGGTGACGCACGCTCCCGGGATGAGCAAGCACATGCGCCTCCGAGACTTCCCCTCCTTCATCTGCACGACGGACCGGAGCGGCGTCCTGCTCAACTTCCTGATGCACGAAGTAGAGCAGACGGACCGAGCGGCCGCCGTCATCCTCAACACCTTGGACGAGCTAGAGCAGCCGGCGCTCGACGCCATGCGCGCCGTCCTCCCCCCGAAGATATACACCATCGGCCCGCTCAACTTCCTGGCCGAGAAGCTGCTCCCCGACGGCGGCGGCCCGCTCGCCGCGATACGCCCCAGCCTCTGGAGAGAAGACCGCTCCTGCCTCGAGTGGCTCCACGGCAGGGAGCCCCGGTCCGTGGTGTACGTCAACTACGGCAGCATAACCACCATGTCCAACAAAGACCTGGTCGAGTTCGCCTGGGGCCTGGCCAGCTGCGGCTACGCCTTCCTGTGGATCGTGAGGAACGACCTGCTGGTGAAGGGCGACGCCGTCGCCGCCGTGCTGCCTCCCGAGTTCCTGGAGGCGACCGAGGGCAGGTGCCTCCTGACGAGCTGGTGCGAGCAGGAGGCGGTGCTGCGGCACGAGGCGGTTGGCGTGTTCTTCACGCACTGCGGGTGGAACTCGACGATGGAGGGGCTGAGCGCCGGGTACCGATGCTGTGCTGGCCGTTTTTCGCCGAGCAGCAGACCAACTCCCGGTACTCGTGCGTGGAGTGGGGCGTCGGGATGGAGGTCGGCGACGACGTGCGCCGGGAGGTGGTCGAGGCGAGGATAAGGGAGGTGATGGGAGGCGAGGGAGGGAGGGAGATGAAGCGGAAGGCAATGGAGTGGAGCGAGATCGGTGTTCGTGCAACGACGCTACCTGGTGGCAGGTCGTTGGCCAACCTTGAGAGTCTGCTCAAGGATGTAATGACCGCAAGTAAGAAAGCTACAGGGTAGATTCAGATGCGGATCCAACCCGTCGGTTTTGCGCATTGAAGTTCTTCTCTAGATTGATGATGGAATAAGCTGAGCAGTATGTAATGTAATTTTACTATTTTCACCTTGTTTTTCGTAATAAATGAATTTGAGTCGAGGGTTGAATTATTTATTTGGATTTTTCTAATTCTCACTTTAGAATTTAGAATTATGTTACGCACTCAACTCTAAGTCCGTTAGATTTGTACCGTGTCCAGTTATACATGAGTTGCAACTGAAATTAGGTGACGTCGTCCGAATGAAAATTAATTTAATTCTCACTCGATTGAGCCGTAGTCATTCCATATCATATAAGACTAGACACTAACATGAGAAATCCCCGCGATATATACATATAGAGATTGAGCGGGTTAGACAGATGAAAAATCTGAATGATGCAAAATCAGCTAGTTTTGTAAGATAAGTGAAGGTGTTATTCATAGGTTTGCTCACTTCCTCTAGGGAACATGTATGCATGGTTTAAAAGATGAAGTATTCCATCAATTTTTTGTATGCGACATTGTCACAACCTGATATTGCTATTCAAATCGGCAATAGAAACTAAAAATTCCATTAAAACTCAATATTCAGGCGGTATATGCGTTGGGTCGTTATTTTGACAACACATAATGTTCTTAAACGAGATGGCAAGGGAGTACTAAGTGTTGCTTCCGCAATCACGATTACTCAATCGAACATCTTTTTTTCGAAAGTCATTTTTCTAGAACCATCCAACTTATCATCTTGTTGCTAATAGGTTTGGTAATTGATTGACGGGGCATTCAAATAAATTACTGGCTTTAATCCGGATTGGAGCTGCTGCCCTACGCTGGTCACAATGGCTTAGTCAAAGCTAAATGCCCGTGCGTTGCAACGGGAAGCAAAAAAAAATTTATAGTGGATGACATAACTTATTGTCATGTCCATTACATTTTGTTCAACAAATAATAATGTATGTCGAATGCACCTTGTATTTTCTTAATCCATGTAAGCCACTTTTTCAGAAGTGATTTCCCCTTGGTTTAACTTTTTTTTGACTCTTTAATCCACCAACACAGATATATTCCTAATGTA
Organism: Poa pratensis; assembly: GCA_947311845.1. Classification (NCBI taxonomy): domain Eukaryota; kingdom Viridiplantae; phylum Streptophyta; class Magnoliopsida; order Poales; family Poaceae; genus Poa; species Poa pratensis. The sequence continues at coordinate 106,202,769 of CAMZMU010000074.1, read as the reverse complement.
CTCCCTCCGTTCCCAAATATAAGATGGTTTAGGTTTTGTCTACATTCACATGTGCACAAATGTATCTAGACACATTTCATGTGTATGTTCACTCATTTTAGTGTATATGTAGACAACATATGTAACACCTAAAACATCTTATATTTAGGAACCGAGGGAGTATCTGTTAGTGATGGGAGAAAAGAATGGACTTACTCCTTTTTTTCATTTGCAGCTTCCGACAAACTATTACTGTCTTTTCACCGCTTAGCGTTGAAATGTTTTCAATGTGATGAAAATCATCAGCGTTTCACCTATAAGAGAAAGAGGTGGATCAAGTAACATCATGTGCGGCAGAATCTCGTAATAAGCACCACGTCACCACGACAAGGTTTAAACTAATATTTAATTACAACTATGACAATAAACTGCAAACTATTTTTGCATAATTTTAAAGGGATACTTACATGGGCATTGAAGCAGGCGCACGATTCCGAAGGTAATCATTTGCCTTGAGTTCCTCCACGTACAGACATACGAGGACGTATCGGCGCGCGTCGCCTGGTTCGGCGACCTCATCGTATCGGCGCGCGTCGCCTGACAGGTCCTGCACGATGGCAACGGCCGACGAAGCAAGGACGTATCGTTTGGTTTTTTCAACGATGGTGTACTTGGTTTCTTTAGCCACTGGTTTTTGCTACATGAATCACGGGAGGTGCTGCTAAGCTAGTAGGATAAACGAGCAGGGCACAAAGGCATAGAAGGAAACGGACTGCTCCACGAGTCCAGATCTGATGCGTACACCTGATGTCGAGACCCGATCGATATTGTGTTTCCTTTATTTTTTTTCTTAGGGCAAACGGTGCGGACGAACCGGCAACTATCACCTTAAGCCGTATTATATAGTAGAGATAAGATGAATATTAACTCTCATGTACAACTTATATGTACTTTATGTACACATTGACTCGCTATTTGGTCATTTCTTCAACGTCCGAAGGGACCGAGGGTTGGCGATGGTGACATGCACACAACTGAAGCGGGTTGTGAGGACGTTTTTTCCCAACAAAGGTAGCGACCTAGTCTTCGCATTTTGGAATCTTGAGCCTTCCAGTTCCAGTGGCACTAGGAGTGTGTTTTCCATTTATTTCTTTCCATAAAAATGATTACTGGTTTATTCCCATTTGTGTGCGTCTGTATGTTGGTTATGTGCATCTTTGCTGCAGAGACTAGAAGACGAACTATTTTGTGTTTGTATCGCCTAGATACATGGTGAAGAATCAGTAAACACTTCCTTCTTTCAAAAGAGAAAACCTTTGGATAACTTATGTGGCGTTGAATTATGTCAAAGTCTTTATACTTTGGAGTTGCTAATTTAGGGTTAACTCTTGAGGTGGCCAATTCCGGCCGTCCCAAAGATCGTATGGAATGGACCTACAATGGAGAATGGCTTGACGATTGCCATAATTAACATTTGTTCGAAAAAAGATAAACTTTCACCTACATTTATGCAGCTTTACCTCTTTCAACCAGGAAATTTTACAACTTTGAGTGGAATCTAGAACATTTAACTACAAAATCATACAATTTTTGCCTGCATTTAAAAATGCAACTTTCAAATAAGATGTACATATAAATTTAAAACAATCAATTAAAATAAGGCCAGGCCAATGTCAAATAATTATATTACTTAAAAGTAAATACCTCTAGTTTCTAAGTGGCTTGTAACTCACAAGAAAAGCATCTCAAATTCTAGCAAGTTTACCTCCAACGGGGCTGCGACAGGGATTGGGTGGCTACAACAGAGCGTAGCAAGGTTTTCCATGACAGAGGAGGTCATAGTTCTCCTTCTCGGGACATGCTCAATCTTCACATTACTTGCCTAGAGGGGGTAAAATAATTGGTAGACCCAATGAATTATGTACATTTGTAATTTTGAATAGTACTCAAGATCCAAGAAAGTGTCCAAAAGACAAGAAAAACAAGTTTTGTGCTAACCTGGATGTAATAAGCCATTTGATAAATAAACAAGATATTGTGTAGTTAACCTAAAGTTATCTAATACAAATGCCGTACTCTACCCACGCGGTGAATGTAGTTATATTAGCTATCTCAAACCCGGATACATATTTCGCAAAAAACGACAACTTTACTATATATATGTAAAAGCATAGGTAAAGTTAACTATTGTGGTCTATGCCATTATGAGTATATATCCTTGACGTACGGTCTAATTAAACCTTCATATATACAAACGGGATCAAAGGACAAGAGTAGTTTAGACAAGAAGAGCATAAATAAATGATGACAATATGCCATTTTTTGGTTAAGTGGTCAATAGCCATCCGTCAACCCGGCAAGTTCGTTTGTTTTTACTCAGAGTACAGAATGTTCTCGATCAAATGTTCCACTGTGTATACTTTATGCAACAGAACCAGATTCTTAGTCCATGCTGGCTGAATAAAAGGGGGTGCTCTGCATTAAAAATTGTTTCAAAGTACCAACCTCAAGTATGGAGAGTTATGTATGATTTACTTAGATTGTTACTAATGCTCCGTTTGGATGTTTGTATTGGGAGACTAGACATTATATTGGGTTGAATGTCCAATACCCAGGATATTTATATTGAGACTGAATGACAATATTTTTGTTTGGATGTGTTAGATATTCGGACCCCAGACAAGATATTGAGGTTGAATGTCAAATCCTGTTTGAATGGTATATAGAAGTGATGAATTGCAGTTTTTTGAGACTTGGATCATTATACCAAATAATTCAGCAAAATATAGTTTTTTTTTCAAACTACATATCCAAAATACGTATCCATGCGACCATGCCACTACACTAGCTAGCACAAATAAACGTGTACAGGCATACACGCATGAGTGATGAGTCAACGGACAGGACCAAAACAACGAACAGTAAAAGCAGCGACAGTCTTTGTGGATGAGCAGCGGCGGCGATGCGACCTCGACCTGCTGGCCCGGTGGCGCACGGACATGCACGGAGCAGTGAACTTCGACCTCGACCTTCTGGACCGCTGGCGCACGGACGGGCACGGAGCGGCGAACTGCGACCTCGACCTGCTGGCCCGGTGGCGCACGGATAGACTGCCGGGCCCCTGCCGGTTCTGGCCCCTGCCGATCCCGGCCGGCTGCGCCTGCACGGCGCCGGGGCTCCGGTGCTGATCCTTGCTGTTGTCCCACTTTGCGTCCTGAGGCTCTTGCAAATTGGAAGAAACCATGCATCAGGTGAACAAAGAGGAACTGACGGTGGGAACGATATTGCTGCAGCGGACGGCGAATCCAGGCACGGAAACGAGGTCCGCGGCACAGAGACGACGGGAGAAGGAGAAGGAAATGGCGGGAGGAGGAGCTGGGGCAGGAGGCCGGGGACTTGCTGCGCCGCCGCCGCTGACCTATGGAGCGAGGGAGAGGAACGAAACAGAGCAGCCGGGGATGGAGCGAAGCGGTACGCTGAGCCGAATATCCAGCGATGTCGAGGCTAACCCCTCAACATTGGATGCGCTCTTTTTGGCCGTCCGAAGCCATGGCTCGATATTGGCAGCGAATAGCCAGGTTCAATATCTAGCACGTCCAAACACCCTGATTTGGGATATTTGGGACTGAAAACCTCCGAATATCTAATATCTAGCTCCAAAGCGAACATCCGAACGAGGCATAAGACTTTTGATGGTGATTTGCACTTCAATTTTTTGAAGAAAAAACTACGTCCCGACACTAAGACTTTTTTTTGGTTATCCCTTGGTGTTATGAGCATTCCCATTCTCTCATCCACGACACTAAAACAATCTCTACGAAATGGCCCACGCAAGAATATGCTCTAGTTCCATCATCAAGGGCATCATCATCATAACCAAGACACTGTCTAACAAGGAAAGATACATGGCATCAGCGGGGACAAACTTAGCATATGTTATCTAAAAACATATTTATCCTAAACTACAAGCCTAATCAATGTTGTTGCCCATAATATCATTCACCCGACTCAAACAACTAGCTTCCATGACTACTGACTACACTATAGAGCACTTGGCAAACATGACCCGTATGCCGACTGAACCCACAAACCACTTTGGTGTATCAAGCTCACGGCCCAAGCCTCCGACGACGGGCCTCCGCTCCGCTTCGAAGTTAGCCTTTATCTTTATATAAATTTGGATCAACATAAAACAACACAGAGTGGTGCACGTGAAAGTTTAGAGATGATAAAAGTATATATCAACCCGAGCGATACCTTGAAAGTGTGTCGATTACATCACTGAACCAGAAAAGACAACAGAAAAATGGAGACATGCACGCCTCACTCACTGAATGATGATAATGTACAGATATGCATATACTTGTAGGCACCTCAACACGTCTGAACCACCGAGTAGCCCCGCATACATCGCATGCATGGAAGCATTTCGACACAATACATTACATCGCTCGAGGACCTCGCGTGCACATTTCGAACAACATTCCGGCAGCTTCTCATGCTACTTCACCCTTCTCTGCGCCGCCGCAACATCGTTGGAGAGGAGCCCGAAGTCTTGCTTTGACGGAAACGACATCGTCGTCATATGTTGCGGCAAGCCGGCAACTCATCTTTTTTTTTTTAGAAAAGGGGGTGCGGATCCCCGGCCTCTGCATCAAATTGATGCACACAGCCAGCCGCTTTATTGAATTTAAATGTAGCAAGTATCAAAGTTTACAGCTCAAGGATCACAAAGTGTGGCTACAAAAATCAACCACTGAAAAAAGGACACACTAAACATCGATTCTTCTAGTGTGCTGTCACCCAGCCCGGCAGAAGATAGCCCGCACTACCATCATAAGTCGGGTGCATCCAGCGTCCATAAGGCCACGCTGCTCCGCAGGTAGAAGATAGGACCACAAACGGATCCAATAGACCGCCATGTTGATAACCTGCAAATAATGAGAATAATTTTTCTTGTTAAAGACAATGTCATTACGACAATTCCAAATAGCCCAAAGAATGGCCGCAACACCAATCCTAATTCGAGCCTTGGTGCCTTTATCTACCCCGTTTAACCATGATCCAAACAAATTAGACACACTAGTCGGAGGGTACACATTGAACGTAAAGTGTACTAGCCGCCATATATTTCTTACAAAAGGACATGAAATAAAAAGGTGTTGAACAGACTCATCCGCATCGCAAAAAACACACTTCTTACACCCTATCCAATGTCTCTTAGCCAAATTATCCTTGGTCAGTAACTCTCTTCTATTAAGGAACCACAAAAATATTTTAATCTTCAATGGGATTTTTAGTTTCCACAGATACTTACGCAAATATCTGGTATGTCCATTTAGTAAGTCTAGATAATAGGATTTTACCGTGTATGTCCCATTAGTTGTCAAGCTCCATTTGAACCGATCTGGTTGATCTATTAGATTGACCCGTATCAATCTTTCTACTAAATGAAACCAAGCAGTTCTATTATTTCCAAGTAGTGTTCGTCTAAATTGGAGATTTATAGGTACTGTACTAAGTACCTCGGCCACCGTGGCCATTTTGTTCAACGTTATGGTATAGAGATTAGGATACTCATTCGCAAGTGATCTTTGTCCTAACCAATTGTCCTCCCAAAAACGAACTTGCTCGCCGTTTCCAAGAATGAAGTTTCCACGCTAAAAAAAATCATTCTTTACCTTCATTAATCCTTTTCAAAATGGCGAATCGAAGGGTTTAGACTGTACTTGGGATAACGTTTTCCCCCTAAGTACTTATTTACTAGCAATTCTTGCCACACCCCTTCTTCATTTATCAACTTGAATAACCACTTAGTTAGTAGACATTTGTTTTTTGTTTCTAGGACCGCAATTCCTAGGCCACCTTGGTCTTTTGGCCGGCAAACAATATTCCATTTTGTTAATCTGTATTTACGTTTTAACTGATCACTTATCTGATCTGATCATCATTGCTCAATGATGAAAGCCGGAAATGACCTACTCTCATGAAAATGAACCAGAACTTGGTACAAACTAGACCTTCAATCGTGTGGCGATTTTACGGCCGGATGGGGTTTTATGGAAAGCACTGATCACCTAAAAGTAAGATTGGTACTAGGAATCCTAGGCCACATAATAAAACGCTAAACTCATGGACAGGGGTCACACCTTTTTCAGTTCACCAAACCTTCCCCGCATGCATCTAGTGCACCACTCCTCATCAAAATGTTGCAAGCAACCCAAGATGTTTACCGCAAGAAACAGCTGGCCAAAGAGAGATCAAGCAATGCAGCACCAGGCGATACCTTAACCCCCCTGCCAGCCATTATCTTGTTCCGTATATATATGTTCTCTCAGCATGCCCCAAGCATATTGCCTGGTTAAGCCGAGAAGACTGTCCGCCTGGAGGAGATGACCAGAGATATGTACAGGGTTCGCGTGGCGGTGGCGCTCGTCGTGCTGACAGCGTGCGCTTCGGTGGCCGCGGCGGCAGGAGACTGGCGGGCGGAGCAGGGAGGAGATGATCGTGCGGCGAGAGGAGAGGTTACCTACGACGGCAGGGCTCTGGTGCTGAACGGCACGAGGAGGATGCTCTTCTCCGGGGAGATACACTACACCAGGAGCACCCCCGAGGTACGTACGTGCTCCCTTCGTTCCTGTGATCGTTGCTGCATCTGCTCTGCATTTCTGGGTACAGTTGTTTCTGTTGCCCACTTGCCCGGAGGTTTATGGAATTATCCTACCATTGATCCCGGCCAGAGAGAACGTCTGCATCCTCTGTCGTTCCATAGCTAACCGCCATGCCTAGCAATGTCGGAAGCAGAGGAGTATCTTGTTCAGACCACGGTGCAGAGCAACTCCGTTCAGTTTCCGGCCATGGCGGGGAAGAGAGAGCGGCGATCGGCGAGCCACCATTGATTGGTGATCACCGGAAAGTGGAAACGGGTTAATTGCTCGCCGCAAATTCGTCCGGCCAGCGGTGACCTTCTCACCGCTTTATTCATTTCCAGCATGAACGGCTTGCCATTTTGGTTAGAGTTATAGTAGAAGGTCCGGTACTGACAGCAACGCTGTTGGACCTGGCTGGAAACTGGAATATTATGCCACTCGGATCCAAAATAGCTAAGCTGGTGCGTGCACGTTCTATACTTCCATTACGAATTAATCGAGCACGTACGCAAATACAAGCTGTCTACTGATGCTGATCTTTTTTGGCCCGACGCATATATGCAGCATCCACCTCTTTGGGAAAAACAGCTTTACTACTATAAACATGCATGTCCACTAAACACGCCAGGTGTCTAGAAATTAAGGCTTCATCAAACAATTTAGCACTCCAAAAATACCAGCAAAAAAACAAGCCAAACTTTATTAGCAGGCGTGATAGCAACTCATCACCATTACCGTGCACGTGAGGGCGGAGCCGCGGCGGAGAAGGCAGACGTCGAAGATGGACTTAACAGGTGGGGGTGGGTTGCTCGTCGGCGACGAGCTCCGGTGTGCGCGAGGGGGGGGGTTGGTTTAGAGGGATGGTCAGCGGAGGCCGCACTTCGAGGAGGGCGAGGCGGTCGATACCCAGCTTGCTTCCTTGCCCCACGTACGGCTTACATGGGCCAGCATAAACGCCACGACAAGTTCATTTCCCCTCCTCTGTTCTGTCCTGCCCCGTGCTGCCGCCCACCATCAGGCATCAGAGCCCGTGGCACTTCTCTGAAAGAAGTACAATGTAGTAATCAGTACCAGGAATGTAATCCTGTGTGATTAGTATAAGGCTGTAATTTCTCATCTGCCCCGTGCTGCTTGCTGTGGATGTAAGCAGATGCATTAGTATATGCATGCAATCTATAAATCCTGAAATATTTTGTCAGCTGCTATCTTTTCTGCCAGCTATGATACACTGCAATATATTTTTTTACCTGTGTGACTAGTATAAGGCTGTAATTTCTCATCTGCATCTGCTTACATCCACAGCAAAACCATACTTAGCTTACAAGTACAAAATGCCCCAAGAGCCAGCCAACTTAGCTTCAGACAATGGTATAAATTTGAGGCATACTACCTCATAGCTCAGGCGTACTGGCAGTACATGGACAACTGCATTACTGCAAAAGTAGGAGGGGAGGAGGTAACTCTTGAAAATATCGGTCGACTAGAAAAATGTCCTCCCTCTCCCGCACACAACACAAAGGTCAAATCTGAGGCAACGTTCGAAGTAAACTAACATACTATTTCCTAGCTTTTTTTAAGCAATTTTCCGATAAGCTGCGTCTTGCGGTTCATCACCAAATTCCTTTCTCAGTTTGTGCATCTTAAAATTGACAGATGTGGCCAAAACTAATAGCGAAAGCCAAGAAAGGTGGCCTCGATGTGATACAAACATACGTCTTTTGGAATGTCCATGAGCCTGTGCAGGGCCAGGTATGTGCTGTTCCTAGCTTCGATGTGATACACACATATATATGGCTGTCAAAAGCACATGAGAAGTATTTAATGAGTTGTTCAATTCCGATACATGTTTACATTGTATCATGGCATCAGTATAACTTCGAGGGGAGATACGATATTGTGAAGTTCATCAGAGAAATTCAAGCTCAAGGGCTCTATGTAAGCCTCAGGATTGGTCCATTCATAGAGGCAGAATGGAAGTACGGGTACGAATGCACAAAACCAATTTTCATATACGTCTATACTACTTAAGGTACAAGTTAAGGTGGAATACTTCTGATCTGAAAACAGTCCACATATGTAATTCAATTATATAAATCTCAATCTAATATCTGTTATCAAAGGTTACCCTCACTCCTAATAACTCCTATATTATTTGTCTCCTGGTATTGTTTCGTATATGCATAATACCTATTATTTCTCCTTCAAGTCTAGATGATATATTTTTTAAATATGGTTTCTGTTATATGTGGTTATATGTACCATAAAATATGTATTGTGCAAAACATGCATTGCACACGTATGCAGTTTATAAACATCTTGCTTCTGAAATGTTCTAAAGAACATACTCCCTCTGATCCAGAAAAACTGTCGCAGCTTATACATATAAGTTGTACGTGCTATGTTGTTTCCTCACGACACAAAAAACGGAGGAAGCTTTGTGAGCTACTACATGGTATGGATTTCGTAACAAATGACTTCAAAATTCTCAAGCGTAAACTTGTTTACAATTTTGTCCTGTTGGTTATGACGCAGTACCATGGAGGAACAAACTTTGGGAGGTTTGCCTCTTCATATGTAACAACAAGCTACTATGATGGAGCTCCTCTTGATGAATATGGTAAATAATAAACAAAAGACAGGGCATACTTGAAGCATTTAGACCTGTCTACCATATAACAGCAACCAATAAATTTAATGGTGCTGTATGACTGTATCCAGGTCTAATATGGCGACCTACATGGGGTCATCTCAGAGATCTGCATGCTGCAGTGAATCTATCTTCAGAACCGTTGCTGTTTGGAAGATACTCCAATTTTCCATTAGGTCAAGAACAAGAGGTAAAATTACGCAGCGTCTTAATACAGCACACTATTCAATAAATTCTAGCAATACAAGCACATAATTTGTGACGTACTCCAGGCACATGTCTTTGAAACAGAATTGAATTGTGTGGCTTTCCTGGTCAACTTTGATAAGCATCAGACACCAACAGTAGTATTCCGTAATATATCTTTGCAACTGGCACCCAAATCCATCAGTATTCTATCAGATTGCAGGACAGTGGTTTTTGAAACTGCCAAGGTATGTGATCTATTAACATATATTCATCACAGGCAAATGCCAAAGGCTCTTGTTATGATGTTTTAGTTTATTAATTTCTATCACAGGTAAATGCTCAGCATGGGTCAAGAACAGCTGAAGTTGTACAGTCTCTCAATGACATTCATACTTGGAAGGCATTCAAAGAACCAATTCCTCAAGATATAAGCAAATCTGTGTACACTGGAAACCAACTACTTGAACATCTCTCAACAACTAAAGATGAGACAGATTATCTTTGGTACATCGTCAGGTAAGAAAACTTCCTCGAAGGCGTTGGTCGTCATTTGGATTTCACTTGGTTACTTGAGTTGACGCACTATGCGAATTGTATCGCTTAAATGCAGCTATGAATATAGAAAGAGTGATGATGGCCAGCTCGTGCTTCTTAATGTGGAGTCACGAGCGCATATATTGCATGCTTTTGTCAACAGTGAATTTGTAGGTCAGTATCTTATAAGAAAAATTGTGGTTTTTCCTAGCTTCTTCATATATCATTTTGGTGAAAAGTGACAGCTAATTCACAATATGCAATTGGGAACCGCGTGTGCATCATACAAATTACTCAGATTACGTTATCTTCTTAAGTGCATTTTACAACGAATGTGATGTGTTATTGCTAATCGCAATTCACTCATCTATATTATTATATAACTTCCTTCCACAATATGGTCAGGGAGTGTGCACGGGAGTCATGACGCACCTGGCAAAATAATTCTCAACACGAATATTTCTCTAAAGGAGGGGCAGAACACCATATCATTGCTTAGTGTAATGGTTGGATCACCGGTATGGTTCCTATTACCCATGGAGCCCATATAAATAATTACAAAAGGAACTAGTAGCCGGGAACCAAGACTCCTTAAAAATGGTTCCTTCAATCACATACAGTATATGGTGCCAAACTGCCAATGTACCAGGCATATGTTTATATTCTTAGTTCTAATGAAGTAAAATGAGCAAACACATAGGTGTCAAGACCCTTTCAGGTTTCAGATTTTCACAACATATAATGGAGCTAGACTACCATAAATTCAAACATAAGTTTTATAGAAAGTGAAACAAGCCATGCATCAAAACTGAGCTATTCTAATTGGAAGGATTCTGGCGCTCATATGGAAAAAAGAAGCTTTGGAATCCGTAAAGTGAGCATACAACAAGGACAACAGCCACTACATATCCTCAACAACGAGTTATGGGGATATCAGGTAAATCAAAGTCAGCACATTTGGAATGTGACATAAAGATCATTATATAACTCTGGAATGTGATCTGAGAGATTAAATGCAGGTCGGCTTACTTGGAGAAGGAAATAGGATATACACGCAAGAAGGATCATCCAGTGTTAAATGGACAGATATCTACAATTTGACAAATCTTTCCCTTACTTGGTACCAGGTACATTAAAACAACTAGTTCATAATCCTTGGTTAAATGTCTCGACTTCAGAGCAATAAAGTATTGATAGTAGCATTTGTTCTGTGACCCAGACATCATTTGCCACACCAATGGGTGATGATGCAGTTACACTAAACCTAACGAGCATGGGAAAGGGTGAAGTGTGGATCAACGGGGAGAGCATTGGGCGGTATTGGGTCTCATTCAAGACCCCGAGTGGGCAATCTTCACAATCCCTGTAAGTAGAGTTAAATCCAATCTTAGTCTCAGATTCTCTTCTCTTCACTGTGACCTAACAAGCAATATCTGACTGGGATGACATTTCTGAACTCCGAAGGTATCACATACCCCAACACTTTCTGAAACCTAGAGACAACCTTCTAGTTCTTGTTGAGGAAATGGGAGGCGATCCGCTACAGATAACAGTGAACATAGTGTCCATCACAACAGTGTGTGGTAATGTAAATGAGCTTTCGGCCCCGGCTCTCCATACTCAAGGAAGGAACCCAGAAGTACGTCTGCGGTGCCAAAGGGGCAAACACATCTCGGCAATCGAGTTTGCGAGTTACGGGAATCCTGCAGGAGACTGCACAGCATTTTCCACTGGAAGTTGCCATGCTGAATCATCAGAATCTGTCGTAAAACAGGTATCAGAATATAGCCTCCTCAAGTATCATAATCCGCTGCGTTATTAATAATATACGGCTAAATACACTTATTTTGTTCTTACAGGCCTGCATAGGTAAAAGGGTTTGCTCTATTCCGGTATCTCCTGCCAAGTTTGGCAGTGATCCATGTCCTGGAATCCAAAAATCCCTTCTAGTCGTCGCAAATTGCAAATGATACCACACATTAAAGGAAGGTTAATGGCTAAATCAGTAGAGAGCAAGAATTGGACAAATTGAGGCTAGGTTATACAGATCCATTGGTTTAATCCAAACAACCAGATAGATATGTCATTTACGTGTAATTCACCAAAACCAAAAGGTAGATCATTCTTCAGTAAATGGAAATTGTACAAGGCCCGTTACATTTCGAGCCTCTCTCATCGGCGCCGCAAAAGCAACCTCTGCCGCGCCGTTGAAACCTAGGTGAAACATGATTACAACGAACTGAAGAACGATAGACCGGTATACTAGGGCATCGTAGCACGGACAAGGTTTCGACTTACAGAAATCGCCGATGTACCGTCCCTCTCCTGCCCTGCCCATCTGACACTATTTGGCCAGGGCGAGGTCAAAGATGGCCTCTGCAATCGCCATCATCGTCTCATCCTCCGGCAAAGATCCGCCCTTGAGAGACGACCACGGTTCACGACGTCCCCGACCATCTCCCAACCCCTCGAGCAAACTCCGGCGAGCTCTCCGGTGAAGCCTGGCCCTCGCCCCTACGGCCCATACCTCTCACCGCGCCACCACTAGACAGAGAAAGAGGAAAAAAAAATTGCGATCTCCCCATTTCTGGGATTGGACCGGATGTTACAGTTGGCAGCTTCCCTACTGTCCTTAATACTGACAATAGTTCTTTGATCAACATAGCTAAGTTGATTGGTGTTGATTTAGGTATTTCACTTGACATGGTTGAGCATAATTTAGATTTAATTCGTATGCAAGAAAGTGCTAGGGTTGCTGTGTTTGGAGAGAAAACTAAAATGGTGAATGTTTCGGAACCTGACAATGTACATCTACGGCCTGAGGAAGTGGATGACATTCTAAAAGAATTGTTAGCACTTAATCAGGAAGAGATGGGAGGGGAATTAGAAGATGTTAATAATTTAGGAGACAACACGGCTGTGCTCTCTAGGCTTTTGGCGGATAAACGCTCACCTGAGGTTTATTCTGTCAAGACGCCTATGAGAACGGTGGTTAGAAGGCGGAGGAAAAAAAAGAACTAATATGTTAAACGGTTTTGTTTGGAATCCGAGAGGAGTAGGAGATAAGAGTAAACGAGATTTTATTAAGGAAACCGCAGACAAGTATAAGTTAGATTTTATAGGTCTTCAAGAGACTATTAAGCAAGATTTTTCCGAGGCAATGCTCTTGTCTATTGGAGGAGATACCGTGTTTAATTGGGCTTGGACTCCTGCAAAAGGTAGGTCTGGAGGGATTCTGTTGGGAGTGAATACTAGCACCCTGGATGTTCTTGAGAAAGAACTAGGGGATTATTTTATTAGGTTCCTAGTACACAGCAGGCTTGAGAACTTCACTTGGAATCTGGTAGTAGTCTATGGAGATGCACAGCCCGCAGGAAAAGCAAAATTTCTGGTGGAGCTTGTGCATGTCATTAAACGATCTCGAGTTCCGTTGGTAATTGCAGGTGATTTTAATATCACTAGGAGAACGAGCGATAGAAGCAAAACTGGAGGGCTGAATCGTTGGAGCTTACTTTTTAACTCAATTATCTCTCAAGGCGAACTTTTAGAAATTCATCTGAGTGGGAGACAATACACCTGGTCCAATAATCAAAAGGATCCCACTTTTGCTTTGTTGGACAGGATGTTAGTCTCACCTTCTTGGGAGGAAAAATTTCCTTTAGTTACGGTTACTGCTATGACTAGAGAGCTGTCAGACCACACCCCTCTGTCGATATCGACGGGGGAAGTAACTAAGGTCCAAAGGATTTTCAAATTTGAGAATGCCTGGTTCCTTAGAACAGAGCTGACAAAAATTGTAGAAGATGTTTGGAATCAAAACTATGGGCGCGGCTCAAGTCTTGACATTTGGATGAAAAGGTTTCAAAACATGAGGAAAAAATTGAAAGGTTGGAATATAAACTTTGAAAGTGCAGTTAAGAAAAATAAAAAAGAGTTAGCCAGCGAATTTGATAGACTAGATAAATTAAGTGAGTCTTATGGACTGTCTGTTGATGACTGGGAGCATCTACAGCAGTGTAAGACTCAACTTAATAAAATTTTGAAAGAAGAGGAAGCTAAATGGCTGCAAAGATCAGGGGAAAAAGAGCTTCTGGAAGGGGACAATAACACGAAGTATTATCACTCGAAGGCTAATGGTAGGAGGCGGAAAAATAGGATAATCAGTCTACATCAAGATGAAGGTGTTATAGAAGGCCAGGATAACTTGAAAAAGTATATCACTGGCTTCTATAAAAAACTTTTTGGTAGAACTGATCATTGCCAGATCTCTTTGAATACAATGGGCGTGGATAGGATTGAGGTGGAAGATGCGGAGAGTCTAGTTGGTAGTTTTAGCCTAGAAGACTTGAAGAATGCTGTTTTTGGGATGGAAAAAATAAAGCGGCAGGCCCAGATGGGTTCAATGCAGATTTCTACCAAAAATTCTGGCCCACGGTTCACAAAGACCTGCTGTGTCTGGTGAACGATTTTGTAGACAACAAGGTTAATATCAATAGATTGAATTACGGGGTAGACACCTTGGTCCCAAAAGGTGTTGACGCTGACAGAATTCAGAAGTACAGACCCATATGTTTTCTGAACGTTGTTTTTAAAATCATCACTAAGATGTTGGTGAACCGTTTGACTCCCGTCATATCAAAAGTGGTAAAAATTACCCAAACTGCCTTTCTTAAGAATAGATTCATCATGGAAGGTGTGGTGGTTTTACACGAAGTACTCAATGATCTTCATGCTAACAAAAAACCGGGGATACTTTTAAAGATTGACTTTGAAAAAGCATTTGATAAATCAAATGGCCTTTTCTTCTTCAGGTCCTTGAAATGAAAGGCTTCCCCAGCAGGTTTAATGACTTAGTGATGAAAATTGTGTCGGGAGGCAAGGTAGGTATAAAAGTGAATGGAGAGGTAGGACCCTATTTCTGTACACACCAGGGGCTCAGACAAGGGGATCCCCTTCCCCTTGCTCTTTGATCTTGCAGGTGATGTCCTGGCAATTATGGTAGAAAGAGCAGTTGATTGTGGGTTAATTGGCGGCTTGTCCTGTCAATTGTTAGATAAGGGAGCTTCGATTCTACAGTACGCGGATGATACCGTACTTCTTCTACAGGATGATCTTGAACAAGCTAGGAACTTAAAGTTCATTTTATGCCTCTTTGAGCAGATGTCAGGTTTAAAAATAAACTTTCACAAAAGTGAAGTTTACTGCCTAGGCATCGATCAGGAGAGAGTGAATGTTTTTTAGGAAATTTTCACCTGTCGAGTTGGGAATCTCCCGATGAAATACCTTGGTGTTCCGGTGAAGGAAACCAGGCTAAAAAGCAGCGATTGGGATCCAGTTGGTGAGAAGTTAATGAAGAAGTTAGGATGTTGGAATGGAAAAAATCTCTCTATTGCGGGTAGAACGTTGTCAATCAACACGTCTCTCACCAGTAGCTTGCTTTACATGCTCACCTTTTATAGGATGCCTGTTGGGCAACAGAAAGGTTTTGATAAGATTAGGTCCGGGTTCTTGTGGAGTGATAAGTGGTGGCTCTAGGTTAATAGTGCCAGAAACAATTGCTTGTACGTCACACGTCAGTTGGGAACCCCAAGAGGAAGGTATGATGAGTGCAGCAGTAAGTTTTCCCTCAGTATGAAACCAAGGTTTAATCGGACCAGTAGGAAAACGAGGTTTTCTTCGAAGGTGTTGGTGGAGGAGTGTAGTGCAGCGCAACACCAGGGATTCCGGTGCCAACGTGGAACCTGCACAGCACAATCAAACTACTTTGCCCCAACTTAACAGTGAGGTTGTCAATCTCACCGGCTTGCTGAAAACAAAGGGTTAAACGTATCGAATGGAAGATGATGTTTGTTTGCATAAAACAGTAGAGAACAATGATTGCAGTAGATTGTATTTCGGATGTAAAAGAATGGACCGGGGTCCACAGTTCACTAGTGGTGTCTCTCCAATAAGATAACTAACATGCTGGGTAAACAAATTACAGCTGGGCAATTGACAATTGATAAGTGCATATAACATGCATGTGTGAGCTGTGGTGTCTACTATGAGATTCATTTGGGCATTACGACAAAGTACATAGACCGCTATCCAGCATGCATCTATGCCTAAATAGTCCACTTTCCGGTTAACATCCGTACCCCTTCCAGTATTAAGTTGCAAGCAACAGACAATTGCATTAAGTAATGTGCGTAATGTAAACAATACATTCATCCTTGAATAAAGCATTGCTGTTTTACCCCTAGTGGCAACAACACATCTACAACCTTAGAACTTGCTGTCACTATCCCAGGTTAAATAGAGGTTGAACCCAACTATCATGCATAAATACCCCTCTTGGAGTTACAAGTATTCATGTGGCCAAGGCTTCAACAAGTAACGGAGAGCATGCAAGATCACAAATGACATAGACATGATAATATAATATTCAGCTCCACATAGGTATCAATATAAGTCAGATCCCAGCAAACACAACATGTAGCATTACAATAAGATGATCTTGATCATGATAGGCAGCTCACAAGATCTAAACATGATGGCACAAGTGGAGAAGACAACCATCTAGCTACTGCTATGGACCCATAGTCCAAGGATGAACTACTCACGCATCACTCCGGAGGCGGGCATGGCGATGTAGAGCCCTCCGGTGATGATTCCCCTCTCCGGCAGGGTGCCGGGAAGAGCTTCAGGAACCCCCCGAGTTAGGGTTGACGACGGCGGCGGCAGCGAATATGTTCTGGATGAATGGCTCGGTGTTTTAGGGTTTTCGCGTCTCGGGGAATAAATAGGCGAAGGGGCGATGTCGGCGGACCCCCGAGGGGCCCAAACCACACCCAGGCGCGGCAGGGGGTGGGCCCGCGCCTACAGGTGGTTTGGCCACCTCGTGGCTCTCCTTCGTGTCTCCTTCGGACTCCGTGTACGTGCTGGAAAAATAGGGACCTGGCCTTTTGTTTCGTGCAATTCCGAGAATATTTCCAGAAGTAACTTTCTGAAACCAAAAACAGCAGAAAACAGGGAACTGGCACTGTGGCTTCTTGTTAATAGGTTAGTCCCAGAAAATGCATAAAAGTGATACGAAGTGTATATAAAACATGTAGCAAATGGTATAATATAAGCATGGAACAGCAGAAATTATGGATACGTTGGAGACGTATCAATAAGATGGAGAAAAAGAAGTACCATTTAGTTAACTGGAAAACGGTTTGTCTTCCTAAAGATCTGGGAGGGCTAGGAGTCCTTGATCTGGAACTTATGAACATTGCCATTTTAGCTAAGTGGCTATGGAAATTATTTAATGAAAAAGGGATGTGGCAGTCGATTCTTCATGCCAAATACTTGAGGAACTCCAGTCTCGGCCAATGTGTGATGAAGCCTGGTGATTCACACTTTTGGCAAGGGCTTATGGAGATAAAACCTCTTTTTCTAGCATGTTGTAAGTTTGCAGTTGGGAATGGTAAGAGAACAAGATTCTGGGAGGACTTATGGCTCTCGGATGTGTGTTTCTCTGTACAATTCCCACTCCTGTATGCGGTATCAAATGATCAAAACATACTTGTCTCTACAGTGTTTAGTTCGGGTGTTGATTCTCTTTCTTTCCGGAGGAATTTAACAGGGGACAAACTTGTAGAATGGAGGAACATTTTGATCATTTGCTCAAACATGAGATTGTTAGAGGATGATGATAGGCTTATTTGGCTTTTATCAGCCTCGAGACAGTTCTCTGTGAAATCTTTCTATTTAGCTATGCAATCGATGGAGAGTGTTCCTTATAAATTCTGGTGGAAGGTCAAAATTCCTCTGCGAATTAAAACCTTCATCTGGCTGATACAGAAAAAAAGTATCCTCACCAGAGATGTTCTGTTAAAAAGAGGGGGAGCATGTACAAAAAACTATCTATTTTGTGGACAGGATGAAAGTATAGATCATCTCTTCCTTCATTGTCCTTTAGCTACGTATGTCTGGAACGTAGTGAGCGTGGCTACTGGTATGAATTGTCAGTTTGCAAACGTGCTGATACGTCCATTTTGCATCACTATTTTATAGCATAATTTACTGTTATTCATTGATATATTTCATATTAAGATGTGTTACTTATGTTATTTTGTCTTATTTTGCATGTTTGATGATTATTGGATGATTAACTGCCGGAGTCAGATTTCAGCTGGAAAAAGCACCGTCAAGACACTATATTTCTGGAGCTCTAAAAATATTTCAAGAAGACAGAAGTTCCTATTTTATCAGAAGATGGAGTAGCCAAAAGGGGAGGCTGAGATGGGCCAGGAGGGGCCCACACCACCCCTGGGCGCGGGCCCCCTTGGCCGCGCCCTGGCCAGGTGTGGTGCCCCTGGCCCACCTCAGGCGCTCCCCCTTCGCGTACTTCATCCCCCAGAAACCCTAAGACACGGGGAGTGGAGAAAAATATTCCGCCGCCTCCACGAGGCGGAAACAACAGAGAGAGAAAAAGCTCTCCGGCAGGGAGAAATCTGCCGGGGAAATTCCCTCCCGGAGGGGGAGATCATCGCCATCCTCATCGTCATCGCGCTGGACTTCATCGGGATCATCATCATCATCACCATCACCACCATCACCGCTGCACCATCTCGTTCCGCTGTAACATCTAGGGCTATACTTTGTAGTTCATAGGGGAAACTCTCCCGGTGTTAATTACTCCTTGTGGTTGATGCTATTGAGTTTTATCGGTGAATTAAAGTATATGTTCAGATTGTTATCCATCATTATATCACCTCTGATCATGATCCATATGATGTCTGTGAGTAGTTTTTAGTTCTTGAGGACATGGGAGAAGTCACGCTGTTAGTAGTGGAATTATGTTGAGTAATATTTAATGGTTTGATATTTAAGTTGTGGTGCTATTCTTCTAGTGGTGTCGTGTGAACGTCGACTACATGACACTTCACCTTTATGGGCCTAGAGGAATGCATTGTGTATTTGGTTGCTAATTGTGGGGTTGCCGGAGTGACAGAAACCTAAACCCCCGTTAGTATACCGGTGCACAAGGGAGCGTAGGATCTCAGAGTTTAAGGCTGTGGTTAGATTTATCTTAATTACTTTCTTGTAACTGCGGATGCTTGCAAGGGTATAATCACAAGTATGTATTAGTCCAAGTAAGGGCGGTGCATTAGCATAGGTTCACCCACACAACACTTATCAAAACAATGAAGATTAATCAACTATGTGAAGCGAAAGCACTTGACTAGAATCCCGTGTGTCCTCAAGAACATTTTGTCATCATAAGTAAACCAACCGGCTTGTCCTTTGCTCTAAAAAGGATTGGGCCACTCGCTGCAATTATTATTACTGTCTTTTACTTACTCGCATTTTATTTACCTGCTATATCAAAAACCCCTAAAAACTTGTCTGCTAGCATTTACAGTGAAACCTTTACCGAAACTCCTTGTCAGCACCTTCTGCTCCTCGTTGGGTTCGACACTCTTATTTATCGAAAGTACTACGATACACCCCCTATACTTGTGGGTCATCAAGACTATTTTCTGGCGCCGTTGCCGGGGAGTGAAGCGCTATTGGTGAGTGGAATTGGTAAGGGAAACTTTTACTGTAGGTGCTTTTTTATTTCTGCTTGCTACTTTATTTTATCATGGAGAGATCTCCATTTGAATCCCTGTTTGGAAATACTACTACCACTGCTACGGTAGTAGAAGAGGAACCACCTGATCAAGTAATTCCATTTAAAATACCTATGAAAATTGTTGAACGAGTTACGAATAACCGCTATGCAGGAGATGGAACTGTCCCTCCTGGGGATCATTTGCTATTTATTCATGAATTATGCGAGTTGTTCAAGTGTGCAGGTATTTCAATGGAAGAGGTCAAGAAGAAATTGTTTCTATATCGTTGACTGGTAAAGCTGCAAAATGGTATAGGATGCTGAAAATGGGCGTTCTATTGGCTGGGAGGAGATTGTGCCTCTCTTTTATTCTAAATTTTATCCTCCTAGTGAAATTCATCAAGATCGGAATCATATATATAATTTTTGGCCTCATGATGGAGAAAGTATTGCCCAAGCGTGGGGGAGATTGAAATCATTAATGCTCAAATGCCCCATTCATGAGCTTCCTGGTAATGTCGTTATTGATAACTTCTATGCAAGGCTTTCTCTTCAAGATAAAACTCTATTGGATACCTCTTGTGCTGGATCATTTACGCGTAATAAAGAGGAAGTTAAATGGGACCTTCTTGATCGGATTGAGGAAAATACTGAAGGATGGGAGAACGACAAAGGTAGAGAATCAGGTATAAAGTATGATTACGAATGCATTAAACTTTTATGAATACTGATAATTTTCGTAATCTCTATGATATGTATGGTCTTGATTCTCAAGTTATTGCAAACTGTTACAAGGCTTTTGCCTCTTATCTTGATGTTCCTAAAGAAAGTTGCAATAAGTATCATTTGCCTTACAAAGATAATACTAATTCTGCCAATATTAAAAACATTGAAGTTCATACAGTTGATCGTATCTTGCCAGAACCTTATATTGAGAAACCACCTTTTCCTGTTAAAATTAGGAACATTCTATCATAGCTAGTGTGGTTAATAAAAGTGCAAAGAAAGCTTTAGAACCTGCTGAACAAATAGCGGTTGAACCCACAATAGCAATAGTAAAGGATTTGGTAACTGAAAATGTAGAAGGAGGACATATTATCTTTTGTGAAGATGCCTCTAATATTGTTTCACATCCCGTAGAGCTAGGAAAACAAGTGTTCCTGTGCTTTCAGTCAAAATAGGAGAACATTGCTATTATGGTTTATGTGATATTGGTGCAAGTTCTAGTGCTATTCCTTTTGATCTTTATAAAGAAATTATGCATGAAATTGGTCCTTGCGAACTTGAGGAGATTGATGTGGTTATTCAGCTTGCTAATAGAGAAACTATCTCTCCAATTGGTATTGTGAGAGATGTTGAAGTTTTATGTGGTAAGACTAAATACCCTGCTGATTTTCTAGTACTTGGTTCTGTTGCTAGTAAAGCTTGTCCCATTATTTTTGGTAGGCCTTTCTTGAATACATGTGGTGCATTATAGATTGTAAGAAAGAGAAAATTTACACTAAATTTAATGGAGAATCTTATGAGTTTAATTTCTCTAAGTTTGGTAAAAACTTTATGAAACTGAATTACCTAATGAGAATTTCAATTGAACAACTTGCTTCTATTGCTGTTGCTCCTAACAATGCCTTGCAGCAATTCATGGAGGAACACGAAAGTGAAGTATTTATGGAGGAGAGGAATGAGATTGACAATGCCTTTCTTCGTCAACCACCAATACTTAAGCATAATTTGCCTGTGGAAGATTTGGGTACCTCAGCGCCTCCTAAGGAAGATCCTGTCTTCGATTTAAAACCTTACCTGATAATCTTAAGTATGTTTATCTTGATGAAAGAAAGTATATCCTGTTATTATTAGTTCTAAACTTTCAGGTAATGAAGAAGCAAGGTATTAGAAGTACTAAAGAAACATCGAGGAGCTATGGGATACACTTTGGATGATTTAAAGGGGATTTCTCCTACTATATGTCAACATGCCATCAACATTGAACCCGATGCAAAACCTGTTGTTGAGCATCAGCGTCGCTTGATCCCTAAGATGAAAGAAGTGGTAAGAAATGAGGTATTAAAACTTCTTGATGCTGGTATAATTTATCCTATTGCTGATAGTAGATGGGTAAGTCCTGTGCATTGTGTCCCTAAGAAAGGAGGAGTTACTGTTGTACCAAATGAAAATGATGAACTTATTCCTCAAAGAGTAGTAGTTGGGTATAGGATGTGCATTGATTTTAGAAAGGTCAATAAAGTAACTAAGAAAGATCATTATCCTTTGCCTTTTATTGATCAAATGTTAGAAAGGTTGTCTAAGAAAACTCATTTTTGTTTCCTTGATGGTTATTCTGGATTCTCACAAATTGCTGTTAAAGCACAAGATCAAGAGAAAACTACTTTTACTTGTCCTTATGGAACTTATGCTTATAGACGTATGCCTTTTGGTTTGTGTAATGCTCCTGCTACGTTCCAAAGATGCATGTCTGCTATTTTTCATGGTTTTTGTGAAGAAATTGTGGAAGTATTCATGGACGATTTTTCCGTCTACGGAACTTCCTTTGATAATTGCTTGCACAATCTTGATAAAGTTTTGCAGAGATGTGAGGAGACTAATCTTGTTCTTAATTGGGAGAAATGTCATTTCATGGTTAATGAAGGAATTGTCCTAGGGCACAAAATTTCTGAAAGAGGTATTGAAGTGGACAGAGCTAAAGTTGAAGCAATCGAGAAAATGCCCTGTCCAAGGGATGTGAAAGGTATCCGTAGTATTCTTGGTCATGCCGGTTTTATAGGAGGTTTATTAAAGATTTCTCTAAAATTTCAAAACCCCTCACTAATCTTCTTCAAAAAGATGTACCTTTTGTTTTTGATGATGATTGCAAGGAAGCTTTTGAAACTCTAAAAAAGGCTTTAATCACAGCTCCTGTTGTTCAACCTCCTGATTGGACTTTACCTTTTGAAATAATGTGTGATGCTAGTGATTTTGCTGTAGGAGCTGTTCTTGGACAGCGGGTAGACAAGAAGTTAAATGTTATTCATTATGCTAGTAAAACACTTGATGCCGCTCAAAAGAATTATGCTACTACTGAAAAGGAATTTTTAGCAGTTGTTTTTGCTTGTGATAAATTTAGACCTTATATTGTTGATTCAAAAGTTACTATTCACACTGATCATGCTGCTATTAGATACCTTATGGAAAAGAAAGATGCTAAGCCTAGGCTCATAAGATGGGTACTTTACTGCAAGAATTTGATTTACATATTGTAGATAGGAAAGGTGCTGAAAATCCTGTTGCTGATAATTTGTCTAGATTAGAAAACATTTCAGATGATCCTATACCTGTTAATGATAGTTTTCCAAATGAACAATTGGCTGCGATAAAGGTAAGCTCACGCGAAAGTCCTTGGTATGCTGATTATGCTAATTTATTGTTGCCAAGTATTTGCCTCCGACCTTTACAGCTCAGCAAAGAAGAAAGTTCTTTTATGATTTGAGGCATTATTTTTGGGATGACCCACATTTGTATAAAGAAGGAGTAGATGGCATTATGCGAAGATGTGTTCCTGAGTATGAACAGAAAGAAATATTGAGCAAATGCCATGGAAGTGCTTATGGAGGACATCACGCTGGAGATAGAACTGCGCAAAAGGTTCTACAATCAGGTTTTTATTGGCCTACCCTTTTTAGAGATGCTAGAAAATTTGTTTTATCATGTGATGAATGTCAAAGAGTAGGTAACATTAGTAGACGTAATGAAATGCCTATGAATTATTCTCTTGTTATTGAACCTTTGACTGTTGGGGATTTGACTTTATGGGTCCTTTTCCTCCTCAAATGGTTATACTCACATACTTGTTGCTGTTGATTATGTTACTAAATGGGTAGAAGCTATACCAACTTCTAGTGCTGATGGTGAGACATCATTAAAAATGCTTAAAGATATTATCTTCCAAGGTTTGGTGTGCCTAGATATCTCATGACTGATGGTGGTTCTCATTTTATCATGGTGCTTTTAGAAAAACTCTAGCTAAGTATGATGTTAATCATAGAATTGCTTCACCATATCATCCCAAACAAGTGGTCAAGTAGAATTATCAAATAGAGAGATTAAGTCTATTTTGCAAAAGACTGTTAATAAATCTAGAAAAAATTGGTCTAAAAAGCTTAACGATGCTTTGTGGGCTTATAGAACTGCTTATAAAAATCCTATGGGAATGTCTCCTTACAAAATGGTTTATGGAAAAGCTTGTCATTTGCCTCTAGAATTAGAACATAAAGCCTATTGGGCGGTGAAAGAACTTAATAGAGATTTTAAACTTGCCGGTAAAAAGAGATTGCTTAATTTGAATTCTTTAGATGAATGGAGAAATGCAGCTTATGAAAATGCTAGGCTCTTTAAAGAGAAAGTTAAGCAATGGCATGATAGAAGAATTCTTAAGAGAGAATTTAACGTAGGTGAAAAAGTTTTATTGTATAGGTCTCGTCTCAGATTTTTTGCAGGAAAATTACTTTCAAAATGGGAAGGACCTTATATATTGAGGAGGTCTATCGCTCAGGTGCGATTAAAATCAATTCACTAGATGGGGACAGACCACAAGTGGTTAATGGTCAAAGACTCAAGCATTACATTTCTGGAGATTCTTATAATGAAGATGTTGATTTATCAAAGTGGTAACTCCAGAGGATTTTATAAAAAGTCAAATTCAGACAACTGCAAAGCTGATTTGGAATAGGTAACAGTTTCGGTAAGAAAAAGTTCGCGATTTACTTTCCAACTTAATATTTGTTGTTTTTATATAATATGGAAAATTATGAGTCGGAAAAGGGTAGGAAACGGTGCCCGAGGGCACCACACCACCCCAGGGCGCGGGCCCACCCTGGCCGCGCCGTGGCGTGTGGGCTCCTCGGAGCCCGTCTCCGACCCCGTTTCGTCCTGTACCTTCCTTTTGTCGTAAAACTTTTTGCTATATAATCACCCGGATCCCGAGGTCCGTATATCGTGTTTTCGTCGAGTTTTGTTTTCAAGCTGTTCTGCAGGAATTTCAAGTCCCTACATGGCGTCGCGAGGAGCGTACGGTGAGAAGTATGCAGCAAGGCGCCGACGTGAACTCGAGCGTGATGTGGATGAGGGAACCTTCGTCGGTTGGGCGACGGAGGAGGAGATTGCTGCTAGGAGAGCTGACATGGATCGAAGCGTTAGAGAGGAAGTGTAGGCTGGCCTTCTCACCACAAGGAGAATCAAGGCCGAGCAACCCCACTTTTGTGGGCTCAATTAATCCTCAACGTGCTTTTTCTCATAATGTGCAGGGAGTCACCCCACAAATTCCAGATTTGCGGTTTTTCCCTGCAGCTGCTGAGGCTCTCCGAACCACGAATGAGTTTTGTGATAAATATCGTATCCTGAGAGCTGAGGTGGAAATACTTCAAGATGAAAATAACAGGCTCCGCCGAATGCTCGAGCGTTTCCTAACCCCGATTGCTGTGGTACCACCTTCACCACCGAGAGATCAAGCCTAAGTCGTCAAGGGGTAATGGCACTCCCTTGGCTTGTTCCAAGCTTGGGGGAGTGCCCAGTATCATCTTTATCCTTTCGTTTTTATAATTTCGTGGTCATATCATGAGTAGGGAAGTTATCTTATAAGATGGTTTGCAATGTGGAGTGTCACCCTTTTAGTTATCCATGTATCCGTTGGTTTGAGTGTGTTTTTGTTCAGAATATTAATGAGAAGTTCCACCTTTACTTTCGGTACACTTTATTTTAACTTGCAATCCCCTCTATGTGCTGATCTTGCCATTGGTATTGACGCCACTTTTGGGTACATCAAGTAGATTATATTAGTCATGGCAAACTTAGTATTGGTCATTAGCAACAATACCATGAAAACTTAAGTAGAAGGAGGGAATTACATGCAAAAATATTATCCCTTTATCTTTCTTTCTTGTTAGCCAATAAGATTAGTGTTCTTCGAGTTAAAACATTTGTGCTTACTGTGAGGACCCCGGATTAATTATCCGAGATACTCGTTATGCTTCCTGCAACAATCCCATGATCAGTGTGTTGTTGCACATAACTAGAGTTGGTATCACAGAACACCCACAAATACCGAATAAATGTACTTACGTGATTGAAGTCATAAGCTTCAACAGGAACTTGCAGCGGAATCACCAATCAACGTGGAGCCCAAGTCATTCGCCGTAACCCTACAGGCAGCTGACTGGGAAGCGCCCTAGTTCGCAAAGACGTCAGTGAACTCCTCGTCTCCAAACTGCTCCTTTCTGAAATCTGGCTAAGACAATAGCCAGGGACGAAACCAATATGAGTACATTTGATTGTACTCGCAAACTACCCCAACTTGAGCATGCACTAGTTTTGATAATCCTTCATAATACCTTTATTTTTAGAACAAAACATCTCTATACCTTTACTGAAAAGGGAAGAGTAGATCTTTTAATCTTGTTGAAGACAAAACATTTTGGAAGGTAATTTCTCAATATCTGGGTTGGAAACAACCCTTTTGGAAAGTAGTTTTCTCACCATTTTTGGTTGAAAAAGGTAAGAAGTCTTTTTAAACCTTTTTCTCGAAACTAAACCCTTTATTTAAAAAGGTAAGAATTCTCTTTCGAAACTTTTTCCTCGAAAATCACCGTCTTGTCCCTTCCTTTGAAACTTCCTGTTTTCTGATCATACCCCTTCATTTTCCTTTCAACTCAAAACTTTGAAAAACTTGCACATGGTCTTAGGACAGCCTTCCAACTGTCCATATCCGAGGACTCGGCTATTCGAATAGTTTTACACTCTGCAGAGGTAGCACGCTTTTCCCACACCCATCCGGTCACTCATCGTGTCAGCCACGTCCCGCCATACCAGAGGTATGCGAAGTTGAGTTC
Organism: Poa pratensis; assembly: GCA_947311845.1. Lineage (NCBI taxonomy): Eukaryota > Viridiplantae > Streptophyta > Magnoliopsida > Poales > Poaceae > Poa > Poa pratensis. The sequence continues at coordinate 106,176,309 of CAMZMU010000074.1, read as the reverse complement.
CCGGCCATAGCCTGTCCTTTGCTCATGCTAGTACAGGACCCTGCCTCTACGACACTTTCCATCGACACTTAAATCCTCAGAAACTAAGTGTGAGGACTCGTAGTTCTGTCCGGCGGACCCAAGGGAGCCCTTCAATCCTCTTCCTCCGACACGTTCATACCGGCTTCCGGTAGACTTCAATGAAGAGGACCCAGGTCAGGGGTAGGTCCTCAGACCATCCCCTCATGGAACGAGGTTATCCTCGTTATTGAGGCATCCAGTACTAACACGAGCAAATTATATGACTACGCCCTTGCCCATATGTGGGTAAATGTGGTCGCACCGGTTATTGGCTGGTAGTCATGGTACAAAGACACAATGTGCATTTTTCATAAACATCACCACACTTCCCTTCTCCACTTCCATACCGGCATCCCGGTATACCAGAATTTATCCAAGGATTTTCAAAGGAGTTTTGAATAAACAATGTTTTTCCCATCCTATAGTTTTATATAAACAAACTGATATTTCTACATAGAGTGGCAAAATAGTTTTTCATAAACTTTTGAAAAGGTTTTCACAATCATTTCCAATTTTCTTAGCAAAATACTTTTAACCAAAACTTGGGTGGTTCGTAATCCCACCAAAAGATTTTCATAGAAGACTTTTGGGGTAAAACAAATTCATTTTGAAATCGTTGTATACCATTGACACCTCTATATCGGGTGTCTCCATAATATACTTGTAATTTTTGGAAAAAAGGGTTTTCAAAATCATAGCTTTCGTGGCAAACACCACATAAATCAATTATGCTACTTATAGTAAAACAGGTAAATCAAAATAGATGTATATAGATGCAAGCTCAGTGAAGTAGCTTGCCTTGCTCAGCAAAGTTCTCGGGGTCTTGTTCCTGCTGATCAAAGTACTCCCCTTCCTCGAAGACTCCGGCAGCGTTTTCGTCTAACGTCAAACAAGCGATACAAACAATTACTATACTAACTCAAGCATCATCACAACATCACAATTGCTACACATAGCTACTGCACACATCAAGCAACACAAGGTGGTTTCAAATTGATTGAATTAAACTTTATTTAATTAATTTCAAACTAAGGCAGAAACTAGTTGTACACTAATTAATTCACCATTTAATCTATGTTTGTCACAAAAATTCAAACTAAAATTCTATGGATAGCTACTGGTGTGTAGAAGATCACCCAATTGGTTTGGGATCATTTGGAGTTACAAAACTCCCTACACATCTGTTTTAGTTCAGAAGGGTTTTAAACAAGTTTTAGCTACCAAACAAATTTGGTTGCTCCAAAAATTAAATCCTTTTTGGGGTATCTAACCTTGGTTGAGTGTGACCTAACAAAATTGGTTTTAGACCATTGGATCTACCAACAGTTCACACTAATTGTTTTAGTGCAGAAGGGTGCACTGAAGTTCAACCAAGGGCTAAGGATTTTACACTACCCAATTAATTCTACCAAAAATTGGGGAGCTAAAAGATCCTAAAGCAAGTCTACCAAAATTGGTTTCAAGTCAATTGGATTAATATAACTCCAGAAACAAATGGTTTGGTGTTTTAAACCTTCTGGAGCATTTTTATTAGTGCACTTTTATTATTTAATTAAATGAGATGAGACCACTTGGGTGAGTTAAAGAATTTTATAGGCTTTCCAGAACAGTTGGGTTTGATTTATTTGGACTCCTAGAACTCAAGTTATTGAATTTCCAATCTAGATCCAGTACTGAAAAGCAGTGGAATTTGGAAATTCTAAAACGCTGGAAAAGTTGAAATCCCTGACGGGTGGGGTCCGCCCGTCAGCGACTCAACGGAAACGTTCCGCGCGCGCGTTTTAAATTTAAAACGCTGATGGGTGGGGTCCACCAGTCAGCGACTAATTACGCGAACCGGTACGCTACCGTCGATTTCTAATCGAACGGCGCCTGGAGCTCGCGGTCATCGACGACCTCAGGCGGGCGGCGCCGCGGCTCCGGCGACGGCGAGATGCACGGGGAAGCTCACCTAGGGCTCGGGAGGCTGTGGAAAGAGGTGGATCGACGGCGGGGATCGTGGGGAACTCTCTGGGATGAGTTGTGCTTGCTGGGAGAGCTTCAGGCGGCGGCGACAAGCAACTCCTCCTCCGCGGCCGTGCTGCAACTCCGGCGATCCTTCTGCGCCTTGTCTGTGCACGAAACACGGGGAAACGGCGGCGGGTAAGTGCGAGGGTAATGGTGATGCTAGGATGGGCCAGAGAGGGGAGAGGGGAAGCGAGCAACGACCTGTCCGTGCTCGACCTCTTCCTCGACTCCGGCGAGAAATCGAGGACGCTCGAGGCGGCCTGGGCTTGCGGGGCAGTGTCACCGCTCTCCTAGCGGTGCACTGAGGGGTGGAGAGTGAGGGAGGGGTGCTGGAATGGGCGGTGGTGAGGTGTGGAGGCACGGGTGCGGTGGTCGTTTTATAGCCGAACCACGGCGTGCGGTGGACTGAGCGTAGGAGAGGTCTGGGAAGGGGGAAAGCACGCCATTGATGGCGGTGCTGCACGGCGACGACCGTAGGGTGTCTAGCTAGGGCGTAGGGGTAGAGGGGTGCACGCGCGGCTGCGAGAGCGAGCTCGACACGGCATGGCGTCCATGGCGCGTCCGCGGAGTGGACGGATCGATTGGGGCTGCTGCAGGCCACGAGGGCCGACGGGGACGTGTCCCTGAGGTTGCTGGTGGCAGAGGTGCGTCTGCGACGAGCCACGCGAGCTGGGGTGGCGTGGAGAAGAGGAACGGCGTCGGTGTCCACGCGCGGCCAGAGCTTGGCGAGCGTTGACATGGCGGCTGGCGCACGGCTCCTCAGGGCATCAGGGCGTGGTCACCTCCGTCCAGACGGGTGCGGTGAGGGTGAGAGGACGCAAGGGTGCAGGGCTGGGCCAGCGGGGTGCCTCCTCCGCACGATTTCGTCGACGGCCAGGGGTGGACAGCACGGTGGCGTGCGGACAGCGGCGGCCACGAGCAAAACAACCAAAGTGGCACGCTTCCAACTTGCTCTGGTGATCGAGGGGAGTGAGGGGAGAGTGTGGAGCAAGCAAGGGGATGCAGGGATCCACCAAATCAATCGATTTGATTTCGGTTTCGTGGAGTTGAGGATGAACACGGGCAGTGCCCACCACGTGCTCGATGAATCGTCTCAATGAAAATTAAATTCAATTTTCTTGAATTTAATTCCATACTTGATTCATAGGTATAGAGTAGGGATTTTTGGTATGATGCTAGAATTTATTGGATATGTGCAACATAGCACATTTTGTGGTTTTGAGAGAATAAAGAAAGAAATGAAATTTAAATTCAAGATTTTTAGAAATGTTTTTGGAGAGGGAAAAGAATGTAATAGCAAAGTGGGAGTGATTCTTATGTCACTCCACTGAATTTGGTTAGAAAGATAATATCAATTCTCTTTTGGAGAATTTTGTGACATTTGTCACCATGGTTTTATGTGTTGATGATACTCATGATTTTAGGTGTTGATCTTTTTATTTTGATTTCTTTTCTTTCTTCAGGTTCTTATTTAGCAAATAATCAACACAAGAAATCAATTTGGCAGGAATTAACAACCAACACTAGACAACCAGTTATAAGTTTTCAACCAAGTTTTTATCACTCAGATAAGTGGTGGGGTGGTGACCCAGTGTCACCCTGACAGGAGTAAGGTGGGAAAAACTCAATTCCCTATTTTGCTATTTTTTTCCAAAGAGGGTTGCTAAAATATATGGGCCACATAATTCCCACCTTTGTTGTTTTCCAAGGAAATGAAGATATGAGTTGAATAAGAGCTGCCAACACAAGGGAAACATCAAGATATAGATCTCCATACTTTTGGAAACACATAATTTTGGAAATACTTTTGTTTTCAAGAATAAGTATTTTGGTTGTGGGTACACAAAACATCCTTCGAAAATAAGTTGGTCCAAATAAGAGTAGAGAAGATATATGGAATATTTTGTTCTTGTCATGACATGATCACCAAGTTGAATATATTTTTATATTGGTTGGGTCTTGGATTTGCTAGTCAAACAACCCAAACAACAAGTCACACCAGTCCAAGCATAGCAACGGGAAGGAAAACACAATCATTAGCAAAACATTTCAAAAGTTTTTGTTGGTTCTGAAATTTGGGGTCTGGTAACACTAAGTTAATCTGGTTTCCAGAATTTGGGATGTTACAGATCCTTCCCCCCTTAAAATAAATCTCGTCCTCGAGATTTGCCCGGGGGTACAGGAGAGTACGAGGGCACGGGTTTTTGGGGAAAAGCAGGGGTTCTTTTATACCAAAATATCTGTACCACCAATAACTGGCTCGAAGATACAGTGGAGATTGGGTTACCCAGAGGGGTTTTCTTTTGCAGAGGAAACTGGGAAAACGAGGGATACGATTTAGAATAAAGGATATAAGAACACGGGGATTGTCTGCTTACTCACTGGCATGTGGGACCAGGGTCCACCTGTCAGTCTCTCCTTCCTTTTCTTCTCTTCTTCCTCCTTGCTCTTCCTGGCTTCGCACTCGTCCACCTCTTAGTGCGCGAAGCACTCTCCTGCGGTACTGCTGCGCGTGCGGTCCGTCGATGCAGCGGCAGACACGGCTTTGGGACACGACGCCTAGATGGTTTCACGCCATTAAGGCGAGTACTGCTCGGGATTCCTCTTCTTTCCCTCGCAAAGCGGTGTCGAGGAGCGGCATCCGAGCTCTGGTTATAAATTAGTAACCTTCGAAAACATTTTTCCTATCGCATCGTCACCATGGGCTTCACTAGTGATTTCTTCAGAGCCTACGTTGATGCGATGGAGGATGCGGGTATCCTCGAGGGCTTCTTCATCTTCGTGCTCTTCGTGTTCTTGATTTCGATGGTGTACAGCCTGCTGTTCGTAGCAGTGGTCCTCTTAGCCGTGGCCTTGTGCAATTTGTGTTCTGGCGCTGGGGCTGGTGCTGCGACGGTGGCGCAAGCGGCGCCGGAGGAGCCAGATGCGGCGGAGGGGCCAGCTGCGGTGGAGGAGCTTGTGGCGGCGGTGGAGCGGGCTGTGGTGGAGGAACCAGTTGTTCCGCCGGTGGCTGAGGTGGCAGATATTCCCGCTGGAGGTGAGCCGGCTGCTCGAGTCGTCTATCGCTGTCGCGCGACTCGCGACTCGGCTTTGGGTGAGCCAGGCTCCTCCTCCGGGGGCGTTCTGGGGCTCGAGAAGGAGTAGGAATCTCTGGGGTGCTGTTGCATCCGTGCTGAGTACTGGCAGTGTTCTTCGTAGGAGTAGAATTTGTATCCTCTGTTTCTCACTTCTGTACTGAACTTAGTTGATGTATCCACTTTGCTTCCTTGGATGGGATGATTTTTTTTTTTTTTTTAAAGAGACTCGGATCTCTGAATTTTCCTCAGCCGTAGTAGATCTGATCTTGCAGCACAGATAGGATGCAGAGGTACTAGAATAATCTTGCTCTAGTGAGAAAATATATTTTTAGGGAATAACACTGCATTATATGGTACCAACCATTTGCAGTGGTAGCATAACATTTCAATCATATAGGTTGAACACAATAACTAAAAAAAAACACCCTACAAGAAGTCCTTCCGTGTTCCAGCGAGCATTGACTCCCAGCAAGCATTCTACGGCTTGCGAGGGTTACATCTCGTGGAGGGCTCGGGCCCTTTCTTTAACATGCGGGATGCACAAGGTTCATATTGGGTGAGGAACCTTGTGAAGAAGGCATGTAGGAGACCACACACAAAATAATTCGCATACTGCAAAATAGTCCCATTCTAAGTTTGCATTAATTCCTAGGGGGGGGGGGGGGTATATGCGTCTGGGGTCACATATACGGTTCCTGGTTTAAGTGATCTGTTGTTTCTTTTAAAATCTTTAACTGAAGAAAGAGCATGACATTCCATCAGGTGTCAACCAAGTGGTTAACAAGATGATAAGAACACCAAGTTTTTATTTCGGGCTGATTTGACATCAACCGGGGAACAGACAACAACTTTGCATTACAAGAAACACGAGAAAACAAACAACAAATAAACAACAGGCTAACAACTTGGTTGCTCCATACGCACAAACATACAAGCGCTGGTCAGGCTGACTGAACCTGGGGTCTATTCTGCCTGAGAGGTTCTAGGAGTCGGTGAAGCGCGGCCGAGACAAAGAGTGGTGTCCACATCTCCATCTTCCACGGGGTAGGGAACTACAGACACGCCTTCGGAGACTACACCTTGCTCCTGGGGTGGCTGCTGAACTCGGGCTAGGGCTTGCGTCACAGATGCATCAACACTATGGTCCAGCAAATCATCTAGGATCGACTGTCTTGCTTCCTGAGCTTGCCCACGGTGGGAGGTGGGTAGGTTCCTTGCTCGACTTAGTTCCAGGTGGGCTCGACCAAGGTGGCGCCTTGTAATTATGAGTTCCGCCATCAGGGAGTGGAAAAATCTTGTCATTGAGGCTCCGTAAGTAACCAGGGTGATTACGGCAGGGTCGACTTCCCTACCGATGGGAATTTGAGCAGGCTCCACTCCAAGCGGAGGAGTGACGGGAAGAAGTTGGAAAGCTCGACTCTGCGCCATCGCCGGTTCTGCATACCGGAGACGGACAAGGCCTTCCCAGGCTGCTACCTGGAGGGCTTGATCTAGAGTAGGCATGCTCCTACCATGGATCAAGTAGGCCTGACTTGTGCCCAACGGACACGAGTTGATGTGCACGTCGACTTGGAATTCACGCCCAGCAGGCGGGAGGGAGTTCTCTAACACCACATATCGGGGGCGAGCAGGGTTAGCAAGAATATGGCAGACGGCCTTCCAAAGCATCAGTGGAAACCCGCCATGATCTTCGGCAGTGGTTTCCAGAATGACCCTGGGGTTTGCCATTGGGTGGCTTAGGCTCGGGAGAAAGGATAAGAACACGGGATTCCTGCCTCAGGAGAGTTGGGTTGCTATGGACGGTGAGTGAGGGTGGATATAGATGGCAGATGGAACGGGACCTTATATAGGCTAGGTTGTGTCGGCTCCTTTCTATTGGAAGAACCTGGTGAGCGTCTCTCAGGTAGTGGGGACAAGTCTTACTGTACTCTACTGTGAACTGACGCCTGGCCATGCCGGTTAGGCAGGGATGGGTCAAATCCGTTGACTCACTGTAGGGGAACGTCACAAACAAACAATAAACACACAAGGTATATGTAGTATCGGTGTACGCCTAATACTCGTGATAGTGGGTAGTATACTAAAGTTCCCTAGGGGCCTTGGTTATAATTAGTTGACGAAGTCTCCATTTCATCACCTCGGGCTTCAGCTGGAATACTTGGGATTGGGGTTGCCACTGGAGTAGAATGGTTGACGTTGAATGAAAGTCTTCAGAAGTCTCTTGCTTTGTTGATATCGATGAGATTGGCATTTGTAGATCAACCACCTTGAATGTTGAATCTTCAAAATGGGGGCTTCTTCTCGTAGGTGTTAGCTAATTAGGCCTCCTTTGGGTTCATCGTCAAGTATTTTGAACAGGTACAAGAGAGTAGAAAAATTCTTGGAAAATCTTAAAATAGAAGGGTAAGACTCGGAAATATTTGAGAAGATTGAGAAGAGTGGGAGTCATTTTTGGACTTCCCTAGATAAAGATATATTTTTGGTATTAATATATTTTTAGCAAAATATTTCCTTCATAACTAACGTCCATGCTAACTAAGGTCTGTTACAGTCAGGATGGCTCTGATACCAAGTCTGTGAGGACCCCGGATTAATTATCCGAGATACTCGTTATGCTTCCTGCAACAATCCCATGATCAGTGTGTTGTTGCACATAACTAGAGTTGGTATCACAGAACACCCACAAATACCGAATAAATGTACTTACGTGATTGAAGTCATAAGCTTCAACAGGAACTTGCAGCGGAATCACCAATCAACGTGGAGCCCAAGTCATTCGCCGTAACCCTACAGGCAGCTGACTGGGAAGCGCCCTAGTTCGCAAAGACGTCAGTGAACTCCTCGTCTCCAAACTGCTCCTTTCTGAAATCTGGCTAAGACAATAGCCAGGGACGAAACCAATATGAGTACATTTGATTGTACTCGCAAACTACCCCAACTTGAGCATGCACTAGTTTTGATAATCCTTCATAATACCTTTATTTTTAGAACAAAACATCTCTATACCTTTACTGAAAAGGGAAGAGTAGATCTTTTAATCTTGTTGAAGACAAAACATTTTGGAAGGTAATTTCTCAATATCTGGGTTGGAAACAACCCTTTTGGAAAGTAGTTTTCTCACCATTTTTGGTTGAAAAAGGTAAGAAGTCTTTTTAAACCTTTTTCTCGAAACTAAACCCTTTATTTAAAAAGGTAAGAATTCTCTTTCGAAACTTTTTCCTCGAAAATCACCGTCTTGTCCCTTCCTTTGAAACTTCCTGTTTTCTGATCATACCCCTTCATTTTCCTTTCAACTCAAAACTTTGAAAAACTTGCACATGGTCTTAGGACAGCCTTCCAACTGTCCATATCCGAGGACTCGGCTATTCGAATAGTTTTACACTCTGCAGAGGTAGCACGCTTTTCCCACACCCATCCGGTCACTCATCGTGTCAGCCACGTCCCGCCATACCAGAGGTATGCGAAGTTGAGTTCCCGGCCATAGCCTGTCCTTTGCTCATGCTAGTACAGGACCCTGCCTCTACGACACTTTCCATCGACACTTAAATCCTCAGAAACTAAGTGTGAGGACTCGTAGTTCTGTCCGGCGGACCCAAGGGAGCCCTTCAATCCTCTTCCTCCGACACGTTCATACCGGCTTCCGGTAGACTTCAATGAAGAGGACCCAGGTCAGGGGGTAGGTCCTCAGACCATCCCCTCATGGAACGAGGTTATCCTCGTTATTGAGGCATCCAGTACTAACACGAGCAAATTATATGACTACGCCCTTGCCCATATGTGGGTAAATGTGGTCGCACCGGTTATTGGCTGGTAGTCATGGTACAAAGACACAATGTGCATTTTTCGTAAACATCACCACACTTCCCTTCTCCACTTCCATACCGGCATCCCGGTATACCAGAATTTATCCAAGGATTTTCAAAGGAGTTTTGAATAAACAATGTTTTTCCCATCCTATAGTTTTATATAAACAAACTGATATTTCTACATAGAGTGGCAAAATAGTTTTTCATAAACTTTTGAAAAGGTTTTCACAATCATTTCCAATTTTCTTAGCAAAATACTTTTAACCAAAACTTGGGTGGTTCGTAATCCCACCAAAAGATTTTCATAGAAGACTTTTGGGGTAAAACAAATTCATTTTGAAATCGTTGTATACCATTGACACCTCTATATCGGGTGTCTCATAATATACTTGTAATTTTTGGAAAAAAGGGTTTTCAAAATCATAGCTTTCGTGGCAAACACCACATAAATCAATTATGCTACTTATAGTAAAACAGGTAAATCAAAATAGATGTATATAGATGCAAGCTCAGTGAAGTAGCTTGCCTTGCTCAGCAAAGTTCTCGGGGTCTTGTTCCTGCTGATCAAAGTACTCCCCTTCCTCGAAGACTCCGGCAGCGTTTTCGTCTAACGTCAAACAAGCGATACAAACAATTACTATACTAACTCAAGCATCATCACAACATCACAATTGCTACACATAGCTACTGCACACATCAAGCAACACAAGGTGGTTTCAAATTGATTGAATTAAACTTTATTTAATTAATTTCAAACTAAGGCAGAAACTAGTTGTACACTAATTAATTCACCATTTAATCTATGTTTGTCACAAAAATTCAAACTAAAATTCTATGGATAGCTACTGGTGTGTAGAAGATCACCCAATTGGTTTGGGATCATTTGGAGTTACAAAACTCCCTACACATCTGTTTTAGTTCAGAAGGGTTTTAAACAAGTTTTAGCTACCAAACAAATTTGGTTGCTCCAAAAATTAAATCCTTTTTGGGGTATCTAACCTTGGTTGAGTGTGACCTAACAAAATTGGTTTTAGACCAATTGGATCTACCAACAGTTCACACTAATTGTTTTAGTGCAGAAGGGTGCACTGAAGTTCAACCAAGGGCTAAGGATTTTACACTACCCAATTAATTCTACCAAAAATTGGGGAGCTAAAAGATCCTAAAGCAAGTCTACCAAAATTGGTTTCAAGTCAATTGGATTAATATAACTCCAGAAACAAATGGTTTGGTGTTTTAAACCTTCTGGAGCATTTTTATTAGTGCACTTTTATTATTTAATTAAATGAGATGAGACCACTTGGGTGAGTTAAAGAATTTTATAGGCTTTCCAGAACAGTTGGGTTTGATTTATTTGGACTCCTAGAACTCAAGTTATTGAATTTCCAATCTAGATCCAGTACTGAAAAGCAGTGGAATTTGGAAATTCTAAAACGCTGGAAAAGTTGAAATCCCTGACGGGTGGGGTCCGCCCGTCAGCGACTCAACGGAAACGTTCCGCGCGCGTTTTAAATTTAAAACGCTGACGGGTGGGGTCCACCAGTCAGCGACTAATTACGCGAACCGGTACGCTACCGTCGATTTCTAATCGAACGGCGCCTGGAGCTCGCGGTCATCGACGACCTCAGGCGGGCGGCGCCGCGGCTCCGGCGACGGCGAGATGCACGGGGAAGCTCACCTAGGGCTCGGGAGGCTGTGGAAAGAGGTGGATCGACGGCGGGGATCGTGGGGAACTCTCTGGGATGAGTTGTGCTTGCTGGGAGAGCTTCAGGCGGCGGCGACAAGCAACTCCTCCTCCGCGGCCGTGCTGCAACTCCGGCGATCCTTCTGCGCCTTGTCTGTGCACGAAACACGGGGAAACGGCGGCGGGTAAGTGCGAGGGTAATGGTGATGCTAGGATGGGCCAGAGAGGGGAGAGGGGAAGCGAGCAACGACCTGTCCGTGCTCGACCTCTTCCTCGACTCCGGCGAGAAATCGAGGACGCTCGAGGCGGCCTGGGCTTGCGGGGCAGTGTCACCGCTCTCCTAGCGGTGCACTGAGGGGTGGAGAGTGAGGGAGGGGTGCTGGAATGGGCGGTGGTGAGGTGTGGAGGCACGGGTGCGGTGGTCGTTTTATAGCCGAACCACGGCGTGCGGTGGACTGAGCGTAGGAGAGGTCTGGGAAGGGGGAAAGCACGCCATTGATGGCGGTGCTGCACGGCGACGACCGTAGGGTGTCTAGCTAGGGCGTAGGGGTAGAGGGGTGCACGCGCGGCTGCGAGAGCGAGCTCGACACGGCACGGCGTCCATGGCGCGTCCGCGGAGTGGACGGATCGATTGGGGCTGCTGCAGGCCACGAGGGCCGACGGGGACGTGTCCCTGAGGTTGCTGGGTGGCAGAGGTGCGTCTGCGACGAGCCACGCGAGCTGGGGTGGCGTGGAGAAGAGGAACGGCGTCGGCGTCCACGCGCGGCCAGAGCTTGGCGAGCGTTGACATGGCGGCTGGCGCACGGCTCCTCAGGGCATCAGGGCGTGGTCACCTCCGTCCAGACGGGTGCGGTGAGGGTGAGAGGACGCAAGGGTGCAGGGCTGGGCCAGCGGGGTGCCTCCTCCGCACGATTTCGTCGACGGCCAGGGGTGGACAGCACGGTGGCGTGCGGACAGCGGCGGCCACGAGCAAAACAACCAAAGTGGCACGCTTCCAACTTGCTCTGGTGATCGAGGGGAGTGAGGGGAGAGTGTGGAGCAAGCAAGGGGATGCAGGGATCCACCAAATCAATCGATTTGATTTCGGTTTCGTGGAGTTGAGGATGAACACGGGCAGTGCCCACCACGTGCTCGATGAATCGTCTCAATGAAAATTAAATTCAATTTTCTTGAATTTAATTCCATACTTGATTCATAGGTATAGAGTAGGGATTTTTGGTATGATGCTAGAATTTATTGGATATGTGCAACATAGCACATTTTGTGGTTTTGAGAGAATAAAGAAAGAAATGAAATTTAAATTCAAGATTTTTAGAAATGTTTTTGGAGAGGGAAAAGAATGTAATAGCAAAGTGGGAGTGATTCTTATGTCACTCCACTGAATTTGGTTAGAAAGATAATATCAATTCTCTTTTGGAGAATTTTGTGACATTTGTCACCATGGTTTTATGTGTTGATGATACTCATGATTTTAGGTGTTGATCTTTTTATTTTGATTTCTTTTCTTTCTTCAGGTTCTTATTTAGCAAATAATCAACACAAGAAATCAATTTGGCAGGAATTAACAACCAACACTAGACAACCAGTTATAAGTTTTCAACCAAGTTTTTATCACTCAGATAAGTGGTGGGGTGGTGACCCAGTGTCACCCTGACAGGAGTAAGGTGGGAAAAACTCAATTCCCTATTTTGCTATTTTTTTCCAAAGAGGGTTGCTAAAATATATGGGCCACATAATTCCCACCTTTGTTGTTTTCCAAGGAAATGAAGATATGAGTTGAATAAGAGCTGCCAACACAAGGGAAACATCAAGATATAGATCTCCATACTTTTGGAAACACATAATTTTGGAAATACTTTTGTTTTCAAGAATAAGTATTTTGGTTGTGGGTACACAAAACATCCTTCGAAAATAAGTTGGTCCAAATAAGAGTAGAGAAGATATATGGAATATTTTGTTCTTGTCATGACATGATCACCAAGTTGAATATATTTTTATATTGGTTGGGTCTTGGATTTGCTAGTCAAACAACCCAAACAACAAGTCACACCAGTCCAAGCATAGCAACGGGAAGGAAAACACAATCATTAGCAAAACATTTCAAAAGTTTTTGTTGGTTCTGAAATTTGGGGTCTGGTAACACTAAGTTAATCTGGTTTCCAGAATTTGGGATGTTACACTTACAGGGAAGATAGCATGATTGGTTCTATTACATGTATATTTGTGTGTATCCTCCAACTCTTATGCTTGCTACATGACCTTGCTAGCCTTAACCACTGTACTGAGAAGGAATGCTTCTCGTGCATCCAAATCCTTAAGCCAAACCCATGCCATTTGTGTCCACCATAACTACCTATATGTGGTATTTCCTTGCCACTCCAAGTAAATTTTTCATGTACTACCTTTAAACTATTCAAAATGTTATTACTCCTTTTTGTGTCAATGTTTACTAGCTCATGAGGAAGTGGTGTGGTTAGGCTTTATTCTACTTGTCAAATGGACTTTTACCCTTGGACTAGCGGCATATACATCCGCTTATCCTTTAATTTTGCAAAAAGAGCTGGCAACGGGATGCCCAGTCCCAATTAATTACAACTTTAACCATTAATTCTCTTCACACTTTTGCCCTGATTCATCAGTAAGCAATGACAACACAGTGAAATATCTGCATGTGTGTAAACCAAAGAGAAAAAGGGATGATCTGCCTTGCTGGTAGAAATAACGTCCCTATGGGAGCCGCTCTTAAAAGTCCGTTTGACAGGTAGAATACTGTTCTCACCCGCTACCATTCGTTGACAATTAATAAACACCTCTCAAAGCTTAATTTTTATTCTCTATATGATTTCAAAAACTAAAAAGATCTAGCACATGACTTAATCCCTGCTTCCCTCTGCGAAGGGTCTTTCTTTTAGTTTCCATGTTGAGTCAGTACACCTATTTCCTTCCTTCTTGAGCAAGCATTTGAGTTGTTGTGATTCAACCATATATATCATTAATATTGTCGATCATGTCTTTTGTCCTTCCTTGTCTTAGCACAAAGACTTTTGCCTCTAAGAATATAGCTTTGCAAGTTATCAATGACTGTAAAGAGGGTGTGATAATTGAGTATGGAAGTTCTGCAATATAAGCTCTAATATAAAGACTCCTTTCGAAAGATAAGTATTGATTGCTTATTGTTCTATGACCAAGAATGAAGTGTGCCATTACTAATCTATAATTTCCTTCGTGTATTTTTATTGTGGTTTGTTCACTACTCATGTTCAAGTTATATTATATGAAGAGTAGTTGCTGTTTAAAATGAATTGTGTTGTTAAGTAAATACTGATGCTTCTTGTCCGTATTCTTTATTATCGACGCTTCACTCCATAAACTTTTGTTCTAGTTTACTGAGCTCAGCTTTCGCTTGGGGACAAGCGAGGACTAAGCTTGGGGGGGTTGATACGTCCATTTTGCATCACTATTTTATAGCATAATTTACTGTTATTCATTGATATATTTCATATTAAGATGTGTTACTTATGTTATTTTGTCTTATTTTGCATGTTTGATGATTATTGGATGATTAACTGCCGGAGCCAGATTTCAGCTGGAAAAAGCACCGTCAAGACACTATATTTCTGGAGCTCTAAAAATATTTTCAAGAAGACAGAAGTTCCTATTTTTCCAGAAGATGGAGTCAGCCAAAAGGGGAGGCTGAGATGGGCCAGGAGGGGCCCACACCACCCTGGGCGCGGGCCCCCTTGGCCGCGCCCTGGCCAGGTGTGGTGTCCCTGGCCCACCTCAGGCACTCCCCCTTCGCGTACTTCATCCCCAGAAACCCTAAGACACGGGGAGTGGCAGAAGAAATATTCCGCCGCCTCCACGAGGCGGAAACAACAGAGAGAGAAAAGCTCTCCAGCAGGGAGAAATCTGCCGGGGAAATTCCCTCCCGGAGGGGGGAGATCGTCGCCATCCTCATCGTCATCGAGCTGGACTTCATCGGGATCATCATCATCACCACCATCACCGCTGCACCATCTCATTCCGCTGTAACATCTAGGGCTATACTTTGTCTAGTTCATAGGGGAAACTCTCCCGGTGTTAATTACTCCTTGTGGTTGATGCTATTGAGTTTTATCGGTGAATTGAAGTATATGTCCAGATTGTTATTCATCATTATATCGCCTCTGATCATGATCCATATGATGTCTTGTGAGTAGTTTATTTAGTTCTTGAGGACATGGGAGAAGTCATGCTGTTAGTAGTGGAATTATGTTGAGTAATATTTAATGGTTTGATATTTAAGTTGTGGTGCTATTCTTCTAGTGGTGTCGTGTGAACGTCGACTACATGACACTTCACCTTTATGGGCTAGAGGAATGAATTGTGTATTTGGTTGCTAATTGTGGGGTTGCCGGAGTGACAGAAACCTAAACCCCCGTTAGTATACCGGTGCACAAGGGAGCGTAGGATCTTAGAGTTTAAGGCTGTGGTTAGATTTATCTTAATTACTTCCTTGCAACTGCGGATGCTTGCAAGGGTTATAATCACAAGTATGTATTAGTCCAAGTAAGGGCGGTGCATTAGCATAGGTTCACCCACACAACACTTATCAAAACAATGAAGATTAATCAACTATGTGAAGCGAAAGCACTTGACTAGAATCCCGTGTGTCCTCGAGAACATTTGGTCATCATAAGTAAACCAACGGCTTGTCCTTTTCTCTAAAAAGGATTGGGCCACTCGCTGCAATTATTATTACTATCTTTTACTTACTCGCATTTTATTTACCTGCAATATCAAAAACCCCTAAAAACTTGTCTGCTAGTATTTACAGTGAAACCTTTACCGAAACTCCTTGTCAGCACCTTCTGCTCCTCGTTGGGTTCGACACTCTTATTTATCGAAAGTATTACGATACACCCCTATACTCGTGGGTCATCACGTGCACGACTGTTTGATTGGTTGGCTCGATGGGTTTGCAGCAAAACAAAGAAAAAAAGTTTCTGTTGGGGTAGCAACAGTTTTCTGGGGGTTGTGGAGAGCTAGGAATCTTGCTTGTTTTGAAAGTAAATGGCCATCTGAGCCGGTTGAAGTAATTCACAGGATTAGTTATTGGATTGACTGGTGGGCGAATTTGCAGGTGTCGGAGGACGTAAAAATGGAGCTGCAGGTGGCCGCAAAGCTGCTGGTGCGGGTCGCTGACGAAGCTTTCAGAAGTACGGGAGGATGGGCGACGTGGAGGCCAAGACTTGAAGGATGATGTGCTGTTTTGTTTCTGGTGCTGATGTTGTCCTCTCTTTTCGTTCTGCATTCGAAAGACTTGTAGGCTATGTTACTGTACGCTGGGGTTGGATCCTTTGGTGGTGGCCGTGTTGTGGCGGATGATGTAATATTTGGTTTCTGTTATTGAAATCGGGGAGGGTCCCTTTGCTTCAAAAAAAAAAAAAGAGGGCCGCGTATTGAGAAGCTGCATATTCGACTGAGGGTCTGTTTGTTTGGGCTGAAGTTTTTGAGAAGCAGCTGTAGCTTTTGAGCTGTGGAAAAGCAGCTGTGAGAAGCAGCTGCTAGAAGCAGAGATTTGATGTTTGGCAGGAGTGTTGTTGGCAGCTGTAGCTGTTGATTTTCTGTGTGAAATGTCTGGAATGCCCTGAGTGTTGAAGATGTTATATAAGTGCCGATTTGAAGCGAAACAATTGTTTTTGACTTATTTAATTCATTAATACGATGTTTAGATAGCTAAATTATCTCAGTTTATCTATTTATATGTAATAACTGAAACACATATTTATCCAAATATAGAGCATTACATATATCCGAAAAATCATAACACTTCACATATATCCAAAAGACCATGCGAGGTTATCCAACAAATATTTTTCAAGGCTTCTCCATATGAACCCAAAGAATTACGAGCGTGGCATATCTACAACCCATAATACATCACATATATCCAAAAGACCATGCAAGGTTGTCGAACAAATATATTACAAGGCTTCTCCATATGAACCCAAAAGAACTACGAGCTTCGCATATCTACATACTACAATTCACGCCTCTTGATGCGAACAAGCATTCGCTATGTTGTCACGAATGTTGTTCATGCTAACATGGTCCTCTCCCAAATGATTGTCATTGTTGCCTCCTTATGTGGAAACAACATGCCCTGGAGGCATATAGTTCTCATCACTATCGCATCGATAGAAATCTACATCGAACAAGTGACTATCGCGAATGAAGTTATGAAGTGCTAAACAGGCAATGATAATCTCTGTCTGCTTCTCTAACGGGTAACTTGATATACCATGCAAGATGCGACATTTCTGCTTCAACACCCCAAATGCTCTCTCAATAGCATTTCGCAAGGATGAATGGGCATGGTTGAATATTTCTTGCTTCCGGTAGGAGCTCTAGCTAGTCTAAACTCAGGTAGATGATACTTGGTTCCTGTATATGGTGAAAGATATCCTTGCTGATTGGGATAGCCCGATCAACTAGATAGTATCTTCCTGCATGAAATAAAGTTAATGATAGCATATATGACACTAATATCATGCAATGAAGAATGCACAAGCCTAACATATACCTGGAGGAGGAGGGAGGAAATTTTGCTTGAAACTTAAGCAATGTATCTTTGAATATCCTCGTGTCATGCACCGAACCTGGCCATCCAGCAATATGGAGGTGAACCGCAAGTCAAAATCACAAACAGCCATGACATTTCTGTGTGGAATATCCAAGTCGACCAACATGGTTGACCATATGAGCAGCTGGCACAATAACTGGTATGTGTGTCCATCAATTGCACCAATTGCACCATTGAAATGAGGTGTAAACCTAGAGTCCCGTAGCCTCTCATGCACTGTTGGGAACCGTGGATCAATAGGCTTGATGATATCTCCCGCTAATTGATTCACACAATATAGACCACCCTTTGCATTCTAAACCCGTGGGGAATAGACCACCTTCAACAATTCCTCAAAATGGGTCGATACTCAGCCCTCTAGATGTGTGGATTTTCCGCAGAATTTTTTCACTGTCTAACGAAATTCTAGATGCGCTATCAAATCATTGGCTATCAAATTCGTAGATGCAGCACCAGGATCAATGCTTATTCATTCTTGAAACATTCTGTGATAACAATGCCTTTTTACCACTTAACCGTCTTCGAACGTATAAAATCGATGAAAGTTTATAGTTTTTATAAGAGGGAATACCCTCTGTCTTACCTTGGTGATGTCATATTATTCATTATTCAAAAATTTAGGCAAATTAAGACAACGATGTCGAACAAGTCGACAAAAAAAAAACTTAAAGTCGTATGGCTCACAACATTAATTCCATCAACCTGCTGCAAACCTGATGGAGTGACTGAAATAACGAAAGTACACAACTCTTAAATAAAGCCTTCAACAAGAGATCGTCGCACGTGCGCTAATATGACAAGTCCAACTATAGGTAGATCTCTGGATATTTATCTCAAGTTTCAAGCCATCAACCTTGGGGTCAGGGCATGACGCCAGACACGCGTCGACATTGAGGGATCAGAGAAGTTATGTTTGTACACACATACTTGTCTTCAATGCCATGGGTGTTGTCAATACCTCTACCGGTTGACGATATCTCGCTATCGGGGTAACGCTGAAGAAGATGTTGTAAGCAGTACATGTCACATACCGCTCTGCTTCCTGCAATTGTCGCCCATTTTCGATCCACCTCTTGTGGCGACACATGACATCTTCCCTTGACATCAGACATGTATGGCATGACAGACTATGCGCGAGACGACTCACGTAGCATTGAACCTGAACTAGAGGTCGAGGTGGGCATCCCATTCCCATCGCCGGCCTCGGAAACTTCACGGTCAGTGAGGAGACGTCTCACCCGTTGTGTACCTCGAAAGCTACGCAGACCGCTGCGTCCACACGAGCATTGCGGCTCTGCCACCGAAATAACCAGGGCGCTTCCCTTGATCCAATCCCCGCAACGCGCCAGATCAGGACGGTGGTGTCAGAGATTGTGGCTCTCCAATGCTCTTACTCAGCGGCCATGTCTTCAGGCCGGGTTTTCACTAATGATAACATATAACAAACTCACAATGGAAGATCAAACCTTATAGACCGGAAAGAAAAGATGATCGGGGATACTTCAGTCAATTCTATAATAATAATTACAGTATGGAGCTAATAGTGCTGTGAGTTGGCTGCAAGAGCGTGCCAAACTGCCTTTCACATTCCTATCACCTTTCTGCTTTCAGAATGATGTAATGTGCCATCTAACTAGCAGGAGTACGATGGACACTATGGCAAACATCACTTAAGCAACATCTAGTGCTAGCATATAAAGTGGACGAAGAATGAAGGAGATATCCGGTATGTGTTATTTTGCTCGCGAGCTTCAGTGCTCCCTCCAGTTAAAAAAAAAATTTGAAAATTATATTTGTGAGTTTCAAAAAATTCTGGAAAAAATCACGGGTGTAGTTGATGGTGCATCCATAAACGTGTAAATTTTCAGTTTGAAATACTTTAATTATGGGCTATACAAAAATAACAAATCTGGTAAAACTTAGAGATTTGAAAATAGGCATATTTAGATCTATAATTTGTCTTTTTTGTATAGCTCAAAATACAATGTATTGGAGTTGATATTTTACACGTTCGTGGATATACTATTGGTACTCCCGGAGTTTTTTTTCAGAATTTTTTGAAACTCTAAATATGATTTTCAATTTTTTTAAATTGGAGGGTTTCACTGAGCCCAGGAGCAAAAAAAAAAAGTCTTCCCGGGAGATATCCTACAAGAACCAACAAATCCCTGTCTCTTTTCTGGAAATCTCTGCTTGGCTCCATGCCTCTAGTGTGCGACTG